>OY856412.1:799475467-799477967 GCA_963693085.1 Alisma plantago-aquatica
ATGTTTGATAATCATCTACATAAATCGCATCACATAGTATGCGCATGCCCAGCCATTGTCTTGTGTAGCGCACTATAAATTGAAACATACAAAATAATATAACTAAGCACAATTCACATCAATAATATATACATTGGAGTCGGGAACTTACTTGTACGTTCTGCCAATTTATTGGCTGGTTCTTTTTCCTTGGGACCGTTCCTCCAGCCTTTTTGAATGCATCTAAACCCCTACATGTTAATATAACACAGTAAATTACATAAGTAAATAGTAATGTAATAACAGATGTTAACAGATACAAAAATGAAATATTTCTCACCAGAATAATGGCATTCTCATTACGTGTCCAATTTTAGTGTTTAATGTACTTCCCGCGGGATCTAGATAATAAACAGTGAACGTCCCGGGTACAATAACTAGTAACTTTCAATGTTTACCGCTAGAGGTAAAAAGTTAACAATTAATAACTCAAAATGCACAATAAAAATCGAATTTTCTTAAGTCCAAATTATAAATAAAGTAAACTTACTTGACATTGAATGGAGCTATTATTATCGTCTTCTTTTGCTGACCAAAAATTGTAAAAGCATCTATACAGTATTGTTGAACATTATCAGGGTCTTTAGCTACCATACTAATCAATGATGGAATCAAAAATCCCACATGATCAAATGCAAATTGTTTGCAATGATCTTCGACTAAGTAGCTGCAAAACATATATTACGTATGCATTAATATATAAGAAACCAGATCACCGGATCTTACACAAGGTATATGGATGTATAAACAAGATCTCACCTTATCCATGTCTCTATCATTGATGTATTCAGCCAATCATACATAAACAGCTCAATAATATCTTGTATAAATAAAGAGCTATCATATGATTGACCTGCATAATCTGCATCTAAAGAAACAATTATCGGGCAATGTATATTATGTGCCCGTAGCCAACATGCCATTCCCCTACAAGCAGGACCTAACGGGTATGTTAGGTCAGTTGGAACCCAAGTTGGTAATGCGGGAAGTGGAGGTGGAGGCCTAGGTGCTCCTGGTGTCTTCTTTTTAACCTGTATATATAATTTCAGATCAGTTGACATCATATATACACATTAACAGTCTAAATCAATGTAAATTTATCTTACAATTTCAGTAGTGTAGACGACATCTGCTTTGGGCCACAATATGACCCCGCCTTCTGCCTCAGCAAGTGTATCAATATCTGGGTGGGGATATGGCAATGTAGCTTCCCTCCAATCGGGTAACACACGTAATGGGCCCACACGAACATAGCCCTGTGGCTTGGAGTCTCATGAAACCTTTCCCCA
The DNA here is from genome assembly GCA_963693085.1 of Alisma plantago-aquatica. Taxonomy (NCBI): domain Eukaryota; kingdom Viridiplantae; phylum Streptophyta; class Magnoliopsida; order Alismatales; family Alismataceae; genus Alisma; species Alisma plantago-aquatica. The sequence continues at coordinate 799,476,796 of OY856412.1, forward strand.
GGAAGGGACAGGTAAGCCTGCGCCTCTGCAATAACATAGTCTTGTATTCTTAAGCGGCATGGCTTCAATGCCTACAAATTTACGTAAAGAATGTTATACATATATACATATCATCTTGAAAACATATCATCTTGAAAAGACTAGCTACAATGTCATAAACAATACTTACAGCAGACGTGTTAGGCGATGGGTCTCTAGGATTACTCGCAGTCTGTGCATCAGGAGAAGAGTGGGTCACCATAGACTGATTGGAAGCCTGAGATGCCTGCCACCACAACAATTCTTCCTTGACCTTCTCAGCAACTACATCGTTGACCTTCTTAGCAACTATATCCTCGACTCTCTTATTCTCCTATACATGGATAAAAGAAACATTACCTTCTTATTATTGAATTTCCTTTTGCAGTAACATTCTAAAAAAAGAATAGGTTACCTCTTCTTGAGAAAGTCCCGCTCTGGGTTTGCGCTGGGATGGACCAAAGAATGCTTTGATGCCCACAGCAGCGCCTGCACCCGTAACACGTCCAGGATGCTCTAGGTTACCCAGAGCAACTGTCAATTCATCCCTTGTGCCTTGAGGGATGAACGTGCCTTGTTTCCTCTGCTTGTGCATCTCCTGCTAATCACCATCAACAGAATTTGGTAAGTTAACACCACAAATAATCAATATTCAAACGATTGCTCTAAGAGTTATATTTTACCATTTTCGCAGCCGCCTCAGCAGTTACGGGCTTCTTTATTTCACCCTTCTTGTTTTGCCTCCCAGCTATCCAGATATCATGGCGAGGCATGGGTGTGGCAGACTCCTGAGTAGGAGCAGACTCCTGAGTAGCCGCAGACTCCGCATGTAGTCTTTGGCGAACGCTTGCATAGGCTTTTGGACCCATAGTGTGGTCATGCACATTTAGTGCACGCCTTGCTTTTTGTGCGTCACTGAGGGCCTAGTTAGTATGCACATTAATGATTTGGTTAGTATCACTAAATGTTAATCTTGAATAGGTGAATACAATGTATATTAATTAAACTGGGAGTGACACCTAATATCTTGAATTCTTCAGATTTTCTTGAAGCAACACAATTGTCCCAATCTTCTTTGTCCAAGAAGTTCCATTGTTCAAGGGCTGACTTCTTTTTCTTATCACCCTCTTTTATGTATTCTCTGTTCAGATTTG
>OY856412.1:799487967-799964191 GCA_963693085.1 Alisma plantago-aquatica
AAGATAAAAGATGAAATATGTGATTACATAAGATTTAGTGGAAGCATATATGAATATTCTACATATGATGAGGAATAACATATTGAAATTGTGAATGTTGAGAAGTAGCTTGAAAACACCTTCAAAAATGAAGGAAAAGGTGAACTTCTTAATTATGAAATAAGGATCAAGACCTATGAGCTAGTTTTGGAATGTTTAATAATGGAAGTTTGATCACACACAAATAAGAAAATGTTGAAAGATTTTAACATGGAAGGATTCAATGAGAGAGAATTCAGGTTAGTCTCTCATGAAGCCTATATTGCTATTCTTGTGAAAAATGGTAATATCATGAATATGATTATGTGGGCCAGCCCAAAAGTGAATCTATAATGATGTAGTGAATGTGATTTTCCTATATAATTTTGTATGTTTTTGACATGACAAGATGAGTCAAACTTCAATAAGGGTTATTGAAGAGTCATTAAAGACATTCATTAGTACTTGTGAAGTACTTAAGGATAAATTTCTAGTTAGTAAGGATAGGAATAAATGGAAGAGTTGGATGTAAAGAGCTACATCGATGCAAGCTTCTAAAATGACAAAGTTGATAGCAAATTGAAAAATGTTTTGATTTAAAAGAGAAGTGTTGATAAGTTGGAAGGGTTCTGAACTAATAACCATTAATGCTATTCTAAAATAGAAGACGAGTATACTTATGTTATGAACAAGAGTGATACTGTATGGATCTAAAGGTTCATGTGATGAACTAGTAGATGTTCCAACCTTTGATGATAAAATAGTGATATTGTGACAACATGAAGCAAATTTTTAGGAAAGGAATATCAGATACCATATTACAGAAGTTCTATCTCGTATGAGAAATCCTACAATGAGGAGATTAGAAACATGCAATATACCGACTATAAGAAAAATGTTGCTAACCCACTAAATAAGCACTAGCGCAGCAGAAGCATGTTGGACATGTTTAGGTCACTAAGGATGAGATCCATTGGTTATTGGCTTTAAGTGCAAGTGGGAGTCTATTGGTAAGGTATGCCCATAGATCTAATCATATGATGATTAACATGGAATATACCTTAAAGGATTTGATTAATACTTATAAAGGCAAACTTCCAATTCATATGTTTCACTCAGTTATGGGATAATTAGGAAACACTATGAATGTCTATAGAATCATATTACTCAATGACGTATGTATTCAAGTCACTACCCTTGTGGATGAGATCATACATATGTTAAGATTACATATAGATATTCTCATTATGTCCCTAATCAATTATTATTGTGGAAAGTTGATAGACAACAATAACACATAAGATCATAGTATGAGTTGGTTGATGACTAAATCTTATTAGTCATGATATGGAAATTTCAAACCAAGCACATAGATACATGTTAGGGAATCACTGTACTTGTCACATGTCATTGGGTATGCTTTTACATCATCAAACACAATCCTAAAATATGGGTTGTTATAAAGGTGATGATTGAGTGACTTTGACACATGTGGATAGACTGTGAGTGATATATATGGGATTGTCCCTCCTATTGGATTATGATATCGTGGCCACTTGATAAGTGAGACTGAAAAACTGTGATGGAGTGGACTTTTAGAATCCTAAAGGGTCCAACGACTTAAGTGAAATCATAAGGTTGAGATAGATTGAGGGTTCCAAACTCTTGACAAAGTAGGTTTGTTGATTGATGTTAATATCATGATTAAGATCCTTAACTTTATGCCTTTTTGAGGAATTTAATTGGATGATCAAATAGCTGAGTTTCGTCACCAAATTTGAGTAGAAGGTAGATAGAGAGATAAAAAAGTTATGGTTAAAATTTGGTGGCATTTGGATATTTCTAGAGGAAGTTATTTAAAGTTTAACATTTGTGAAAAGATGTACATTATTAAGGAAATCTGGAACAATGCACATTTATCTACCTAAGTTCTTAATTTGGTATATCACGCACCCGATTAGTTAATAGGCTGTGTGGTCTTTCTCTAGCCATGGACCATGGATCTTGAATACAGTTTCCACGCCCCTAGTAGCGAAGTGCCCCGGATAAGCTTTGCGGAGAAAGAATATCATCCCTTGGATGGTAATGATTAGATGGCATACAGCTGATTCCTCCCATGGAACCGCTTGGAGATCGTGGAACAGGGAAACGAGCAACCTCCCCTCCCACATATTCACGATAAACGATTGTGGAAGGAGAGACAGGGCAGTTGTATCTGGTGTGGCAGACCCCTCACCTGTGTAATACGAAGTCTGTTGCTATGGGTTCGAAGGCTCCCTCTCCATTGTCTTCCCACCGCAAGTTGTAGGGAGAAGAGGAGAATAGAAGTAGACTGAGGAATTCTAGGAGGAAGGTCCCCTCCTCTGCACCTGCCGTAGTAGTAAGGACAGAAGCCACAGAGGCGGAGGCGGTGGGATGAATGGGATGGATGATCCGCCCAACTTGGGACAGATGACCACCGGTCAGTTTAAGACTATGGACCCCTGACCAGCGCGTGAAGAAGCCTAGAGCCACGGTGTTTGTTTGCTGGAGTCACCCCCTCCCCCAACGGCAGCGGACTAGACAGGGTCCATAAGCGCGACCCCCTTTTTGCTCCGCCGCAAAGGACCTCCATGGCGGCGAGCTAGCGGGAGTGGAGATTTGGAGGGCGCTGTAGACTTCAAAGAGGCCGGAGGAATCAAGTGAGCTCGGAGAAATCTTCCTGTAGCGTTTTCAGATCACAAGGATGAAGAGAGAACGGCCAGTTTCTCGCCGGAGCCAAGCTGTGCGGCGGCGCACGCGGGAAGCAGGGGAAGATCGTGTTGCGCGAGAAAGAAAGAGGGCAGGCCGGCCCTCCAACCTGAACCAGGTGTCCAGACCGAACCGGCCGGACTCCAGCAAGGCAAAGAAGGATTGGTTACCCTGAAGCCACGTGGCGACTGATGGTTGGCCCAAAGGTAACAAAATTCCAATAAATGCCTTTATCTTCAATAATTCACAATAATTATCCTGGTTATCAGAAAAATACAAACAAGGTATTGTTTTTCTTAGAAAAATGTGTAGAACAACTTGGAACCATTATATCAGGCTTTTGATGCACTAAAAATAGTGATATCATATAATATGTGTAATACTTACTTCTTGAGTAATAAATACCAAATGATGGCCTAAAATTATGAGATCATGTAAGTAAGTCCATAATCATGTTTACAATGCATATGATGTCAGATATGGTCATGTTGATGTACGAAATTACGTAATTTGATTAATATGGCTAATTAGGGCTAATAACCCTAAATAAAATGCAATAAATACATGCATGCTCAATAAATCATGGTAATTACATAATACCTTCATATCAGTAATGTGAGGCTAATATGCAACTCGGATATCAATTAGATGCATGGAATTCATGTTATATGAAGATGACCTTTAATATATGAGATGAAATCCTAATTTGTGTAATACATGTAACCTAGGTTTAATATGTACAAAGAATGATACAGAACATGATATTCAGATTATGTATCCTAATCGGGAATATAATATTAGTAACATAATTACAAGAAGATAATATAAGTAATAATGCACATATCTTAATGAGCTAAGGTAAACCCTAAAATGGATATAAATAGGGTTAAGATGAGATGTAAGAAGATGAGAACCTGATGATAGTATATGGTCTTGTCTTGATCAGGTTTAACCAAGGATATAGATGACATGAGGAATATGTGATTAAGTTTATCTCTTGATCAAGGTACGCCATTACCTCTTACTTGGCTTATTATATAATATGCTTGCGTTATATGGTAGTACAAACTTGGCATATGATATTGATTGAAATGCTTGTTCTTGTATGATATGTTGCATGATTTTCTATACTTATTGCTATGAACACATGAAACATAAGATATCTGGTCCATTATATGATAGCACTAAATCTCTTTGGTAGAATAGTGCATTGATGAAAGTACTAAATCTCTTTGGCAGAATAGTACATGTGAGCACTAAATCTCTTTGGCAGAATAGTGCATTTGTGAAGTACTAAATTTCTTTGGCAGAATAGTACATGTGAGCACTAAATCTCTTTGGTAGAATAGTGCATGTGGTTAATCAAGTTTACATATAATGGAAATGTGCCTAAAATATGTGTTCTCTTCTGGTAACAAATATCTTTGTGCAACTATACACCTTTTCTTATATTTTATTTAATGCTGCCAAGTATTAGTTTTATCTTATTGCCAAGATATGATGAGAGGTATATAAAAAGACACGTAGGTGTACTCAGTACAATATTCTTGAATATTGTGCTGACGTGTACCGCATGTAATCTTTTTGTTTAGGTTGTAGTTATGCTCTTGAAGATCCAGGATAGTGAGAGTTGTGTAGCGAGCTGATGTACAGGTGGACCTGTTGTCTTAAGATCCTGTTGTTTAGTGGTAGTACATGTATATGTAGAAGTTTGCTGTTCAATATGTAATATCAAATGTTGTAACAATTCATGTTGTAATTATATGTTGAATGGTGAACATGTGTGTATGGTTTTATTATTGTTCATGTGCATGTGCTATTGGTTTTTTTCCTTTTGACTTCCTCTGATTTTCTTCTTCTTAGCCTAGTGTGGGATGTTTAAATTGGAATTATCACTGAGGTGAGGGTTTCAATTTGGACGTCACACATTAGATTAAGTTTTAGAAAATCTGGGGACGTCACAAAAACACATGCACATGCACATGTGAATCAATATATGATATTTAGGTCACATTATCTCAGAAAATCTTCCCTTGGTTCAAGAAACATGAGATGATGTTGAAAGGATGATGTGTCCATGCCTTGATTTCACTCTGGATATCAGAGACAAAGAAATTATACAATCACTATAATACCTTACACAAATTGTAGGTTGAAGTTGCTCTCCAACTTTCCATTCACTTGGGTAGCACTCATGTGAGACTAGGCACCACTCTTTGCTTGTGATGTCATAAGATAGTCATGGAAATTCACTACCAACATGATATGAGACCTATAGGTTCACACACATAGGAACTCATATAGAAGAGGAGTTTGATCTTGAATGACAAATGAATTGATTACTAAAGAGAATAGGTATCCAATTTACGCAACAGATCAATAGATTGGATGACTTAACTGCCAATCGACCATCTCACTGGGTGAGATGCCATTTGGGAAGCTAGACATGCATCTCAAATGGTTGAGATAGCCATTTGGGTTGTCAGGCTAATCAAAGTTTGAATTGGCTAAGTTTTGCCCTTGAATCGACTAGTTCAATGTGATTGAACCGACCCTCTCATCTCAACTCTCCAGACGGGCACTTGGGTGAGCAAGACGACTGTCTCGCCTCAGTGAGATGACTCGGTTGGGCTGAAAGAATACTATGGATGTTTTTCGAATAGTTTTGATTGCACATACTTGGAGTGCAAGTAAATTAATATGTGATATTAATTGGATTAAAAATTACCAAATTTGTATCCAACTAGAAAACTGCCAAACGACTGTTTGGCAGTGCAAGATGACCGTCTTGCACCCCAAATGACTTTTTGCATGTTCTAGATGACCGTTTGGTGTCTCACCAGTTGTGAAAATTCAAGTTCTTCAGATCCCTTCCACTCCCACGCAATCCCATACAAATTGGGAACCCTGGCCCAAACCCCGCCTATAAAAGGAGAGGTATTGGGGGCTTCCTAGGACACAACACAGACAACTGAGAATCAATTCCTCTGACATTTATTATCCTCTCTAGTTGTGATAATCAAGAGGGCCGAGGAAGTCCTACCCGATAGGGAGAGATAACCAAAGGGAGAGAAGAACTGATAGTTGTCGTTATGTGAGAGCAAGTTGGTGACTAATACACCAACGGGAAGGAAAACTCCTTTTTGTCCCTTCTTGGTGAACAAAATGAGTTCTAGTTGGTTTGTGTGGACTATTGTAGAGGTAGAATTCCTTTGGCTACTTCTCGGAGAGTAAAGTCAACCTAGAGTCTATGGCGCGACCACCAAAGTTATTGTAGCAGTTGCACAAACAACTATTAGTGGTGAAGACCAGGAGCTGCACAACCACCATCCAAGGGCAACTTGTCAGCGGTTGTAAATAAGTAAGTTTTGTCACTGGACTTGCTCCAGGACCGGATATAAATCGCTAAAACCATCCTTCCTATTTCATAGTAGTTGACACAATCTTACTGTTATGGGAATAAAGATAGATACATTTTTTATTTCCGCTGCTATACTCTATGCCCATATTTCCCTACACCTAAACCCAAACATGGGTATTTGACACCTACAAATAGTTAATAGTGCCCATACATGAGTGTCAGACACCCCAAAACACTAAGTCACACCTATACAAGTGTAACAACACCCAAGTTTGGGTATTCAACACCTATAAACCATTAATGGCGCCCAAAGATGGGTGAATGACACACCTACATGGGTAACTAAACATAAATGCACCCATTTATGTGTACAATGCCCAAACATGGGTATTTGACAACTACAAACAGCTAGTGGCATCCATACATGAGTGACTGACACCCAAAAACACTAAGTGGTACCGATACAGGTGTAACAATGCCCATGTGTTGGTATTTTACAACTATAAACCATTAGTGGTTCCCAAAGAAGGGTGAATGACACACCTATATGGGTAACTATACATAAATGCACCCATTCATGTCTACAACGCCCAAACATGGGTATTTAACACCTACAAATAGTTAATGTCACCTATACATGAGTGACTGACACCCCAAAACACTAGGTGGCACCCATACAGGTGTACCAATGCCCATGTGTGGGTATTTGACACCTATAAACTATTAATGGCACCCAAAGATGGGTGATTTACACCTAGAAACAATTAATGGCGCCCATACATCAGTGACTGACACCCCAAAACACTAAATGGCACCCGTACCTGGTTACATGGAGCCTGTAATTATTATCACCCAAATATGGGTAAATGACACCCCAAGAACATTAATGGTGCCTAAAGATGATAAATGACACCCCCAATAACATTAATGGCACACATACATGGGTAAATGAAACTCCTTACACACTTAACGATGCCAATTATGGGTAAATGACACACCCTATGGAATTGATGACACCCAAACTTGGTTAATGCATCTAATTATTGTGTTTTCCTTGTAGATGGAAGGATAACTTATTCTACTTCAAGATCGAAGAATTACATTCATTCAAAGTATTTCTCTAGTGTTGATCCAAAGATACCAGTTATTGCCACTACATCCCATGCAATAAAGGCCAATACAGATGACTCGCGAAGGAGTTGTTTTGGATGACCTGCACAAAAACTACGATGAAATGCATGGGGAGAATATGGCACTAAAATAATATTTCATAGAGTATGATCTAGCCTCCCAACCATTTGTGGACATTGGTCAAAGCATAGTGAAATAAACAAACATAAGGTGTATGTTTGGAATGAAGAAGCACCCACAATGAAGCAGCAAGTAGAATCGAGCAGAAAAGGATCTCCGGTTCAAGATAAATCTCACAGTGAACAACAACAAAGACAAATGGAAAAATCTCAAAATGAAGGTAAATTTCTTAACACATCTATATATATTATAATAGAATAGATTGTAATGTGTACTATTGGGTACTGTTGGATAGATAAGCAAGAAGAAGAGATGTCCATAACAAAGAAGAAGGGATCTCCACCAAGCAACATGGAGATAGAACTCCTAATGAACTTGAAGGATAACAACTCCCAACTAGAAAAAGTAGATGACAGATCTAACAAGTCTATTGAGGCTTCAACGAAAGTAAAGGTTGTCCTTGTTTTAGATTCACCAACCTTGAATGTATGTGTGAGTAATTTAACTTTCACTCGCATGGCTTGTCAATTTAACGTTAACTCACAAGGATTGTCAATTTCTTTAAAAATGACACATCAATTGGTATTTTCATGCCTACTTTGTAGTCACTAGCCATGCTTAATATTTTCTATTGACCCCTTTTTACTTATTGACGTGAAGAAACAAACTCCCATTATGTGCAAGATTGAAAAAATGATAGTTGATCATCTCGACAATGAAGCCCAAGACGTTCTCAAAATGGTTTGTGATACATATCCAAGGGGGAAACTTTTGTGAAATTGTGGGAGTATTGGAGTACAAGTGGATGACTTGTCTCCTACACTTTAATGCCAAGGGTTTGTTTCTAAAATAGTAAGATATATTATCTACAACCTTCTTTATAACCTAATCTGTTACTAACAAATGAACTTGCAATATAATTAGTATATTGAGACTATATGCCCGCTGCACAAAGGCACAAATTGTAAAGGAAGATCTTCCAACTCCTTTTATTATAAATGTTAATACATGTCGAGCAATAGAGAGAGAAAACCAAAAGTACATTGACATGCATTTGAAAAATCACTTGAATGAAAGAGAGGCAACCGATAACATAATCATGGTCCTTCACATGAAGAACCACTAGAATCTGCTACATATTTCAATAGGTGCCAAACTTATGAGCCACTATGACAACACCAATTTTTATAGTCATAAAAACAAAAAGGACAGTTAACCTTATTTGCCTAAAACATCATAGGAGAGACAGGCATGTGGAATAGTAAGTATCTCTTCACCTTACATGTATACATTTACTTTGAAGTATAAAATTAAATGTACAATGAGTCACTACACTGTAGAATTTGTAGGCTTAGTTCTTCAAGGAATATTTCCAAAAAAACTGGGGTTACAAAACAAGTGACTGGAAGGTGGTGTACTACATGACATATCCACAATAATCACAAGAGAGAAATGACTATGGATTATACATTCTACACTGGGTTAAGCTACTGATGGAAGGAGAACACATTATAGAATATCAAGCTACTGATCCATAGACTCAGAGGAACATATGCCATCCAATTGTTGCAACACAAAAATAGCCTTGTTTTTCAGAATGTGTCTTAATCTCAAATGTCACAGTATATTCTCACACTACTTTGTTTCAGAAACATTACCATGTCTACCAATGTCATGTAAATATTTTGTTGTAAGAATATTCCAATGCTTGGAAAATATTTTGTTGTAGAAAAACTTCATCTATTAATTGCTTGACTATCAATTGTATTTATTGCATTTTACTTGTTATTTGCTACTTTGCAATAAGGAGCCCAAATATGAGTAAATAATGATCCCTGCAATGCAACAAAAAGGCACCCAAATATGCCCTACTGACACCCATAATCAACTTATTGGCATCCCACTAATGGGGCCTCATTTTATTATACAAAGATGATCACCCAAATATGATGAATACAACTAATAACGTCCAAATATTTCTTATTGACACCCATAAGAATCTTAGTGGAGCCACATTAACAAACAAATGGGAAAATGATTTATTATACAAAGATGTCCAGATATGATAAACAAATGAAAAGGCGCCCCAATATGTCTTATTGACACCCATAACCAACTTAATGGTGTCCCATTAATGAGCGCCCAAATATGATGAATAAAACAAATAGCACCCTCTTGAAACCCATGAGTAACCTAATGGCACACCATTAAGAAACGAACCAAATATGTTTCATAATAACAAACCATTAAGAAACGAGCACACAAAATGTGTCTGATTTCATTATACAAAGATGAGAGCCAGTAAGATACACCAACACAGGTGTAACAACACCCGTATTTGGGTATTTGAAACCATATCAGTTTAATAAAACACATAGCGCCCAAATATGTGTTAGTGACACCCATAAACAAATTAATGATGCCCCCAAGTAGGTGCCCAAAATCAAGTACAACTCCTGATTTCATTAGACAAAATATGGCACCTAGTTAACAAATAGCACCCAAACATGTGTCATTGACACCTTAAAGGTGCACATGATTTCCATAATAGGTTATTAACATCATTTTTTATGCGTATGATTCTTTCTTAATTTCTTATGTTTGGGATTTCTTTCATCATACAACTTAAATATTCTTTTACGAGGATGACCAACTTGTCCACCCATATTTGGGTCTTGAATGGAATTTTGGATTTATAGTTAAACATCCTACATGTAAGTTGCAAATATATCTAATTTAGATTGACACAGAACATCAAATACTACATATAAATAAAAAATGAAAAACTTACATTGTTTATAAGACCAACTTCTCTATTGAGTTTCTCTAAGGTTCACTTTAATTATTTGAAACTTTACTTGAGAAATGGAAGATGACTACTCCAACAACTCATTGTCTTGTATAAAAACATTATACCTATTTATGGAGTCTAAATAGTCTGTTGATTCTAATGATTCTGGTTTCGATACAATATATTTGAAAACCTTCTTCCATTTATTAACAATGTGGAAATCCTCGTTTAACTTGTCAATTCCAAATAAAATGTACATGCTAAAAACATATCTACGTATTATACCACATGATTCAAACAACATGAATTGACAACTAGCTTCACCCACAAGACTGCTATAGACAACATAATAATCCTTAACCCGAGGGTAAATATATTAGGACCAAAACAAATCCTCTTCCTTTCATAAACTACAAAGTTAATCAATTTTCCTTTTGACCCAGATAGAATGTATGTGTTGCAATACATAAGACCTTCCATCTCTCTTTGAAGTTTCCTGAAAATATTCAACATATACCAAGCAGCTATCTATTTTTACATTTCAAAAGTTATCTTCAATACACGTCTTTTATGAATGCACTCAAACTCTACTTCAGCTTCCTTCATGGATATCACGTTAATTTCAAAGTCATATTGTTTAACAAACTCCTACAATGTTGTTCTTTTTTTCAAGTATCCTCTGAAAAATGTATTTATTGATTCACTCCTTTGAGTCATAGACATTCCATCCAAGAATGTTGATTTCATGAAACATGGAACCCACATTTGACGGATATGATACATATGAAGAACCCATCTATTTTCTTGAAGATTGTACAAGTTGATCAACTGAGACCACTGGGATTTAAACTCAGAAATAATAACTATGTCATACATAGCTTATTTGATCGCTTTTTGAGCTCCTTTTCTCTCAAATTTTTGTGGTAGTTTCTTCATTATATGCTGAAGGCACAACTTGTTTCTGTAGTTTGGAAAAACTTCGGCAATGGCATTGATAATAGCTTATGCTTGATTAGTAATAATCCCTTTTGGTACACCCCGCATGTAGAACAACCATGTATTAAACAACCACACAAAATTTTCTGTTGTCTCCTCACTTATAAGTCCACAATCAAGAAGAATTGCCTGCACCTGCTGATTGATACCAACAAACAGAGCGAATGGCATTTGGTATTTGTTGGTGAGATAGGTGTTGTCAAAAGACAACATTAGGAAAATAATTATATGCAGATCATGCTCTTGAGTCAGTCCAAACGACATTTCTCAAAACACCATCGTCGTCAAGGTCAACAACATCAAAGAAATTCGAGTGCAAATTCTGCATCTTAGTGAAATACTCTTGCATGGCCGCGACATCACCCTTCCTAAGATGTAGTCTTCTTAATTGGAAAAGAAGATTGTATGCATTCTTCTTGATGAATTTAAGATTAGAAACACCACCAGCTTCAACAACAAGGGTAACTATTGACTACGATGACGAAATACCGGCCCTACATCACTTAATGACGCCCATACATGTGTAACTAAATAAAAAATTCCCATTTCATGTGTAAGAATTCCCAAATATGGATATTTGATACCCAGAAACTATTAAGGGCGCCCATGCATGGGTGACTTACATCCCAAAGCACTAAGTAGATCACATACAAGCTTGATTGGAGCCTAGAAATGATTATTGGCACCCAATGATGGGTGAATGACACCCCTAAAGCACTAAATGGCACCCATACCTGGATAAATAAAACAAACATTATGTACACCTAAGAACGTTGACAAAGCACATATTTTTGAAGAATCAATGCCTAATAAGTCCACACATAAAAATGTTCTTGTGTGCCTAATTTTATATATCCACCACCTAAAGGCATTTTATCGGCACCTATTTAATTCATTTTTTGCATAAAGGCATTGGGTTAGCACCTATTTATATCGTTGTTCACATGAATATCATTGCAAGCATTTTAACAAACTCTTATTGAATTTTATTAAGCGCCTAACAACGTTATTGGGCATTTGTTGTTTTACATTGGATTAGCACACATTTACCTCATTGTGTGCATATTATCGTAGCATGAACGCATATGTTATTCACATCACTCATCATTAAACAAAATAAATTCACCAAATACTCATCATTAAACAAAATAAATTCACCAAATAATAAAAATTGTGTTCATATGCAAAATATCAACGCCTATGTTATTTTGAACAATATGTTTATTTTGAAAACAACTCTATTTACTCACCAACCTTGCAAATTTTGGATTTCATCTTGGGTATTTTGTTGTAAGTCTTGTTCTTCCCCTGAATCATCAAATCCTTTTTCATGTTCATCATGTTCTTCTTCCAAAGCATCTAGTCCATTTTCTGAGCTATAAAGTTCTTGTTCTTGTTTAAAAGCATCAAATTTTCAACTAAAGCAATTGTGATCTTGTTTGGAACGGTCAAATTCTTAGGAAAAATCACTACCATGTATCACATCTACATCTATAGAGAGAAGAAGAAAAGTGACGTCGTTGGAGAATTTAACAATAAAAGTCATTATGCAAACTAATGTGATACACATGGTTATATATAAGAAGAAAAATACCATTACACGACTCCATTAAAGTCCTTCTCTCTATCCAAATTGAATGTTAAAACTTGTTGGTAGATGAAAAATAAGAGAGGAGAAATGAATGCTATGAATGGATGTGAATGCAAACAGTTCTGCATCAAATCTCCACAAAATCCTTTCTCTTGGACGTCCAAATATTTTACCTCTAAAAATGTTACATTTTTCTCTCTCTTAAAAACATCCACTCCAGCCATAATCTACATTATTATGTGTGTTTAATGGATTGAATGCAGCTGTTGGATATTCTCTCATGCAACAACACACACCAACACACTCCAGCCCATCACATTTAATGCGCACATTGGTGGACCTGACCAACCAAAGTAGATCCCAGTTTTCGGCTCTTGTAAAACCACCAAGAGCGTGCGTAGCACCCACGTGTGAGGATTGCTTCATGTGAATTGATCATTTTTGTATTTATTATGAATTATACAAGTTCTGACATATTCTTGCCTTTTGGCCAATCGAAAATGTTCATGTAGCCCAATGGGGGTGTGGCTCAGGCCTCATGTGCTCACGCTGGGCTGGCTAGATTTCTCTGGCTTGGGTGGTTGGAAGTTGGGCCCAATTTTGTCTAGATTCGGGCCAGTTCATTCCTCTCTACCTTTCTCGCATTCAACGTGGTTTGTTTGCAATAGGACACCTCACCTGTTCTGTGAGAAAATGGTTGTCGGTGTGAGGCTCTACTCCGACAAGAGATTGACTACCTCAAGGTCTTCCTTGCAAGCTTCTCACGACACCATTAGTTCTGAAGTTCCCACCAAGACCTCCACATATCCTCTATTTCTTGCCCTTGGCTATATACCCTATTGCCCACAACCTTGCTATTATGAGGGTCTTCTACGACAGATAAGAGAGGTATATCACTTGTGGGTCCTAGTCTCAGTGCATTTCTATATTAGGAGGCATAAAGAGACCATCATGAACTTCTAAAGACTCAAGGGTTTAGATGCAATTCCCTGAAGTACAACCCCCAACTCCGAGCTCATCTTTGTCACACCTTGGCTTCAGTGAGCATGATTACAAAATGGAGAAGGTAGACTAAGTAGCTTGATAGACTCATCTAACTACTACAAGTGGTTCCCCTCATCTTATTTGAAACTCGCCTTCTATTCTTGTTCTCTTCTTCCAACTTGTCTGCGTTTAACAATGGAGACGAGCAGGGTCAGGGAGTTAGAACTCTCCCTAGTTTTCACCACTTTCCCCAAATGAGAGGTCAACTGAGAGATAAAGATATTGCAATTATTAAACACTTATACTTGGTTGAGGTCATGGAGGACACCAATGTGGTTGCTTTAGCTTCTCCCCTGACTTCATAACTAAAACAGGTGGACAAGACAAATCCATCGTTGAGTCAAGCCATTCAACGACTGACACAATGCCATCTTATGAATCCACAACTCTTCAAAGGTACATATATCTATCTAGGAGCATCAAAACCTAATGAGACATTATATATAGATTTATTATCATCCAACCAACATAACACCCAATTTTGGTCTCAATATATTAGTATTTAACCAATCAATTAAATACTTCAATATGACATTAAGTATGATTCTTAATATCAAAATAACATCAATTAGGATCCATACTTTTGCAAAACAAAGAGCTCTTGATATAACTCAAACACATACCATTAGACATCAATGACTCCAAAAGTTCAATCCATCATAGTTGCATTTTGGTAGACTTTTGCAACAATATATTGTTGATATGTATATTAAACTTGAAACCACTCAATTAGATTACATTAGAAGAGATCAAGAAATGATCTGAACATATCTATATCAAGGAATTGTGGATAGATATAACTATGGGAAGAATAGAGTTAGAAAAATTGGAAAAAGAATTATTCTCCCAACTTCTTTTATCAGTGGTCCTAGAGATATGAGACAACATTATCTTGGTGCAACAACATTAGTTCAAAGATATGATAATTTTGATATTTTTCTTACATTTACATGCAATCCTTCATGGCTTAAAGGAAAAAGTTGGGATTAGAAGAGTGACCGGCCTAAATTGCGCATAAAAAAGGGAGCAAATTTGAAGTAGTCGGACTTTTAAATTTATAACCCGAAACCTTCTAGGCCCCCACAACTTTATTACGGGGTCGAAGTGGATATACGGGGTCGAACACAGGGACAAGGGTCATAGTGTTGTGAACGCGGAATTGACATGTTACACTCCGGTATGGGTAAGGAGATGATAAAGTTCCCCAAGGGAACAACATGCTAAGATCGATAAAATAAAAGAAAACTATCTCCAACTTGAGCTACGAGGAAAATTAAGGTTTCAAAGGTTTATCAGTTTTTAGGGTTTTCGCGCAACGGAAACAGAGAGGATAATACTATTGCTTTTAGTAAGGAACGAAGGAGAAAGCTTCGGTAAAACAAGCGGCGGTAGAAACATCCTGTACCCCTTCTCTCGAAGCGGGTGCCTCTAACTAAGCATCAACACCTCTCTCGAGGTTGCTGGTCTTAAGTTAGAGTGGAAAGGTTACTAAAGCAACTCCGATCCTGGGCACTCTCGTACTCCCGTATCGGACCAAATACTAGAGCCACAACACCTCTCTCGAGGCTGCTGCAACGGGAAAACACGATTCGGTAGCTAGTCCAAATGTGATCCAAGCGTACAAGCTAGAGTTCGGATGCTAAACAAAACAATCATCCAATAAAAGGGACCAAACATAAAGCAACAGTTAATCAAAACTCTTCTAATTTCCATTAGCATAAAAGGGTATGGTTACATTGCATAAGTAAAGAAAGTAAATGACTGAAATAAGTAAAGATAAATGTCACCTTCTTGATTTAGAAGGGCGACAGGAAACAGCAGATCCTCCAGCCTGATACCAGGCGGGAGCCTTGCCCAATACGCCTGTGTTGGGCGGCACACCCTCTCGGGCGACACACTCGTGATGGGCGGACGTATCGTGTGGGGCACTCATGCCCGATACGATCGTGTTGAATGGCACCCTCTCGGGCGACACGCCGTGACTGGTGATGCGTATCGGGATTGGTATCGTGACGGACCAGAGTTTTACTTCGAGTATTGGGTACTCATATCGGGTGTCCTTGTTGGCCGATATCGGTCTGCAGCGGTGCCCGGAGCTGATCCTAAGTGAACCATTCCCTCCCTCTTGGGTCGGGGAAGTGCTCACCTAGTATCGCCTGGTACACCTCTGAGGCACGCCACGCTAGCTCCAGATGCTTTCCCAAGTTGGCTTTCGAGAGATTCTGACCTTTTTCCCCGAATCATCCCATCGGAGTCCTGTAGCTGCTATTAATAGGCAGCGAATGAGAGAAGTTGTGGTCCTCCAGGTGCCATGTGTCTTCCATCAACACCATCATCACGGATTCAGGGATGCCCGATATGTGTGTCGCCCGATACAAGGATGTCGGGCTGTGAGCGTGTCGGTCATCGTGACTAGTGGCGCCTGCCAGTGGGTGGCCTGTATCGTGTGACACGCTTCAGCAGTCATGGCGAGTCTGGCTCCCTATAGGGTAAGCAGTGTATCGCCCGTAAGCTCCTTCTTGCATGACACCCTCGTGTCACGCGGTACTGTATCGTTCTGCTCTGTTTATTCAAAAACATGACAAAAAGGAGAGAAAAACAGTTTAAAAGGGCAGATTTGATAACGAAATAAGGGCTAAAAATATCACAAAATTTGGTGTTATCAACTCCCCCAAACTTAGCATTTTGATTGTCCTCAATCAATCTTTAAACTTTGTTTTGTGACGCTTCTTATTAACCAGTATAGTTTTCAGACCATGGGTTTGAGCGAGCATTGATATGTCTTACAGTGAATACGGCCCGACCACAAACAACAGACTTTACTTCTCCTACCTTATTTAAGAAAAAAATTTCTCCACAGCTTCGGGGAGACTTGGGTGCATGATTTCGAAGTTAACTTTCACACCAAACAGCTTTTGGGGACAGAAAATTGTGTGTTTGGGTAGGCTTAAGTCTTTTTGGGTTTTTCTTGTTTCCCATCAGTCCATCCAGGTACAGGTCCGTTAACATGCGAATGGTCCTTGCAGTCCAAGCCAGTAGGCTTTAGAGCAGTGATTTCACATCCTACGTACCACTGCCCCAGATCTACCATGCCTAAAGATGGGTATTTTTGGAAAACAAGTGTATATATATATATATATATTTTTCTTTATTTTTTATTTGGCACAACTCTCATGCTTTTATTCACTCTCATAAGGCTATTCTCTCTTTTTGGGATTTTGTTGGGTAAAGGGAAACAAGAGGAATTTTTTTGCTGTTTGGGCAGCTTTTTCCTTCTGCATACACGTCTCTTAGCTGTTGTGAGATTATTTTTCAAAATTTTTGACGTGGAAAGTCATAGTCTTTTGTTGTTTGAGGCTGCATTATCAGAAAGACATAACAAAACCTACATCTCCTTGGGCACATAGAAAACAAACTGGCAAGAAGTCATATCAGGTTTTTACTATATAGTGTCTTTGTACATATGTATGGAGACAAAATAAGCAAAAAAATTTTAGCAAAATTTTTGTATGAGCATGTATATGTATATGTATATGTACACATGATATAGGAGAAGAACAAAAGAATTTTTTTTATACCTCCCTCACTGGTACATGATACCCCCCAAACTTACTCCACACTCTATCCCAGAGTTGTGAAGTAGATAAGGTAGGGTAATGTTAACTCAGTGAGGGTTTTAATTGGTGAGCGCACCTTTGCCAGATAGAAGCTCCCACACATATTCTCCTCGTTTGCTGTGGTAATCAATGTGGTGGAGCTGGTCAGGCGTCTCTTTATTTGATATCCATTCCAGCACGAAGATGCCGCAGTCGTTGGATAGAGGAATTTGTTGTGGACTGCGGTGTCAGAACTGGAGCTCGTGCCATTTGCTCGCTACTGTCTCCAGGAATGGTTGTATCAACACATCCACCTTCTCGTAGTATTTTCGTACTAAGCGCTCGAGGGAGGTCAACGCTGTTGATGTACACTGTACTGGATGGTCTTTGTTGCTGTCCGAGCTATTGTAGAAGATTCCTGCTCGTTGGCGAGTGTACATCGTCAGGAGCGTCCAGTGGTTGTAATGTAGGATGGGCAGGAAGATTGTATGTGGAACCCTACACTCCAACTCTACCAGAAATGATTGCTTTGCTCCTGATTCATCGGCGAGGCAGATGTCATTGAATAATATTGGATGAGCAATGTATGCGTGTTCAAACTTCGTCTGTAGTGTCTAGATGTAGGCGGCCACCAAAGATATCGCCAAACATCCTCCATCTTTTACCATGTCCCTTAAGTCATCAACTGGGACTATGACACTGCCTGCCTCATAGATAACATCTGCCAAGGTAGAATAAACTAACTTCAGAAGAATTTCATTGACCTTCTCCTGCGTGAGTGTAGAGCACGAGAATCGTTCGAAGTTGTTGATCAATTCTTCTGATGTTTCAGGCGAAGCAGGGTCTTCGAATCCGTGCACTTCTCGCAGGATCTCTAACTGCTTGCCTGCCCCGTAGATGTCTATTTCCATCTCAACTTCTTTCTCTGGAGTGCTGCTGGGTTGCATAGATTCGTTTTCTTGAACACTGTCCATCAGCCTCTCTGGTACCCCTGTGTCTTGGAAATAGCATCTGTCTTTGATCAGCAGCAGGGCGTATATGCTCCTGAGGTGGTAAAAGTTTTGGCCTTAGAGATGCCTTATGTATCCGAATATGTTGAGCAACTCCATGGTGTGCAAGACGATGAAGGCGCTGTTTTCGCTTCCCTCTTCTGCTTGGATAGGGAAGTCTTCGATAGAGAAGAAGTTCCAAATGCCTATATGACATTGGACTCCTTGCTTGATGGCTCGCAGAAGACGCAGTGGTAGAAGCCTGAAATGTTTGTCTTCTGGGCGGCTGAAGATATGCCCAGAGCGTGGCACCTCCTTGTAGCAGCAGCTGAGCAGCTGGATGTCGTGATTATGGAGGTCTGCCACACACAGAAACCACATGTTCCGGTGCTTGTACGGGGCCAACATGATCTTTGTGTTGTGCTCTTCGATGTGTTGCAGTATGTTGGCCACCACAATGGAGTCTAGCACTCCCATCATTAGTCTTCTTGCCAAGGTCAGGGTGACATTTTATATTGTTCTCCGACCTATCCTAGTGCTGATGGTCTCTATTATTGCACCTTCTAGGACCCTGAACAACCTTTTTCCGACGACGGATGGGGAGAAAAATATGCTTCTGAGTGATCCCCGTCGTACAGAGAAGTAGCCATCAATCCAGACGACGTCTTCTTCATCTACCTACGACCTCAGGACCTTATTTAGCAACTTCTGATCCCTGATCGACAGGTAGCCGATGACCCTTCTGTCAACGTCGGTCAACTCGAAAGAAGGTAGCTCTGATGGCGTAGAGAATTCATCTGCCGCTGAGCGTCTTCCTCTGGGGGGTGTCTTTCATTGGCGGCACATATGTCCCCCCTCTCCCTCTGATTCATCAGAAGAGTCCTCCCCAACGCTGATGTCTTCGTTGTCATCTTCAGCTTCATCTAGGGGACTGAGGGAGCTGCTTCTTCCAGACCGCGGGAGCTCGCCTGTCCTGCTGGAGCTCCATTGGCCGATCTTTATGGCGTCCCTTCCTCGGGCGTTGGGGATGGCCCGCTGGAGGAGGAAGAGGACGATGATCCTGAGGGGGCTGCTGATGAGGAAGGTTGAGAGCCTGAGCCAGGAGGTGACGAAGACCTTCTCAGCTGCCTTGGGCACGGATGGTTGTCTCCCATGTTCAGCCTCTCGTCGATCACGTCAAGGCGCTGGAGGGCCTACTGCAGCGTGGCATTGAGTGCCTCTAGTTGGCCAGGAAGGCCAACTAGAGTCAGCAGTTCCCATTCCTGGCTATTCAGCCTCTGCTGAAAAAATGAAAACTTGCGGGTTAGAGAAGAAAATGTAGCCGAGTGGCTTTCTGTTACCTCCCGCAAGTGGTCGAGTTCGTGCCCAGCATTTTCCTGAGCGATGGAGGGGCTCCTGCAGATCTCCCTCTTGTCCTCGCGATACTTCTATCGCGTGAGGGTCTACCTGACGAGGTAGAACCTATCTTGATCATCTACGAGGTGGATGTTGCTGGGCGAGGCGTCAATGCTTTTACGGCTGTCCCTGCCTTGCCTTCTTGTGGTGGTGGAGAAGGCCGTGGTGTGGGTGGATGCTGCTCCACCTCTACATTGTTGGCGATCTCTTCAGCTGCTGCTATAGGAGACATTGGCGGCGGTGTCGGCGTAAGCCGTGCAACTCTGAGCTCCATATCTAGGATCTCGGCGAACACCCCATCACCGGCGTCCGGCTGTGCTTCTTCTTCTGCCTCTAAGGGCACCACAAAAACTTCAAAGGATGCGGCTGCCTCTTCTGTGGCAGCTCCCGTCAGGGTTGGCGTTGTTGTCTTTCCCCTGGTTGTCTCGACGACCTCAACGATCGCTGGTTCTTTTTCAGCCACGACAGGTGTTGTCGTGATACTGGCTGGTATAGAAGGAGAGACGATAACTCCATCAACTACTATCGTCGGTGGCTCTGGAGTGGCAGTTGGCTCGGCAAAGGTCGTTGAAATTTTGTCCTGCCTTGGGTCGAGAGGGATTGATTCTCCTCTCATAGCCGCCCTCTCTTGAATACCGGTGGTTGCGGCATAAGCTATTTCTACCGCCACAACTTCGATTTCTACTGCGGTGAAGACCAACTTTTCTGCGTCATAGGCGACGTAGTGAGGGAGTGGAAGGAGGGTGTTTGTCCTTGTGAACTTGTAGAAATAGCTTCTCCCCTCCTTCTTTATGATGCCGACCCTCATGAGGAACTTGAGGTCGATCAACTCGTCACCCCTAGTCCTCGAAAGGCTCAGCGGTTCCCTCGGGTATCCTAACCCAACCACGATCAGATTGATGATGCCACCCATGCAGTATTCCTTGGTGGCATCCTTTATCAGGTGCAACCTATTCAACAAGAAATGCCCCAGATTGATCACCTTGCCCTCCATCATGTGCCACATTAGGTGGAGTTCTTCGGTGTAGACATTGCTGGACTCGTTTTTGTGGAAGAGCAGACATGCTACCAGCTTGTGCACTATCCTCCAGAAATAGGAGTGCACCACCGCCACCTTACTTATCGGCTTGTATGATGACTCGCCGGTCAGCCTCCTCTAGAGCTCCACAGGGTTGAACCTGTCTCCTTCGGTGATCCTTTCACCATTATTCAGCAGCTTCTCCTCCTCCTCACTGAAAGAGAAGATCTCATTGAGCAGTTTTTCAAAGATGACGTGCTCCGAGTTGTATAGCCGCCCTTGCAATCTGTCTGCTCCACCATATTCTTCAACGTCCTCAGCTGTATTCTTCACTCAGTGGAGAGACGACATGAACTCAGTGTAAGAGGCAGAGCGGCTGAGGCAGATCTTCCTCAGTCCTGCTGCGGCGAGGACATTCTCCAGTCTTTTGAAAATACCCAATTGAAGGAAGGATGACTGATGGCAGAATCTGCTCGACCTGTAGATTTTAGTTTCCAGTTCTGAGTACTGGCGTCCATGCTCATTATCTCTCGGCACGAACCTTCCTGGTGTGTGATCCAGGGGTACTTCCGCTGTGGTTGAAGCTGTTGCTGGAGCCGTTACTTCTTCCTCCTTTGCTCTCTTCTCAGTGGTTGATGGCCCAACTGCCTCGAGATTCAGGCATTTCTACCCGACCATTGTCGCTTCAGCTGCGGCCTCAATGTCAATTCTTCTGCCGTGTTCGTCAACTCAAACAACGGTTTGCTTTGTATGGGCCATATCTGTTATCATTAAACAAGTTCATTGATCATTTAAATGTTCCAATATTAGATAGGAAAAAGAGAAAACTGATCGTACAATAAAAATTTGGCCTGATACAAAAGCTACCCGAAACCACCGTATCGGGCTTCAACACTGGGCGATATGATGTTTGCCCGATACGCTTGTGTCGGGCGATACGAAGCTTTCAAAGAAATCACCATAGGCTCATGCCCGATATGAGGTCCGGGTGTCGTCCATCAAAAGAACATTTAGGCGATACAAAACTGGACGATACGGAGAAAAATTGCGCGTCATACCTGTTGCCTGACACGGGTGTGTCGGGCAATATGGTCGCGTGAAACAAAGTGCCCGATAGGGTTTTCCCTGATAGAAAAATGTGTCGCCCGACAACAAAAACAAGTGAGGCGGCACAAGGATGGGCGACACGGTTATCGCCCGATATAGGGTATCGGGCCAGTGCATGTTAAAGACGTGTCACACGACACGTGTCGGGCAATACAAGGAAATCAACTAAAGTCTTCATCTCGATACGCAGTGCGCGATATAAAGTTTGTGTCGGGCAAGTAAGGACGATAGGGCTGTCGGGCTATACCTTTGCTTTCTTAAGTTTTCTGCACGATACGAGAGCAGAAGCTAAGCTGCACGACACGGGAGTAGAGGGAGAAATTATTGCACGATACATGTAGGTGAAAAGTAAAAGCATTAGCCCGAAACAGTAAAACCTCCATACTATATATAGCAATCTTAGCCGGGGGTAAAACGGGTAAATTTGGGACGCGTGTCGGCCGTTGAGACAAGTCATTCTCGAGACGAGCAGTCCCATCCGTCTAATCAAGGGTAATTACTCATCTTGCCCGATACGGATGCTCGCCGCCCGGGCGTGTCGTCCGAAACGGCTTATGTGATGCCCGATATACCGTCGCCCGATACGAGCGCGTTCTGCACGCCGGCTGAGTTTTTGCCTGATACGATCAGGAAAAGGGGATACTTGCCCGATACAAGGTCTTCAGGTCAAAATTCTAGATGAAAAAACCCAAAAACAAAGTGAAGGAAAAAGCGATTGATGGGTAAAACATCATTGGCCTAAGGTTAAGTTCCCGACCTCAGATAGTATTACTCATCAATGCTCATAAAACAGAGCAGTGGCCCATAAAATAGAAGAGTCAGCGCACGTGATGCATGCACTGACTCGGGCCTTATTACAGTCCAAGTGTTCATAGTGTTTTTCTTGCAAGAAAGTAAATAATATCCTATTCTAGGAATAGTAAAAGCTCGGGCTGCCTCCCGAGGAGCACTGTAGTTTGCGTCGCCAGCTTGAAAGCTCTAGGTCCTTCACTTTTCGCCTTCAACAATATCCATATCTTGCAATTTGATCTCTGTCCTTCTAACGAAAGCTTTGTCTTCATAGAACCTTTTCACCCTGTGCCCATTCACTTGAAAAACCTTGGATGGATCAACTTTGTCATATAGCTCCATCATTCCGGACGGGTATATCTTTGATACGGTGAACGGTCCGGACCACCTCATTTGTAACTTACCTGGAAAAAGATGAATGGAATATTTAAATAATAAAACTTTATCACCTTCACTTATGTCCTTCCTCCTCAGGTGGGCATCATTCCAAACCTTCATCCTCTATTTATAGATCTTTGTGTTCTCGTAAGCATGCATCCTTAATTCTTCGAGTTCTTGCAATTGCAAATATCTTTTCTCTCATGCCTTCTCCAGATCCATGTTCAAGAACTTAATTGCCCAAAGGGCCTTGTGTTCTAGCTCAAGGGGTAGATGACATGATTTCCCATAGATCAACTTGTAAGGAGTGGTTCCAATGGGCACTTTATAGGCAGTTCTGTAGACCCAAAGTGCGTCATCAAGCTTCATTGACCAATCTTTCCTCATACAGTTGACAGTTTTCTCTAGAATCTACTTGATTTGTCTATTCAAAACCTCTACCTGCCCAGAAGTTTGTGGGTGGTAGGGCGTAGTGACCTTGTGTTTAACTCCATACTTTCGCAGGAGCGCTTCAAACTATCTTTCTCCGAAATGCGATCCACCGTCTCTTATTACAGTACGAGGCACACCGAAACGAGGGAAAATCATTTTTTCGAACAACTTGATCACTGACTTAGAGTGGCACATTTGAGTGCAACAACTTCTACCCATTTGGATAAATAATCCACTGCCACTAGAATGTACTGATATCCCTTTGATGGGGGAAACGGTCCCATGTAGTCAATCTCCCATACATCAAAGATCTCCACTTCAACCCAATTTTCCATAGGCATCTCATTTCTTCGTCCAATATTTCCCATCAATTGGCATTCTTTACAGACTTTTACATACTTTGCAGCGTCTTTGAACAAAGAGGGCCAGTAAAAACCTAATTGCAGTACTTTGGCAGCGGTCCTTTCGCTGCCCAGATGTCCTCCATAAGGGGAGGCATGACACTCTTTCAGAATGTTCGAGATCTCCTCTTTGGGAATGCATCTTCGGTATAGGTTATCTGCACATCTTCTAAAAAGGAGAGGATCGTCCCAGTAGTAATTCTTTACATCTGTGAAGAGCTTCTTCTTTTGGTTATAGGTTATGTCAGGGGGCAGTTCTCCACAGGCAAGATAATTATAGATATCTGCAAACCAAGGTAAACTTTCTTCCTTGGTTTCAATCATCATCAAAGCTTTGTCAGCATAATTGTCATTTATAGGTGGTTCCCTCTGTCCTTTCACAACGATCCTTGATAAGTGGTCGACGACCACATTCTCTGCACCTTTCATATCGACTATCTCATGGTTGAACTCTTGTAGTAACAAGGCCCGCCTCAACAACCTGGGCTTTGTATCTTTCTTCTACATGAGGTATCTTATAGCCCCATGATCTATGTAGACTTTAACCTTTGATCCAATGAGGTAAGATCTGAACTTATCAAAAGTGAAGACTACTGCGAGCATCCCTTTTTCTATAGTTGTATAATTTACCTGGGCTTCGTCCAGGGTACGTCTAGCGTAGCAGATTACATGGTGCTTTTTATCCTTTTTCTGCCCCAGGACCGCTCCTACTGCATAGTCGCTGGCGTCACACATAAGCTCGAAAGGTAACTCCCAGTCTGGAGCTTGGAGAATAGGTGGTGAGACAAGAGCATCCTTTAAAGCCTGAAAAGCGATTAGACAATCATCAGAGAAATTAAATTCAACATCTTTTACCAGAAGGTTGGATAACCGTTTTGAAATCTTAGAGAAGTCTTTTATAAATCTTCGGTAGTAGCCGACGTGCCCGAGGAAGTTCCTTACTCTCGTCACAGAGTTTGGTGGAGGAAGCTTGGATATGGCTTCAACCTTGCTAACGTCTACCTCGATGCCATGCCTCGAAACTTTATGTCCCAGAACGATTTCTTCTTGTACCATAAACTGGCACTTCTCCCAGTTTAAAACCAAACTCTTCTCCTCGCATCGTTGCAGAACCAAAGAGAGGTTTTTTAGGCAGGTATCGAAGTCTTTTCCATAGACAGAAAAGTCATCCATGAAAACTTCCACGATATCTTCTAGGAAATATGAGAACATTGATATCATGCAACGTTGAAACGTAGCGGGAGCATTGCACAGGCCGAAAGGCATCCTCCTAAAGGAGTAGGTGCCATATAGATAGGTAAAAGTTGTTTTCTCTAGGTCATCTGGAAGGATTGTGACTTGATAAAATCCTGAAAAACCATCCAAGAAATAGAAATAGTCATGATGCGCTAATCTTTCAAGAACTTGATCAATGAAAGGAAGTGGATAATGATCTTTTTTAGTAGCTTGGTTTAGCTTCCGATAGTCAATACGCATTCTCCATCCTGTGACGGCCCTAACCACCACTCCATCACCTTTATCTCCCTTTAATACTATTATACCACCCTTCTTGGGTAGTACGTGGATCGGTCTCACCGAGTTACTATCACTGATCGGGTAAATGATCCCAGCATCCCTCAGTTTGATTACTTCTTTCTTTACAACTTCTTTCAACATCTGATTCAATTTTCTCTGGGGTTGAGCCAGAGGTTTGGCAGATTCCTCCAAATTGATGCGATGCATACACAATGCAGGGCTAAGGCCTTTGATATCTTCTACCGAGTATCCTATAGCCTTCTTATGGAGTCTTAACTCCCCAAGAAGTTTGTCCAATTGATATTTTATAAGATGGGCATTGACGATGACAAGATTCCTCTCCTCTTGATCTAGGAATTCATATTTCAACCCTTCTGGTAACTTATTCAACTTAGGCTTGGCCTTGGGTGACTGTTCTCCCGGCGCCTCCTCAAGAGAGGCAAACTTAACTGTTTCCACTACCTCTTCCTCATTGCTCAGGTCTTCATCAGACTGGTTAAGATAGTTGAGAAACTCCACAACTTCTGGATTTTTAGAGTCAGAATCTTGATTACTTATCGCCCTCACAAGAGGGTCTACCATTAGGATATCTCCTTCTACCTCTTCATAGAACTGGTTGTAGCTTTCCGCAAAGAAAGCAGACTCTAACAGGGATGGTCCACGCATCACATCATTTACTTTAAAGTCTAAGTGGTCGTTTCCGACCCTTAGAGTGATTATTCCCTCAGCAACATTGATCAACGCCCTTCTTGTAGCCAAGAAAGGACGTCCAAAGATGATAGGACAACTAGGGTCCTCCACGGTATCAATGACAATGATATCACAAGGAATGAAGAAACTTCCTACCCGGATAGGTACATCTTCTACAACGCCAACATGCCTTTTAAAGGTATGATCTGCTAATTCAATTCACATATTGGTTTTGACCATATCAGTCAAACCTAATCTCTACGTGAAGCTTAGGGGCATAAGGCTGATGTTAGCCCCTAAATCGGTAAGACCTTTTTGTTCGACATTATCTCCAATGGCTAAAGGAATGGTGAAAGCCCCTGGATCTTTCTTTTTGCTGGGCAAAACTAATTTAACAAAAGCAGAGGACATATTTGCTAGCACTATCTCGATTCTTCCTCCTCTTCTCTTCTTGGTAATCAAATCTTTGAAAAACTTAGCATAAGTCGGCATCTCTTCTAAAGCGTCCAAGAAAGGTACTTCGAGATGAAGTTTCTTTATTGATTCCATGAACTTCTCATGGTGCTTCTTAAGGTGTGCCTTTATCATCTAGTAAGGAAAAGGCAACTTGGGAGAGTAAGGGCTTCTCTTACCAGATAGCTCCTCAAATGATCTTGGTTTAGGTTCTCTGTCAAGAGCTTGTTGATAGTCTTCTTACGCTGGACTATCAGCCGCAGTCCTCGATCTAGGTACCTCAGATCTGGCTTCTTCATGACGTTCTACTGTCTTTCTTGATCTCAGCACTGCCATTTTGGCAGATTCGGTGTTGGAGGGTATCTTACCCGAGGGATTTTTTATCAATTCGGCCATCTGGGCCAACTGCTGATCGATTTGGCGTTGGTGCGTTTGCATGTCCACCATCCGGACTTGCATTGTGTTCAGAACTCCTAAGTTTGAAAGCACGCTTTGCGTTAGCTGGTTATTGATGGTATCTTGTCTTTTTACAAAATCGAATAACTGGCCAACCAAGTCTGGTTGGTTTGAAACCTTGTCTTGACCTTGCTCCTTGGCTTGACTTTGACCTTGACTGGTGTTTGCCACTTGGCGACCTTGGTACTTTCCTTGTCCTTGGAAATTTGCCTTGTTTGATTGGAAAGAAGCGGTTCTGGTGAACTGACTTTGTCCTCCTCTTTTCTCGAAAACTTGGGGTTGCTTGGTGGGGTTATGCAGCTGATGTGAGTTTTCAGCTGCATCCTTGTTGTCGTAACTAAAACCAGGATAATCTGGCCTCTTGAAATTAACAAAAGAGATGTTCTCAGCCTCCTCAACCTCAGATTCACTTTTGGTCGACTCGTCAGGTCGGGTGTAGATACAGTTATCTACCCCGTGTCCACCTTCTCCACAGGTGACACATTTCATGACCTTTTCGACTTGTTTCTTCCCTTTTCCACTTGATTCTTTTAGCTGTTTGAAATCAGTGGCTATCCTCTGGATCTGAGAGGTGATAGTTTCCAGAGCCTTGGATTCAATTGAAGGTCCTTCACTAGCCTTCTTAGCATGTCCCCTGTCTGATCTATCGTAGTCGGTGCTGGCTTGTAACTCGGCCATGTTCTTGATGATCTTTTCAGATCTGCTAGGCTTCTTCCCCAGAAAGTCATTGCCTACTGCTGCATTCAGCGAAACCCTTTCCTCAGGGGTTAGAACGTTGTAGAAGGTAGTTATCAAAAAACCCTTCTTATAGTTGTGATGAGGGCAATCTCTCTGATATTCTTGATATCGTTCCCAGGCATCATGTAGATTCTCATTCGGCTTTTGTACGAAAGACGTGATCCTCTGTCTATTCCGGACAGTCTTCTCTGTAGGATAAAACTTTTTTATAAAGGCATCCGCCAACGCACTCCATCCGTTAAGAGCTTGGTGTGGCAGCCCCAGGTACCAGGATAGAGCCTTATCTTCTAAAGAAAAGATGAAACCCTTGCAATAAATCACCTCCTGTGGGACTCCCCTCATTTTGATGGTGTCACAGATGTTTTTAAAGGACTCCCCTCATTTTGATGGTGTCACAGATGTTTTTAAAGGCATCTAAATGGTGATAGGGATTATCATTCTTCGAATTCCCTCTGAAGCTCTTGTTCTGGATTAAGAGTTCACAGATGGTTTTAGCTCAAATTTGGTTGTGTTGAATCTCAGGATGACAACATGACATATGGAATTATTAGTCTTGGTGGCAGCTAACTCCCTAAGGGTCTTTTCTTCTTCATTGGAATCGTCATTGTCACTGTCTCCCTGGTTCTGATCCTAATTATTTTGATTCCTTCTGCACCTCCGGTGATGACGACGTCTCTCCCGGCGATGGTCATCCTCAAATTGTTTTGTTTCAGGATCTTCATGTTGATGATTGCCGTCATAACAGTCATTGTCTTCAGGCGGAGGCGCGTGAGGTCTAGCTCTCGCGTGTCGCTCACCATCTGAAAGAGGTGGTTCAACGCGAGGCGACATGTCTGGTGACGTCGGTTCTCAATTGAGAAGAATGCCTTCCTTCTGAGTACCTGAATAGCACGTGAAAATCAAGTTAGAAAACCTGTATTAATAATACGAACTATTCATTTTGGGTTAAAATATATAAAAAAGGAAAAAGAGAGTGCTGTCAAGCTCATTTCTAAGCTTGAGGCACTGGAGTGTAGTTAGTGGATTTGGGTTCGTCAACAATATCATTTTGCCTTGTCCCCGACAATGACGCCAAAAAGTTGATCGACCTAAATCGTGCGTCCAAAAAGGGAGCGGATTTGAAGTAGTCAGACTTTTAAATTTATAACCCAAAACCTTCTAGGCCCCCGAAACTTTATTACGGGGTCGAAGTAGCTATACAGGGTCGAACACAGGGACAAGGGTGGCAGTGTTGGGAACGCGGAATCGACACATTACACTCCGGTATGGGTAAGGAGATGATAAAGTTCCCTAAGGGAACAACATGCTAAGATCGATAAAATAAAAGAAAACTATCTCCAACTGGAGCTACGCGGAAAATTAAGGTTTTAAAGGTTTATCAGTTTTTAGGGTTTTCGCGCAATGGAAACAGAGAGGATAATACTATTGCTTTTAGTAAGGAACGAATGAGAAAGATTCGGTAAAACAAGTGGCAACAGAAATATCCTGTACCCCTTCTCTCAAAGCGGGTACCTCTAACTAAGCATCAACACCTCTCTCGAGGTTGCTAGTCTTAAGTTAGAGTGGAAAGGTTACTAAAGCAACTCCGATCCTGGGCACTCTCGTACTCCCATATCAGACCAAACACTAG
This sequence comes from Alisma plantago-aquatica, assembly GCA_963693085.1. Classification (NCBI taxonomy): domain Eukaryota; kingdom Viridiplantae; phylum Streptophyta; class Magnoliopsida; order Alismatales; family Alismataceae; genus Alisma; species Alisma plantago-aquatica. The sequence continues at coordinate 799,517,337 of OY856412.1, forward strand.
AGCCACAACACCTCTCTAGAGGCTGCTGTAATGGGAAAACACGATTTGGTAGCTAGTCTAAATGTGATCCAAGCGTACAAGCTAGAGCTCAGATGCTAAACAAAACAATCATCCAACAAAAGGGACCAAACATAAAGCAGCAGTTAATCAAAACTCTTCTAATTTCCATTAGCATAAAAGGGTCTGGTTACATTGCATAAGTAAAGAAAGTAAATGACTGAAATAAGTAAAGATAAATGTCACCTTCTTGATTTAGAAATAAATGTCGCCTTCTTGATTTAGAAGGGCGACAGGCAGCAGTAGATCCCCCATCCTGATACCAGGTGGGAGCCTTGCCCGATACGCCCATGTCGTGTGGCACACCCTTTCGAGAGACACACTCGTGACGGGCGGACGTATCGTGCGGGGCGCTCATGCCCGATACGATTGTGTCGGGCGGCACCCTCTCAGGCGACACGCCGTGACTGGTGATGCGTATCGGGCTTAGTATCGTGTCAGGCCAGAGTTTTGCTTTGAGTATCAGGTACTCATATCGGGTGTCCTTGTTGGCCGATATCGGTCTGTAGCGGTGCCCGAGGCCGATCCTAAGTGAACCATTCCCTCCCTCTCGGGTCAGGGAAGTGCTCACCTAGTATCGCCCGGTACACCTCTGAGGCACGACACGCTAGCTCCAGATGCTTTCCCAAGTTGGCTTTCGAGAGATTCCGACCATTTTCCGACCTTCTTCCCCGACTCGTCCCATCGGAGTCCTGTAACTGCTATTTATAGGCAACGGATGGGAGAAGTTGTGGTCCTCCGGGTACCACGTGTCTTCCATCAACACCATCATCACGGATTCAGGGATGCCCGATATGTGTGTCGCCCGATACAAGGATGTCGGGCTGTGAGCGTGTCGGTCATCGTGACGAGTGGCGCCTGCCGGTGGGTGGCCTGTATCGCGCGACATGCTTCAACAGTCATGGCGAGTCTGGCTCCCTATCGGGTAAGCGGCGTATCGCTCGTCAGCTCCTTCTTGCGCGGCACCCTCGTGTCGCGCGGTAGTGTATCGTGCTGCCCTATTTATTCAAAAACATGACAAAAAGGAGAGGAAAACAATTTAAAAGGGCAGATTTGATAACGAAATAAGGGCCAAGAACATCACAAAATTTGGTGTTATCAAAGAGGCACAACATCAAACCTATTTACTTCAATTTTTAAAGCAAAATTAGAAAACCGGAAAGCTAATCTCTTAAAGAGAGGCATATTTGGACATGTGATTGGCTATGCTTATGTGATAGAATATAAAAAATGAGGACTACCACATGCATATTTTCTTATCATATTTGAAAAATCCCAAAAAATACTACACCTGATGTGTATGATCAATATGTATCTACTGAACTACCATAGAAAGAATCTAACATACATCTACGTAATATGGTCACCAAGCATATGATACACAGTCCATGTGGAGATGCCAATCCAAATAATGTATGCATGCAAAATGGAAGTTGCAAGAGACATTATCTAAAAGACTTTTTGTCAATAAAAACTCTAGCAAAAAATTCTTATGCGAAGGGAAACTGGCCACCAAAGAAGATTTGGTTCTACCATAATTGACAATTGATGGGTTGTTCCCTAAAATCCTTATTTACTAGAAAAATACAATTGTCATATGAATGTTGAAATATTTTATTCAATTAAATAAATGAAGTACTTATATAAGTACATCTACAAAGGACATGATCCCATATTATTCCAAGTGGATGGTACACATATGAAAGATCCAAATGATGAAATTGCACGATTTGTTTCTAGGCGACGGTATCACCACATGAGGTAGCATGGGAAATCTATCCTTTTCCATTAAATGAAATGTATCCATCTGTAACATCTCTAAAAATGCATCTATAGGATACACATATAGTTATGTTTCATTAAAATCAACATTTGTCAACTATTTTGTAAAATGAAAATTTCTCAAGAAAAATGCTTACTGAATAGTTTAGGAAAAATTCATGAAGAGGCTAGAAAGTACTTGTATAAGAAATTTCTAGAGGATTATGTTTGGGATAAAAATAGTAAATGTTGGAATGGAAGAAAACAAGGGAATTTTGTTGGAAGGATTATCTTTACAAACCCTATTGAAGGAGATCAATACTACCTATGTTGTTTTCTTAATCATGTTAAAGGTGCAAAATATTATGACCACTTAAGAACTGTAAATGGAATATAATGTAGAAATTTCCAAGAGGTAGTTAAGAAAAACAATTTATTACAAAAAATAACAACATTGGAGAATGTCCTGAGGAAGCCATCTTGATTCAAATGACTTTGAGCCTTCAACAACTATTTTCTACAATAATAGTTTATTGTGCTTCAATCACTCCCAAAACTATGTGGGAAAAATTTAGAAATAAGTTGAGTGAAGACTTTTATGATGCACATAGAAGTGATTGGACTAATGCTTATAACAATGATCTAGAGAGCATTAATATGTGTTTGGAGTCAATGGGAAAATATTTAGTAGACTTCAACTTACTATACATGAAAAGTTATATAAAGAGGTAGAAGAAGAATTGAAAATTGTTGTATCAGATCAAGACACTTTGAAAATTTCCAAACTTAATTGTGATCAACATTTTTCTTTTAAAGTTATTATAGACCGATTAGAAAATGAAAAAGATAGAGTTTTTTATTGATGGTGCAGGAGGAACAAGAATAATATTTTTGTATTGTGCTTTACTAGCTATCAATTGATATACTACAAATAATGTTAGAGAATCATGTGACATGAATACAAGAGATATCATTTACACAATGAGTTTCACGATTTATGGCCAAGAATGCTTTGAAGAAGATGAAAATGAGAAAAGCATACAGACCAGATGGTATTCCCATTGATGTATGGAAGAGTATGGGGGATGAAGGAGTTATATGGTTAACAAAGCTCTTTAACAAGATCATGAAGACCAAGAAGATGTTGGATGAGTGGAGGAATAGTATTATAGTCCCCATATTTAAGAACAAAGGTGATGTTCAGAGCTGCATAAACTATAGAGGTATCAAGTTGATGAGTCATATAATGATGCTTTAGGAGAAGATTATTGAGCATAGGCTAACATCTATGAAGAATATATCAAACAACCAATTTGGTTTCATGCCTGGAAGATCATCAACAAATGCTATATTTCTGGTAAGGAGGCTTATGGAGAAGTATAGAGAAAGAAAAAGAGATCTTCATATGGTGTTTATTGATTTGGAAAAGGCTTATGACTGAGTACTCAGAGAAGTGTTGTGGATGGTTTTGAAGAAAAAGGGTGCACAATCCAATACATTGACTTGATCAAAGACATGTATTATAGTTATATTGCAAGTTTGAAGACTCTCGGAGGAGTGACACCAACTTTTCCCATCATAGTTGGGGTACACCAAGGATCCATACACATCCTACATATGTTCATTCTTGTTATGGATGGCATGTCAAAGAATGTTCAAGATGATATTCATTAGTGTATGTTATTTGCTGATGATATTGTTTTGATTGACGAAACTAAAGATGGACTGAATGATAAAGTTGAACGTTGGAGAAATGAATTAGAATCAAATGGATTCATGATTAGTAGGAGCAAAACTGAGTATATGCATTGTAATTTCAGCCAATATATCAGTGTGAATGACGGAGAAAGTTGGATGGAGTAGATATACCAAAATGTGAAAAATTTCATTACTTGGGTTCTATTATTCAAATAAATGGGGATGTCCAAAATGACATTTGTCATAGGATCATTGTAGGATGGTTGAAATGGATGAGTACAATTGGAGTATTATATGGTAGAAAGATCCCTCTCAGGTTAGAATGTAAGTTCTATATAATATCTATACAACCAACTGTAAAAGAGTGAAATCACCCCTTTACTAAAAATTTGAAGAATCAAACCTCCATTCCCAACATACTCAAAAGGTATGTTGAAACGAGTGTAAAATTTTCAAATCTTTATTTTTATGGTATTAAAAAACCAAAGAGTGTTGTAGCGGAATATAATTTCGTAACTATATTCAATTCTCATAAAGGATTATAAAAGTACATCAATCTCCCATAAGGGTTTAGATAAAAGATACAACAAAAGGATCTAGACAGAGGGAAGTCTAAACTACACCAACTTTGTCTCCAAAGAAACATATACAAGATCTAGGTCCATGCCAAAATCTAAGTCTCCTTGATCTTGTTCAACTCCTTGATCTAACCCTGGGTGGTTGGGAAAGCACCCAGTAAAAGGGAAAGAAAACAAGGTATGAGTTAGAGAAAATTAACAAGAACAAAAGGTAAGAAAACTATAAGGAAACAGGGCTAAGATTTCATCATAAGATGAAGGTAGTCAAAATAATGAGGCATAAGTAAATAGATGATTTCCATAAAAAAATAGTAAAAAGGTTGCATGCATGATTAATATTGACTTCCTAAACTATGTAGGGTTGAGGCACCTACCTAACCTCAACCTATAGGTGAGTGAGAGTAACACATTCCAATCACCTATAAACTTTCTATATTGGGGAGAGTAACACATTCCCCAGGGTTAATTTACACATGCCCTATCTATGGTTAGTTGTACAAAAGTACCACTACACTAGTTTAATAGTCTAATGAAATAAACATGCTAAGAAATATGTCAAGTATAAGCATCGAGTAAAAGTAAACATGGAAGTGGGGTACAAGAACCAAGAAATAAACATTAAAAATGATTTTGAGGCAAATATAGCTAAGGAATTGTCAAAAAGGATTATTAGGGTTTTATGATAGTCTCATTACGGAATACTAGGTTAAGTTACAAATATTCCCAAATTAGGTGTAAGGAAAGCACATACCTCTCATATTTAGGATAAATTATTTTATCTCTCTTAGATAAAATAAAATATTTAGGATTGTTCAAATTAGATGAAAATTCATACGTAGACTCATTTTGACATCTACATTATGAATTTGAGGTTTATTTCCACTTTTTAAGTAGTTTAATAATTTATTAATAATTTGAAGAAAAACTCATATTTTCCAATTTCAATTAATGCAAAGATAATAATTATTTTCTAAAATTGTGAAACTTGTCATTCAAGCAAGATTTAAATCAAGGAAAATGATTCTCAAGTTTTTTTAACCAATTCATGTTTCTTTTATGAATTTTAGTTCATTAACCATTATTTCTAATATTTTACATATTAAATAGTTCCATATGACATTAACATGTTTAAAGCATTATTATTCATTCATTTTTCTCTTTCTTGCTCCAAAAGCCTAATAAATTATCTAGAATGAATTCCTTTTATTAATATGTCACATAAGTGATAAATTTGTATATTAGACCCTAATTGACAAATTAACTGAGGTATTTGTGCATGAACCCACATGTTGGCAATAATAATGAACAAATGTTATCCCAACTACTATTATTTTCACAAATTGTACATCAAAGTCAAAAAGTATAGAAAAGAAATAAAAAGCTTAGAAAGAGGGCCAAAAAGAGAATATGTCCAAGTTTTAATATGTTACACTAACCATGCTCTATGAGAGTGAATGTTGGGAGATGAAGAAATAAGGTCTCAACAAGATGAACGTGATTGAAATGCATATGCTGAGATGGATGTGTGGGAAGACAAGAAAAGATCTCTTGAGAAATGACCATATCAGGAATAAAGTGGGGGTAGAAAGCATTGAGGACAAGTTGCACGAGGGATGACATGGTATGAACATGTGCAATATAGACAGACAAATGGACCTATACGTAGCAATTCTATTGAGTCAAGTACAATAAATAGAAGAAGAGGAAGACCTAAATTAACATGGGATGATCTTATAAATAGAGATCTTGAATGTCTACATCTCAACCATGATATGGCCCATGATAGAGATGAATGGAAACATAGGATCCATGTAGCCAACCCCAACATAATTGGGACTGAGTCTTAGATGATGATGATGTGCTTTACTAGCTAAAGTAATATCATAAGTTAATATAGAACTTGCAACTGCATCCTCTAGAGTAGCAATGTCTTTACTACCATCTGGTTGCATTGTAGATTCAATGTTCAAGATACCACTGAACACTAAAGAGAAAAAAATATGCAATATTCCAAAGTAGAGTAGTTTGGGTGAGCTTCTTTGTGGAACCAAGTTAATAGTCTGGAATGAGATATCCATGGAAAAGAAAAAATCAATAGAATCATTAGATCTTTTACTGTAAGATATGACAAGTTTCACACTGCATTTTGGATGAAAAGTTATTGCATTTGGTGGTGATTTCTGTCGAATTCTTCCAATTGTACCGGAAGGAGCTAAGGAACAAATAATTTCTACAAGTTAGTGCAAAATCAAAGTTATGGAGGCATGTTGAAAAGTTGCAATTGAGAAAAAATATGAGAACGACAGAAAATCTATCATTTAGTAAGTATTTACTCAAAGTTGAAAAAGGAACAATAGAAGTCACATATAATGATCAAATAGGAGTTCCCAAATGCATGGTGATCCATTTATAAATGAAATATATTCCAAGCATGAGTTAATACATGCACTTTTTCCTAAACTTCTTGATATCGATGACGATAGTATATGTTGCTAACAAATCATGCAATTTTGACTACCAAGAATGATTTTTTTGATGACGTAAATGAGATGTTGATTGGAATGTTTTATCTTTGATTGAGCAATTAACAATACCGACCAATTTCAATAAGAAGAATTTCTTAACTCACTGAATTCTTCTGGTCTTCCTCCTCACAAGTAGATACTCAAAAGAAAATGTCCAATCATGTTACTTTAAAATACCGATCCCTTCTCAAGCCTTTGCAATGAAACACAACTTCTTTGAAAAAACTACAATAAGAATATTATTTATACTGAAATAGTTGTTGGATATAAGAAGGGTCAAAGAGTATTCATTCCAATAATTCCACCGATTCCAAAAGAGCATGAACAGTTACAATTTTCGTAGAAACGATTACAATTTCCAGTCAGATTATGCTTTGAAATGACAATCAACAAAGACAAGGACAACATTTAGATAAAGTTGGAAATTATTTACCTCAACTGGTATTATATCATGGCCAGTTATGTTTTGCTTTATTTAGAGTGAAATCACCAACAAATGTTAAACTACTCATCAAATCAAGTTCCACATAAAAGACCAATATTACAACAATAAGATAAAGAATATACATTGAAATTTTATCAGATGTGGGGATCATTTATGTACAAATTGTGCATTTAATTATCCATGTATTTTATTATGTTCATAATTTCATATCATTTTGATTACTAAATTCCATTTTTTCTTCACAAAAATAACAATTCTAAATACTCAAGAAATCATACCTGTGGTAAAGTGGAGATTAAAGTCAAATTGAGATGATTGATCTTACATCATCAAAAGATGCAAAACACATGTATGTAAGATTGTGCATAATTGATGAAGAGGTATGGTATTATTGTCTGCATAAGAATAACTAAAAAAATTTAATCACTAAATTTATGATTGTATTTGTTTTTAGGGAATGAAGATGCATGTTTTCATATTCAATATATGTCATCTATTTGATACAATAGATACCATGCTTTTAATTGTGCAATTGAAAATTCTAAAGGGTCAAGAAGAACAAAAATACCTAACATTTTTTTATAAAACACGCGATTTATAAAATAATAGCATGCCGACTACACCATATGAGTGCCCAGCTATACATAAACTTAGTTGGTTACTTCCAATTATGTAAGTCAAATTTTGATATATTTACCTAAGATACACGTCCTTAGCATGTTCTATTTTCTAGTATACATAGAAACATTAAAAAATACACTTGGTTTGACATCAATTTAAAAAAGAAATGCTATCACACGACGTAGAAAACATAAAGTGAAAAGAAAACCTCCACATAAATTAATAGTTTCATGCTTAGGTCCTTACAAGGTGAATAGAAGTGTGGGGAAGAGAGGATGAATAGGAAATATAAGGGAATGGAGAGGAAAGGAGGGGAGAGAATCAAGAGTGTTTTTAGCCACTTCTCTCTCCACTGAATGGGATAGAGAAGGGGTGGAAAAATTTTGGCGGGAAGTATATTAGAAAGATTGGGAGAAATATAAAATGTACAAGAAAAAATATAAATAATATGATGAGAAAATAGTCAAAACCAAATATAATGAGGAAAAGGTAGTATTCTGCATATATTCTATGTCACTTGGAGGGATAAATGGAATATTTGAGCATCATTTGGAATACTTAAAAAAATTAGAGGACACATATTAAAATAAAATAAAAGTCAAGTAAATAAATTTGTGTACATAATTTAGAAGGAAACTTTAAACTTTAAATATTTTTCATTCCTTCTCCAGTCCAGGAAACATACCTTTCATATTCTTTGTTCCCCGGTGATGGTTTTGAGAACCTTTATTAATAACTACTTGCTTTGAATCGATAGTTTTGGTGCTCCGAGCCCTTTCCCCTATTCATGCCATGGTGGGATGTTTTCTTACAGTCTCTATTGTCCCAACAGCGGTATCCTAGATCTTTGAGTCTGAGGCAAGACAACAACATGATTTGGTCTTGGTTTAGATCTTTCCTCTTGATTTTAATCGAAAATACTCAGGCCATTATTGAAGCATTGAGCTTGAGTACTGCGCTCGATGATGCATCAATGGGGGAAGAAGCAACCGTGCAAGTTGACGTTACAGCCCTTTCTGTCTTGATCGAGACATTAGACTTTCATGGTTATTTCTGGTATTTCTACATGTGCTTTGCTGATGTATCATGCCTCCCCTTGAGAGGGTTAGGAATAGGTGACCGCTCCCTATCGGTTCATCTCTACAAGTGTTGTTGTCCCAATGGATCGAAAATAGATTATGTGGCTTTATGGATTTTGTGATTCGTCAATTCTTCAAACTTCACAGTAAATCAACCACTCATCAGAAAAATATGAATAAATACTTTTTGGAAATGATTTTTCAACTAAAATCTAATTTCAGTTTCAAACCCTAATTAGTTAATATCAGACCTTGTTTCCCCTAAGATCCAAAATTAGGGTTTAGATGAAAACGAAGACAAAGATTAATTAGAGCTATGTTAATTTCATGCATTAGGGCTACTACAAACCATAGGAGACATATGCAGACTTATTATATAATTGGTAAGTGGATTCAAGCACTTTGAGTTAACAAGTATGGGTAAACGATTTTATATTCGATTATATTTATGAAATTCAACTATAATGATACTAAGTACATGTTTGAATGAATACATGTAATGAAATTGATTATGAATCAAATTATAGTTTTCGGTAATGTCCTCATATATGATTATGATAATGACATGTACACCCTTCTTATGTAATATTTAATGTTTCAAGTTGTTTTTCTCAAGAATAACGTTAAGAATAAGACATTTAATTAACGTTATAGATTCAAGCTCATGAGAGAAGTGTATTTTATCAAGCTCTTGAGAGAAGAGTATTTTATCAAGATCCTGAGTGCAATGTCAAAGATGAAGCCCTTAAGAGAAATGTTATAGATTCAAGCTCCTGAGAGCAATGCCACAAATCAAGTTCTTAAGAGCAATGGCATTCTTCAAGCTCCCAATAGAAATAAGCTCTTTGGTGTGTGTATATTCAAGCTCCTGAGAGCAAGGTTATGGAAGAGAGACAACATAGTCAACTCAAGATAGTAATGTCAATGATTAAGATAAACATAGATAAAGATAGTTGGCTAGAAAAGTATTCAATGTTTATAATGTTTAATTCACGTTTCTCGTCTGGCCATAGTAGCATGGGTGGTAAGAGCTCGGTAAGTCCCAATGAAGGACCTGAATTCAAACATCTTCGAAGGAACTTTGTGAACGGAAATCCACATTGATTAGGCATGGGAGGGGGTGTAATCGGACCACACCCTCTCATGCCTTGAGAGATGACCATGTCGGCTTTACCCGGGGTGGGTTCTCTCGGTCATTAAAAAAAATCACGTTTTACAAAAGTATAGTTCATTTCCTATTCATATAACACTGCTCAGTGTCACTTACTCTAACATGTTTCCATTTTTCCTTGCATGACCGGGGGTGTGATACCCACAACTACAGAGCAACATTGAATATAGAGACATGTGAAGATCAACCAATAAGGAATAGCCCAAGGTGTCTCAAGGTTTTACTAGTGGGGTGCTATCTACCTATATGATCCAATTATATGATTAGAGTTTCCTTCATGTTATAAGTCATGTTTAGATGTTAGATGATATATTCAAGATCTCAAAAGTACTTGTTTTGCTTTTGAACAATGTATGAATTAATATTTCCAATAAATGCATGGTGTTTCATTTATCTTTTTGTAATATTCCTCCAAATCAAGTGACCCATGTTATCGACAACACATGGTTTGCTTATGTTGACATATGTGTATCTTGAAGGGGCATTACTGACTTGGATATTATCACACAAGCAAATTCACTAGGAAAGAAGTTCCCAGAGTTTACCAAAACCAAGATGCAATAATATCCACGTCAAATTTTGGTGCTGTTTCCAGGGACAATAGAAATTTTTGATCTTTGCAACACACTTGGATTAGTTATGATTTTTCTTTTTCAATTGATACTATTACTTATCCACTTGAATAGAAAATTGTCTCTAAATCATCTGACCTTATCTTCTCTTACTTTTCAGGTGGTAATCCTTGTGCATGCAATGCTCCACTAGTGTCGACCTATTGACCCCCATCAACCCTGAGGTCAAAAGAACTTACCACAGGCTCCTTCGTGAATAAAGAGCCAAGATGAATGATGAGGAGGTCAGCCACAGGGTGCAAGCAACCATGGCCACACAAAGAGAGAGGCTCATGGATGAAGCTAGAGTTGTCGTACAAGTGGAGTAACAAGAAGCCACAGAAGCAGAGCGACAAAGAAAGTTCTCTATCCCTAAGGCTACATATGTACATAACCCTTTTGTCCAGCCTACCATCCAAGCTCAGAACTTCAAGATCACGACCAATTGGGTGACGATGATGTAGAACAACATATTTGTAGGACGCATCAGTGAAGACCCTCATGAGAATTTGCAAAAGTTCATAGATCTTTGTGGACTAAGTAAGCAATCTGGAGCACCAGAAGAGGCAATGAAGCTGAGATTATTATACTATTCCCTCACCGACAAGTCTAGGGTATGGTACAATTCCCTAGATGATCATAGCTGTACAACTTAGGAGGAACTTCATAGCCAATTCCTTGAGAAATTCTTTCCATCCTAACTCACTTATCATCTTAGAGGGGATATCACAGGATTCAAGAATGATCCATATGAGACTCTCTTTGAAGCCTCTGAGCAATTCATGGAGTTGTTGCAAAAATGCCCTTATCATAGCATACCTCTTTCACAACTTCTAGAACATTTCTATAGGGGAGTTGACGATGAACTCAAATGATTCTTTGATGCTATCTCTAGTGGTGACTTCATGCGACAAAGCTTTGATGAAACCCAGAAGGTCGTCAGTAAGGCAGTCGAGAACCAAGCCAATTGGGGTTCATCCCACAAGGGAGGCATCCTCAAGGTGATTGCTAAATATCTTAAGATTCTCACCTTGAACACAGACAACCTTTACACCCTTCTAAGTAATAGGCAAAGAGGCCAATCCTCTCTTCAACCTAAGGTCCTCTCTTCAACCTAAGGTGTCCCTAGAAGTCTGCCAAGTATATAGTATACAAGGCCACATGAGTCTACAATGCAACCATCTCTACCATGCCACTATGAGAATGATCCAACCTCAGTTTGATAGTGCTCCTTTCATTGAAGAAGTTAATGGCATAAACTCCATTCTAGGATAGGGGTACTACAACCCCAACAGGCCAAGGAACCATCCAGGGTTCCAATATGGAAATCCAGATGGAGCAGCCAATGCCTAATAGTTCCAATAGGGACCTAGCTGAAACCAAGTTTGGGGTCCTCCTAGCTTAGAACAAAATCAAAACTAATGCTAGAATAACTACAACCCTGGTTAGTACCAAAAGAATCTCAACTAGGGAAACAACGACAATCAACAAGGACAACTCCTCCTGGGCCAAGGTAGCCATCATAATTTGCCAAGAACCAATGATCAAAGTTTCCTAGAAATCATTGTGAGAATGTTAGCATCCCAAAAAGCACAACAAGAAGCAAACCAACAAGCCCAACAAGCCAACATAAAGTCTTTAGAAGCCCAGGTTGCACAACCTACAACAACAATAAGACCTCTAGTGTGCTCTTTTTCTAGCCAACCAGAGAATAATCCCAAGCATCAAGCAGAGCAGTTAAAAGCCATCACTACACTTTCTAGATGTGTGCTCCAAGAACCTCTAGATCCAATGATCAACAATAACATGTTGATTCTTGAAGATGATGAGGATGAAGAAGAAACCCTAACAGTTGTACCAACATCCATTCCTGTAGAACCAGTGGTGGAAACTCCATCAGTAGACAACACGCCCAATCTCGAAAAGGAACCAAAAGATTCATCAACCTCTCCCTCCATGCCCGTGGTGCTCGTATACATGCCTCAAGTCCCATACCAGAGTCATCTATCTCAGACATAGCTAGACTCAAGATTTTTGAAGTTCAAGGAAGAGATGAAGAAGGTCCATGCTGACATCCCTCTCCTTGATGATCTTGTAGAAATGCCATCTTTGACAAAGTTCTTAAAGACCCTCCTCACGTGCAAGTACTTAACAGAGAAGATTGAGACTGTGAAGCTATCACAGATGACATCAAATATCATCCTAAGAAATATGCCAAAGGAATTAAAAGATCCTGGATCATTCGACATCTCTTGTTTTGTTGGAGACACTACGTGTAGGAAGGTCCTAGTTGATCTTGGGGTAAGCATTTCTATTATGACCTATAGCTTGAGCAAACAACTAGACTTCATAACAAACACCCTTCCTACAAGCATCTTGATTCAACTTACTGACTCTATAATGAATACCCCATGGGTATTGTAGGAGATATCCCAGTTTGTGTAGGTCCCAAGTCATATTGCCCATGTGACTTTGTCATCATGGACATTAAGGAAGACCAATGTTATCCTCTTATCTTAGGGCGTATCTTTCTTGCTGCTTCTCGTGCATTCATTGATTTTGAAGCAGGGATCTCGACATTAAGGCTCGGGACACATACTATTGACTTTAGAATCTTTGAGAGTCTCAAGGGTCCTTCCTTTCAAGAGAAATGCTATTTGATTGATTGTGTTGACAAAATGGCACAACTACATCATGAGGACCACACTTATGAAGATCCTTTGGAGACCACACTCATCAATGCCAATGCTCATAATTGAATGATCAACAGATGGAGAAATGTCTCTTTCTCCTAAACTTTGTTATAGAAGATCCTGAGGCCGAGTTTGAAGATCTGAAATCTGCCTCCATCATTGAAGAAGAAGAACCTACTGTTCCAGAGATGAAGCCTCTACCCGAGGAGATCAAGTATGTTTTTCTAGATGAGAAGAAGTCTTGCCTAGTCATCAGCAATGCATATCTCAGAGAAACCCAAGAAGACATGCTATTGATCGAACTAAAGAAAAGACAAAAGGTACTAGGTTATAAGATGACTGATTTGATAGGTGTGAGCCAAGCCCTCTGTATGCACAAAATCAACATGGTCAAAAATTACAAGCCATCTATCGAGCCTCAACTCAAGATAAATCCTATCCTAAAGGAGGTTGTTTGCAAGGAGGTGATAAAGTTGTTACTTTCTGGGATTTTCTATCCTATTTCCGATTCACTTTGGGTGAGTTTTGTGTAGGTGGTTCCCAAGAAAGGTGGCACTACAATTGTTCTTAATGAAAAGAATGAGCTTATTCCCACATGCACCATGATCGGATGGGGCATGTGCATAGACCATCTCAAGCTCAACAAGGCAATCAGGATGGACCACTTCCCGCTTCGATTTCTTAATCAAGTCATAGAGAGGCTTGCACACCAAGAGTTTGACTACTACTTAGATGGATATTTCAACTTCTATCATAATACCCATCCATCACAGTGACCAAGAGAAGATGACATTCATGTGTCCCTTTGGCACGTATGCTTTCCTCCATATGCCTTTCAGATTATGCAATTCACTAACCACTTTTCAATGTTGCATGTCTGCCATCTTCTCTAACTATACTGAAATCATAATGTCGATCTTCATTGATGAGTTTTCAATCTATAGAGGTTCTTTTGAACAATGTTTACCCAACCTTTTCCTGGTCTTAGACATTGTAAGGAATCACATCTGGTGCTCAACTGGGAAAAATGCCACTTCATGGGGAAGGAGGACATTGTTCTAGGGCACAGGGTTAGTTCCAGAGGCATTGAAGTTGATAAAGTAAAGATTGAAGTAATAGAAAAGCTACCTCCTCCAACCAATGTCAAGGACATGTGAGCATTCTTAGGACATGCTGAGTTCTATAGGAGGTTTATTTATGAATTTAGCAAGACCATTGAGCCATTGAAAAATCTTCTTCAAAAGTATGTGGACTTCAACTTCTACTCAGATTGCATGAAGATCTTTAACACCTTGAAGGAAGGTCTCACCTCAACTCCCATATTTTATGCCCCAGATTGGTCTCTTCCCATTAAAATCATGTGTGATGCTAGTGATTATGTCGTAGGTGCGGTACTGGGGCATTGTGTCAACAATAAGCATCACATCATCTACTATGCAAGCAAGATACTATAAAATTATACTATGACAGAGAAGGAGCTTCTTACAGTTGTCTTCACCTTCAAAATTTTTTGCTCCTACCTAATAGGCTTGTAGGAGATAGTCTACACTGATCATGCTGCCATAAGGTATTTAATGTTGAAGAAAGATATGAAGCCCAGGTTGACCAAGTGGATTCTATTGTTACAAGAGTTTCATCTGGAGATCAAAGATAATAAGGGAACATAAAATGTAGTTTTTGATCACCTCAGTCGATTGCATATTCAAGATTCTAACAAAGTTCCTATCAATGACTCTTTACATGATGACCACTTGCTACATATATCTACATTCGTACCATGGTATGCAGATTTTCCAACTACCTAGCTCTAGGAGTCCTCCATCCAGACTGCACAGACAATAATAAAAGAAAATTCATGTCATATGTTCCTCACTACTATTGGGATGAGCCCTATCTCTTTTGTATATGTTCTGAGGAACTCTACCACCATTGTATATCTGAAGAAGAAGCTCCACTTATTTTAGATCAATGTCACTCTGGCCCAACTGGGGGTCACATGAGATCTAAGAAGACTACATTCAAAGTCCTTCAATGTGGGTTTTTCTAGCCTTCTATCTTCAAGGATGCTTAAAATTTTGTCAAAGCACGTGATCAATGCCAAAGATCTAGCAATATTTCCAAGAGGGATGAAATGCCCCTTAATCATTGGTAGGAAGTGGAGATATTCGATGTATGGGGTGTGGACTACATGGGTCCATTCCCCTCTTCTTATGGGATCTCCTACATACTCGTTGCATTCGAATATGTTTCTAAGTGGGTAGAAGACATCCCCACCATTTCTTGTGATTCCAAACCAGTCATAAAGATGTTCAAAGACATTATCTTCCCACACTTTGGAGTCCCACACACCGTTAGTTCTGATGGAGGATCACACTTCCTTGAGCGCAACTTAGAAACTCTCCTTCGTAGATATGGTGTTTCTCACCGGGTAGCCACTCCTTATCATCCTCAAATGAGTGGACAGGTGGAGGTTTCTAACTGTCAAATAAAAGCCATTCTCAAGAAGACAGTTGGAAAGACAAGGCAAGATTGGGTGCACAAGATGAATGATGCTCTCTAGGCATATATATCTGCCTACAAAACTCCCCTCAAAACTACACCTTTCCATCTAATCTACAGAAAGTCATGTCATCTATCAGTGGAGCTTGAACATAAAGTTCAATGGGCCATCAAGAAGTTCAACGTCAACTTTCAAGTAACAAAGGAGAATCAACTACTTCAACTATAGGAGCTCAAAGAGTTATGTCTGACTGCATATGAAAATGCACGCATATACAAAGAACGCATGAAGATGTTGCATGATGGCAACTTGAGGAGGAAGGGCCTTCAAGTTGAAGACCAGGTATTACTACACAAATCATGTCTCCACCTCTTCCAGGAATGATCAAGACTCGATGCTCAGGTCCATTCATCATCAAGCACATCTTTCCTCATGGAGTTTTGTTGATCTGGAGTGAAAAAAAGGAGAACTCCAAGTTAATGGCCACCGTCTCAAATACTATTTCACAATGGATGACATGCAGGCTGACCAACATCTCCCCCTTCTCCCTCCAACATATCATGACTAATGTATCAAGTGTCAGGCATTGACATAAAATAAAGGCACTTCTTGGGAGCCAACCTGAGCATTTCTTTCAATTCCAATTGCTTTTTCTTAGTAGTTCATATTACATTTAATTAATATAGTGTATCTCATTCCAAGATCACTAGTTCTAACAATTTTGAATTTTAGGTGAATGACTCTTGATGAAGGGAGAGAAACCACAACACATGGACCAACCAGCAAAGTCTTTCCCCTCCATCTCAGATTGAGTGTTTTCTCAAGGACGAGAAAATATTTAAGTTCAGGGTGGGGGTGGGTGGTATGTATTCTACTCTCTACCCACACCTATCTGCTTACAACTTATGATCTTGTCATTACAGTCATCATGCATAATTTTTAGGTCAAATTGTTTCATCATTTGTTTTCTAGAGTAAAGAAAGTCATTACTTAGTCAGATTAGAGTTATGTATTTTTCATAAATACCTCCCCTAATTCAAAGAAATGCCTCAAAAGGACCAATTTATGAAACCAACCAAGGGCTAGAAATTATCCTTTGTGGCCTATGAATCCAAAAATCATGTTTCCTAGGAAAAGATGGTTAGCTTTGAAGGAACTAAGAGGGATCAAACACACTATTCTTCCCACTGACTAATGAAAAAATTGCATGGAATTGCCATTTGAACCCTCTTTGAGTCATTATATGAGTGTAGTGGGACAAGGAGAACAACCCAACACACTGAATTGTAAATCAAGTTGCATAACAATTTGAACTCTATTCTACACTTCTTCCTCCATCTTCTTACCTTCCAATTCCACCAAAAAGAAAATAACAAGTGAAAAAATGTCCCAGACTCTAAGTTTGGGGTGGCATAACCCCCTTTTCCCCCTTTTCACTTCTTCCATACCCTTCACAAATTTAAAAAGGGGTGTACCACCAAGAAAACATGCCAAAAGAGAACACCAGAAAATGTAGTAAATGAAACTACAAACAAAGAAATAGAAAGATCTCAAGTCGAATAGAGGAGAGATTTCTTCCATCCATACCTCCAATAACTTCCTTTTTCTACCTATGGGAAAAATGAATGCCTCAAATTTTTACCATTCTTTTTACTACACCAATGTCGAATCAAGTGCATACTTGTTGTTCTATGGGTCTCTCTAAACTCTCATGAAACTCCTTTACATGCTTGATGTTGGGACAATGGTGAGGAAGTATTGTTGGGAAGTGAAATCGAACTGGAGATATGGAAAGGTGTGTTATGTGATCTCAAGAAGTTGGGGCATCTTGACTGTATCAGGCGGTAAGCAAAACAACATGATGGGAGGACGAGATAAATCACACGGGCCTAGAGTATTAATTTGGTGAATGTTCTGATTTTGTGTTACTCGAGGACGAGCAACATTTAAGTTCAGGGTATTTTGATGAATGCATTTTCATCCTAGTTTTAGTTGAATTATTAGTCTAATTTAGCATTCATACAGATTAGTTCTCATTAGAATAGCTTTGGTTTGATCTACTTAGCTTTTTATGTTAATTTGTAGGAATTTGATACTTTTCTTAATTCCCTTTGCAGCGGGATCCTGTAAGAAAGCTTGTCGCAGAGTGATAGGATTCAAAACCTGCAAAGGGAGTCAAGAAAAGTATCAAACTCTTACAAATTAACATAAAAACCTAAGTAAATCAAAATAAAGCTATTCTAATTAAAAGTAATATATATGAATGCTAAATTAGACTAATAATGGAACTTAAACTAGGATGAATATGCATTCATCAGTTACAAGAAGGTCACCCACTTCACCTCTTGTTTAATGGATGTGGAAGAGCATCATACCTCACCTCTTTTAAAACAACAACGAAGAGAACTAATTGAGAAGATTCCTTATTCTAATGTAGGTTCTTAGACAACCTTCACTCCAAGAAGTAGTCCAAGAGAAATAATAGAGAAAGCGATTGGAGAAAGAAACAACCAATTAAGCTCACAAGTACCCTATATCAAGCATAAGGATCAACATCACATTAAAATAGGGCAATGCTAAGTAGTGGTGGTGGGATGCATGAGTAGGACACAAAATTGCAACTGTTAGAAGATTGTAAGTAGAGTGCTTAGCTCAAATCTCTCAAAGATAGAATGCTTAAGTGTTCAAGTTGTATGCCAGGTATCCTAAGACCACTCCTATATGTAATGGTTAGGGTAACTGTGGGGAGTGTTTAGGGCATTCTTAATGGAGAACTAGCTGGTATGATTAGGTTAGTTGAGTTGCAATGACTAATTTGATCATTCATATTTAGTTTCTAGATTTCTCAATCGAGAAAATGCTTAATGGGACTATTCTCAGTTGAACAATTTGTTGACCAAGAAGTGTCCTTAGTGCGCAAGTGGTGTAATGGCTATGTGTCAGTCAAACTTCTTGTTTCAATTGGTTTTAACGGCTCATTGTTGATTAAAATTTTTGTCGACTGACAATATCAGTCGAGAAAGATTTTGACCGAGAATGACCCAAAGGTAAAGTGTTGTAATAGCTATTTGTCGGTCCACAAAGTCTTTGACATAATGGAATTTGGTCAAATAAGACTTTGACCGAGAGGGAAATTTTAAGAGGATATGTAAAATGTAGGAAAACCAATCTAATAACTTTCCTAAGAAACCGAACAACCCTAAAGGCTTCTAAGTACTTGTCCATTATACTTTTTTATAAGTGTATTAAAAAGTGTACATTGAAAAACTCAAGAAGTTGATACAACTTTCTAGATCAACCTTTTCCAAGATAGTTCTTTTTACCTGAAACACTTAGATAGCATGTTAGATTCATAAATAGGAAATGTTTGTCATTATCAAAAGAGAAGATAAAATAATGTCCAATTTAGCCAACAATAACCATCAATACAAATGATTTTTGGTAAGCTTATCTATATTACTATGACTAGAGATGATATTACTACTATTGTTGGACTTGTCAGTAGGTATCTGAATAAACCTTGGCAATGTCATTGGAATGTTGTTTGTCATATCCTGAAATATCTATAATATTATCCAAGGAAAGGATTATTGTATCATAAACATGGGAACTATAAAATCACTAGATATTCTAACTCCAATTATTATGGTATTAGATATGATAGGAAATCTTTAGAGGGAGTCCAGTTACATGGCATATTAAGAATCAAACAATGGTTGGTCAGTCTAGTGCTAAAGTAGAATACAAAGTTGTGGCTCATAATTTTTTTGAATTAATGTGGGTCGAAGAACTTCTTAAGGAATTTCATAATTCTGATTCTAATCCAATTCAAATGCACTACAATAATAAGGCCTCCATTTTTATTGCCAACAATCTCACCTTTTATGAGCGCACCAACCATATCAAGGTGGATTGCCACTTTGTTTGTGTATGTGTTCTCTAGACGCATCTTCCCTCTTTATCTCGGGACTACAGATCAGATTGCTGACATCTTCACCAAGATACTTCCCAAGACTCTCTTTGCTATATCGTGGACAAGATGGACATGTTTGATATCTATGTTCTAGTGTGAGGGGGGTATTAGTATATATTCTTCATGATTTTTGTTTTGTTGTATGTTTTAGACTTGTCTTATCTTTAGCTGTTCTTTTATCCCATATTTCCTAATTCTATTTTCACTTACTCTCTTATCCTATACAAGAGTGCATTGTATTTGTTTTAGACACATTGAATAAAGGTTTTCTTATTCAATAGTTCTGTCGCATTCAATGAGACCTTCCTTTAATTGTATTCCTAGGGGCCTCTATATATTCTATTAATCATCTATGATATCTTTTTATGATTGCAAGATATACTTAAGTCTTGAGATCTACTTCTTGAGTACCTAATTATTTCTTTAGATCTATGTCATCTAGTATACCACCTCTAGCACATTTAACTATTTTTATGCAAGGTCATTGAAGATTTGTCCATATTTACATGTGCCAGATATTGGTGAATACTTTGCAGTTTAATGTGTAGGTGAATATTGTCCCAAATGGCCTTTGCACCATTACAATGTATACAATGTGAGGAATCATTTCAACATTCTCAATATTACAACATGCTACTACCACTACAAGCATCAACACTTGAAATGCATGTACGTAATTATTCTTGTTATATAAACATTTAATCCTTGTACATCTTCAATACATGATTTTCTGCTTAACTCAAGATAAAAACTCACATAATGCTTATATTCTTTGGTCCAAAATGACAAAGCACTACATATTATTATTGAACTAACTTCTCCATGCACACTAACAAGATGGAACAACAATGCCATCATTAGCAATTAGAAAATAGATGAAGGAAAAATATGCGAATCAAATCAGTGGTGGGACTTGAGTTATCTTCCATCAACCTAGCCATGGAAAATGCTAAGATATGGATTTCAGAAATACAAATATAGAAGCATATAGTATGATAAATAGGCATACAATATTCAAATATACCCTTGAAGCTCCTTCCTATGTCTGTTTGACAACAAGGATCATAAGTAAGATAGACATATGTTAGTTGAGGAAATAAACTTTTTAATAAGATAAAAAATCAAGCCATGGATATCCTGGCCAAATTCTATCCCAAAACCACATTGGGCACTAAAAATATGTGATACCCACTTCTATGCACTCTAATTGTGTTACTAGTAGGCTTCCTTGTAATGGATGTAAACTATCCATTTTATTCATTTCCTATGAATTATAATTGTACTTGTACATCTTTGACAAGGAAAAAGAGAGGTTGAATATATCTCCTCCTTACTATCCTCCATGATTTAAAAAAAAGTATCATCGTTGGTTCTTTTGTAAACAAAAATAAGTGTTGGAATTGACAATACTTCTATGATGTATTGTACTAAAAGCTTCCATCATAACCCTAGAAGCCCTAATTTCATGAACTAGATGCCACTAGATGGTTCATAAAGAAATACCAAATAAGACACTTGTTATACTCTCATGAACCTTAGAATATAAATTAGAGGAGAACTCTAATACTGGCTACCAATAACCCAAGCATGCACATGGTATGAATCCAGATTGTTAGATACATTATCTTATACCTAGATGACCTTAGCGTCATCATGTGACATAATGATCATATAGTGTTTCATATAGTGAGAAATGTATGTTATATGTATCTTCTACGTGAATACTTGACATTAAAAGGATGCTAATCAAACTATATACATGGTTAATATCAGTGGTCTTGGTCTAAAACAATTAAATAAAAATAATAATTAGTTTTACATAGTTGACCCTAACCCACATAATGAGACATATTTCACATTACTTCACATGATAAATGAGCTAATAAAGTGTAATTCACAATTGGTTAGTAATATATAAATGAATCTAGAATAATTCTAGATAATATATGTTAATCAGCCAACAAGGTTGATATATCCTAAAATGAGATAAAATATATCCAAATAAGTGATAGGATACCTTAACTAACACGATATGGGATAATTCATATTAATGAAAAAATTGTTTGACCTTTTATTTGGATTATAATATAATGAAGTGTGTTAATAGGAAACTTGAGAAAGATAAAGGTGATAATGAAAATAAGTATTATAAGAGAATGTGTAATGATATGAAAGTACTAAAACCAACCAAATTACAAAATATCATAGAGAGATATCAATTAGGATAACAATGATGGATTAATAGCAATAAAACCTGTTATATGATACACCATAATACATGATCTCAAGGTAAAAACTAATGGTTGATTCAAATTCTAAATATCCTTATTAGTTTTTGAGTCAAGTTTCATAATAATTTGATAGCGGTAGCTACTTTCATTAAATTGGAAAACATAAAAACTAATTAATTTTTTAATATTTGATAATAATATTCAGAACTTGGTATAAATATGGTGCATCATATGCTCTCTATTTATCTATCCAATTCCTACTTTGATAAAGGAGATATTTTCCTTGACATTTGAAATATTATATTTCAATTTCATTATCGATGCAATATTTTCTCTCTCTATTTCCCTCTTCTCTTCTAGTAATTCATCAATATCTATGTGCCTATATGTCCCTCACATTATTCCAGGCTGAATGATGCCTACTTTTCTTAAAATATTCTTCTCCTATAGGAACTCCTAAACCAACCTTCTTTGCCTATCTTTCCAAAGGCTCAAACACCTAGACACACCTATATATGAATGGTTCTTGAGCATAAATGACACCTATATTATTTTATGTTATGATTAGTATCCCCAAGACTCCTCATATTACTTTAACTAAACCCATCTTTATCCAACAATCCCTAATTTGGAAGTACCTACAACCATAACTTCTTTCCAATTAACTTCTCATATATTATCATCACCATAACAACAACCAACTACTTAGATCCTTTTTCCATGGATTCTTACCCACATACTCCTCAAACTTGGTTACAATAATTGTAACATCATGGTCCAATATTACTCCTAAAACATGTTTGTTTTCTTTTAATCTTCTTGCATTATAATAAATTGAGATCTTGTCGTCTTAATGATCATATTATTTCTTTTTGGTTAATGTTTAATGAATCTTCAATGTTAAGGGTTTTAAAATAAGAAACCTAAGTAAGTTAAACACTAATAAAATAAAAAATATATAACATGATTGAGATTACTAAGCCCTGAGTTGGGTTAGGGTTTTGGTAGTGAAATGGTAGGATCCTAATTTGAGAATATAAATATGCTTAGGGAGTGTTGAGGGTGCAAACAAAAGATTGGAAGTATTTTGTATATAAGTGAAATTTTAGGTAGGTTAGCATTCCTTATAATGAGTTTACATATAATACAACATGGTTGGTCTACTAAACAAGACAATTCAACCAACTTAGGATCTGGGATCCAAGGGTATGTATCATTGGATGACACACTCTTCTTCTCTCAACGTAGTTTTTCTTTTACTTCTATTATTACTAAATTCTGCTATTCAACTTTCATAATTAGTTAATTAGTTGGTGATCAAACATTTTTTTAATTCATGCTTCATGCTATAATTTTGGTAGATTTGAAAAAGTAATCCTCCACAACACGCCTATTCTTTTTCAACACATTGTAGTATACATCTCAACCCCTATACTTTTGCATGATTGGACATGATTTTATCTTTTTGTGCAAGTGCAAGAAGTAGGCCGCTTAATCATTGATTTGGTTGTACAACCCCATGATTGGGGTGGTACTAAGGCATTGTTGTTACTTCTAAGGTGTACATTGGGAAAATTATGTTGGCATCTTCCTTCTACACTGACCAAAGTGAGGATCAGACCATGCAAAGATTGATCATGACTATAACACACACCATCCCTACTATTCGAAGTTCATAATATTCGTGAGGACAAGCAAAATATTAATCTTGAGGTGGTAGGGAAATTTGACCTTCTACCCTTTATATTCTTCCCCTTTTACATGCATGCATCCATTTTTGCACCTTTTCCCTTGTGCATTTAGTGAATAAATTCTAGAATTTTTAAAAATATATCAAATTAGGAATCATCATGATTTAATATTTACCTAATTTCTAATTTAATTTGTACTACTTAGTAGGGCTTTGTTATGTATGTTTTGTTCGACAATTAGGTATATGAAGGTATTAACACTCGGGTTTAATGCTTATATCGTGTTAAATTGCCTCATCTTCATTATGCTTTCACAAAATCCATCTTCATTTATCTCAATGACTATTTAATACAAATTTGGATATGAATTATAGGGCTGTTGGCTATATTGACATTAGTATAATCCCTTTATTTCGATGATGACAAACATTTCATTCTTGTGAATCTAACATGCTACTTGAGTGTGTAGGAATAAGGTGAATGACAAATACTTGGAAGATCTATATGCTAAAATTGCTTTAAGTCATGAATGTAATCAAATGTAAAAACTTGTACAAGTATATAATGTACAAGTACTTAGACATCATGTAAATCAAGCGTTAGATCTTCCCTAGCCAATCACAACACTTAGATAGGTCATCCCCTAAAATAGTGTCACATCTGCACACTCATACACACACTTAATACTTAGTTTAAAATATTGAAACAGGGTCATTCTCGGTCGACAAACTCCTCGACCGAGACACTCTCGGTCGACAAATTCCTCAACTGAGATTGACCCAAGTAGCCGTTAGACCCAGCAGACAAGGTGGTTGGGAGTTGGAAATGAACGTTGTAAACACTTACTCTAGGACGTCCCTCGGTCGACAAATCTTCGACCGAGAAGGACTCTCGATCGATAAATTATCGACCGAGATGAGTTCTGACAGCACTTTTCATAATTAATTAACTAGCCATTATTAAAGCAACTAATGGTTACCTAACGGCTAGTTAAGCACTAAGAACCCCCTAGAAAGTGTCTAGAACGTCCTTAAGCACTTGTAGGTCATTCCTATAAATAGGACATGCCTTAGGACACCTAAACTCACTCATATACACTTGTGCTATACTTGAGATTACACTTGCAATTGGCAATCTGTTTTGAGCAATTGAGAAATACTAGTATTGGCTACTCATTCCCTTGCTCTAAATTCGTGTCCTATAGGCTAGCATCTCCTACCCACAACACTTACACTTCTATATACATTGGTTAGGAGATCAAAACGCTTGATATAGGAAATCAAGCCTTGTGCTACAAGTGGTATTGTAATTTCTATTTTTCCTTCTTGTTCCTTTTATCTTTTGTATTCTCCTTGCTACTCCTAGGGTTGGAGGCTACGGATTGGAGAAGGTTCTTCTTGGTGGAGAAGGTGGACTTCAGACTACTTCAAGAAGGCTGTTGCAACGGGAAGCTACCTTAAGAGGAAGGCTACTTCAAGGGGGAGCTTGAAGTTACTTCAAGAAGGCTATTTCAAGGTTGGTGCAACTACTTCTAGGTGAAGGCTGTTCGAAGGGTTTCGTGAAAGAATTGTAATTTTATGTAATATCCTTGCGAGGTAATAAAATTTAATTCTTTTAAAATCCCGGTTGGGTAAGAAACCGGGTAGTGGATTGACTGCCTTAGTATTTGCTAAGGTTGGAACCACTCTAAATCCTTGTCCCCTTGTCCACTATTCTTGAGGTTGGTTGTTTGAGTTAAAATACTTTAAAATATCCATAAAACCCTATTCACCCCCCTCTAGTGGTTTTTCAATTGATATCAGAGCAGGGCTTCAAGGAACTCTAACAAAGTCTTGAAGAATGGGTGCACTACTACAGAAATGGCTTATAAAGTCACTTTTCAAGGTGTCGATTGTATACATAAACTGACACCTAAACTCTACAATGTCGGTTGATAACATAAACCGACATCCAATCTATGAAGGGCGACCAGACACGGGTACCTCTTTTATTAAGTGTCGGTTACTTATTAAAAAACCGACACCTAAAAGTAATCGCCAAAAATAAAATTTCCAGCAAAAAAAATTGCCTCCAAAAATTGACATACAACGTCGGTTTTTAATGGAGGAACCGACAACTAAATATTTTCTGTGAGACAGAAATTTGTACAATTTTAGTCGTCGGTTTTGTGACAATAACCGACGCCATTGTGTTTTCGCGCTATTAACTGTGAAAATTTTCACCTCCCTTTAGTGTCGGTGTTTTGTTGTAAACCGACAATAAAAACAGTCAGTGTCGGTTTTTAAAAAACCGACACCTAATGTTAACTTAAATCGCGCAAAAGAGCCCGACTCTTCCCCTTTCTCTGTTTCATTCATTCTCATGCTCATGGTTTGGTCCTCTGACGATTTCTCTTCCGCCCAGTGCCGCTCCTCGCCTGCTGCTCTCCCTTCCGCCGACGCTCCTCGTCGGCGCCGCTCGCCGCCTGCTGCTGCAGTTTCTTGCCACCGCCTGCTGCTGCAGTTCCTCGCCGGCGCCGCTCGCCGCCTGCTACTGCAGTTTCTCGCCGCCGCCCTCTCCTTCTCTTCTCTGCTGGCGCCCTCTCCTTCTCTGCTCGATGTCGGCGCCTCTCCTTCTCCACGCTGCTACCAATAGTAGGCCTCCTTTCTTCTTCTTCTTCTTCCTTCTCCCTCTCCTTACCAACAGAAACCACGGCCGTGTGGGCTGGCATGGCCGTGGCTGTGTTGGCCGACCACACGACCGTGCTACCCAACACGGCCGTGTGGTTGGCCAACACAGCCACGGCCGTGCCAGCCCACACGACCGTGGTTGCTGTTGGTTATTTATGTACTGATTTTGTTATGATTTAATCATCTACTTAATGTTCTAATCATGTTCTATGATAAGTCTTAGTTAATTTAATATGCATACTTTGTATGTAAGACATAGTAATCGGGTACTGCTGTATATCCAAGTAAATTACATGTAAATTACATGTAACTAATCATGACATATGCATACTTTGTATGTAAGACATAGTAAGTCTACTGTAATGTGATGCAAAATAGTTATTGTATCATGCATATCTTAATACTTTTTTGTTTTATAGTTGTATAGGGTGTTTTATGTGTGACAAGTCTATTGTTTAATAGTTTAGCTATAATCATTGTTTTATAGTTGTGTTATAAAGTATTTGGGTGTTTAGTATGGTTATTTAGGGTGTTCAAATATGTATAAAGGTTCCAAAAAGTATAGTATATATATGCATACATGTGCATTTTTTTATAAAATTGTATAGAAAATAAAAACCCGTTCTTGGTGAGAATCCTAATCACCCTTCTTGCTTAATGATGAACTGTAATGCACACATGTGACATGCTTGGAATGTAAATGATGAACTTTTCCCTAAATTGCCAATCATTCTTTTAAAGACATCAATAATCACCCTAACTTGAAGAACTAGGATTTTAGGTATAAGAATGACAACACATTATTTGTTGGCCTAGAAATCCGTCCAAGATTTACTCATTAGGAGTAAATCTTAGATAGTCCCCGGTTTGGGACTGTTCTTGAACACCTAATCTCACTTAGGATGTAAGTGTATAATGTGTATTGGGTTTTCAAGAAAATTTCGGCAGCATTTCCCCGTTTGTTCTCTAAGTACATATGTACTTGGAGAATAGCGGGGAAATGCTGCCGAAATTTTCTTGAAAACCCAATACACATTATACACTTACTAGTGAGATTAGGTGTTCAAAGATGGGATAGGTGGTACATGTACATTTATTATATATAAGAATGACATCATATGTATTTGTTAACCCTAGACCGTAATCTTGTTGTAATATATACTTGTTTTCTCTTTGATCATAGAGCTTTACAATTTTGTTGTGATATATACTTTGTTGTAATAATGTGAACTTTACAATGTGAGCTTTACACTTTGAATTACTACTTTACAATGCGAACTTTACAATTTGAATGTGAATTTGCAGATGGCTGACCATTCTCCTGATGACCGTGCTAATGACTACCGTGAGGGTGAGGACATCAATGCGTCGCCTCACAATGTAAGTTTTAAAAATATATCATATATTTATATCTATATGTCTATTTATAGTTATATCTTGTAAATGTGAATTATTTTGTCAAATTTTAGGTTGATGATGCATAGGTACCATCTGAAGCACTTAAGGCACTTGATCAACAACACCAAAAAGTTGACAAGAGAAGGGGCATCACTATGATGAAGAAGTTAATTGCGCAAAAGGGCAATGGACCCAAACTTGTTGTGGATTTCGATAATGCAGGAAATGCATGTGGTGTGAATCGCAATTCATTTATTTCATATCTTGGGTTTGTTACTCGTAGCCATTGCGGTTGTCTCTTAGATTCTTGGCATAAAGTTTCTAAGGAGAAGAAAAATTTAATATGGAAGGATTTATGTGTGAGTTATTATTAATTTGCAATTCTATTTTATAGATTACTAAATTTTTGGATACTAGTTAATAGAAATTCTATTTTGCAGAGTATATTTGAATTGGATGAAAAACTGCATCGTAAATGCGTGATGCAACGCTGTGGGAGAGTCCTAAGGAACTATAGGACAAATCTCACCAGAGAATACATAAAAGAAGCCGACAAGAGGAAGAAGACAACCACTGAACAGTGGAACTTCCTGGACAAAGAAGAATGGGACGCGTTTGTCGCTTCAAGACAAACTGATGAATTCAAGGTATCAGGCATCAGTCTCAATCTCATTAATTAATATATGTTGTATTCACTTATTCAAGATTAACATTTAGTGTTACTAATCAAATCATTAATTTGCATACTAACTAGGCCCTCAGTGAGGCACAAAGATCAAGGCGTGCACTGAATGTGCATGACCACATAATGGGTCCAAAGGGGTATGCAGACGTTCGCCAAAGACTACAGGCTGAGGCTACTGCTGCTCAGTCTGCTGCTACTCAGGAGTCCTCTACCATAGGTAGCACACCTCTGCCTCGCCATGATGTCTGGATAGCTGGGAGGCAAAATAAGAAGGGAGAAATAACTAAGGCCGCAACTACTGAGGCGGCTGCAAAAATGGTAAAATACAACTCTTACAGCAATCATTCGAATATTGATTATTTGTGTTGTTTACTTAAGTACAAATTTTTGTTTTGGCGATTAGCGGGAGCTGCACGAGCTGAGGAAACAAGAAAAGTTCATACCTGAGGGAACAAAGGATGAATTGACAGTTGCTCTGGGTAACCCAGAGCATCCTGGACGTGTTAGGGCTGCAGGCGCTGGTGTGGGCATCAAATCTTTTTTTGGGTCATCCCAGCGCAAACATGTCCCAAAAGCGGGACTTTCACAAGAAGAGGTAACATATTCTTTCTTTATAATGTTACTGTAAAAGAGAATTCAAAAATTAGAATTTGACATTTCTTTTATCCATGTATAGGTGGATAAGCTATTTGACAGGAAACTCGAAGAAGCAATGAAAAAGTGGCAGGCATCTCAGACTGCCACTTACCAGACAATACCTACTGCAGACTCTACTCCTACTCCTACTACAGAGGTTGGGAGTAATCCTGTAGAACCACCACCTAGCACATCCACTGTAAGTATTTTTATGACATAGTAACTAGTTTTTTAATTCAAGATGATACGTATATATGAAATTGTAGTCGTTTCAAAAAAAGATGATATGTATATATGTATATAACATTATTTACACAAAAATTTGTAGGGGTTGAAGCCATGCCGTCTAAAAAGTAAAGAATATGTCATGGCAGAGGCGTCGACTTACCCATCCCTACCAGGGGAAACGTGTCACGGGTCTCCAGTACCAGCTGGTTGGATTCGGGTGAGCCCGATACATATATTCCCCCAGTGGATGGATCTTCCACTGCCATATGCCCACCCAGATTGTGAAACGCTTGGTGAGGCAGTAGGCGGAGTGATATTGTGGCTAAAAGCGGATGTCTTATTTACTGATAAGGTATGGTAAATTTACATTACGTTCAATTGTTAGTGTGTGTATATGCTGACAGTTGATCTGAAATTATATATATATATAGGTTAAAAAGAAGACACCCACATCATCTAGGCCTCCACTTCCACCTCCTGCATTACCTAGTTGGGTTCCACATGACCTACCTGTCCCGTTAGGTCCTAACTGTAGGGGTATGGGAGTATGGTTAGGGGAACATGATATAAACTCCCCTATAACTATTTCTTCTGATTCAGATTCTACAGGTCAGTCATACGAAACAAAACTATTTATATAAGATATATTGGAGTTGTTTCGATATGATTGGCTAAATACATCTGTGATAGAGCTATGGATAAGGTGAGATATTCTTTATACATCCATATACCTTGTGTATGATCTGGTGATCTGGTTTCTTATTTATTAATGCATGCGTAATTAATACATATTTTGCAGCTACTTAGACAACATATGTGCAGATTTTGGATTCGAACATGTAGGGTTTTTGATTCCATCCTTGATTAGTCTAGTAGCTAAAGACCCTACATCAGTTCAACAATACTGCTGTGAGTCTTTTTCAAATTTTGCTATAAAAAGAAGACGGTGATAATGGCTCCATTCAATGTAGAGTAAGTTTACTTTGCTTATTATAATTTGGACTTAAGAAAATTACATTTTATTGTAGATTTTGAGTTATTAATTTTTAACTTTTTTCCCTCTAGGGGTAGGCATTGGGAGTTATTGGTTATTGCCCCCGAGACATTCACTGTGTATTATCTAGATCCTAAGGGGGGTAAATTGAATACAAGATTTGGACACATAATGAAAATGGCAATATTTCGGTGAGAAATATTTCATTTTTCATATCCGTTAACATATGTTATTACATTACTATTTAATTGCAATGTTCTGTGTTACATTAACATGTAGGGGTTTTGAGGAGTACAAAAAGGCTGGAGGAAAGGTCCCCATGAAAAAGAACCAGCCAATAATTTGGAAGAATGTGCAAGTAAGTTCCCGACTGCAATATATGTATATATTATTTATGTGAACAATGCTTAATTAGTTGTATTTTTTAATATTTTGTATGTTTGAATTTATAGTGTGCTACACAAGACAATGGATGGGCATGTGGATACTATGTCATGTGATATATGCACATGATTATCAAACATGCCGTACTGGATATCGAATGTATTGCTCAGGTATTATATAGTCTCATTAGATAATATGATCGAAATATATCAATCTTATTTATAGCTCATTAATTATATATATACATCATTCTCTTTACAGGTGTTTAAAGCTGACCCCATTACAGGAAAGGACTTACCAAATGTTAATGCTCCCTATACAATGGGAGAATTAAATGAAGTAAGAGAAGAATGGGCAACAGCCATACAATTAGTGGGGGCTTTAAAATATAATTGGGATCCTGATAGCGAATAATGACTAAACAATGATACTTTGTAAATGAATTTCTGAATTATAATATATGTGTGAATGTTTCTACATGTCTGGATGTTTCTACATGTGTCTGAGTGAAAATGAATGAAAGTTTTGGTTGCTATATGAATGTTTCTACATGTGTGAATCTGAATGAATGGAACTACAAATTGCTAGCATGTGTGAATGTTTATAAATGTGTGAAAATAAAATGGAACTGCAGGTTGCATTGCTAAATGCATGTGCTACTTTTTTATTGTTAATTTTGTAGATTTGCGGCCTGTTGTCGGCTGATATCAATGGATGTCGTAAAACCTGCAGTTCATAACTGAACTGAACAGGTTTCTCATCCTGCGACCAGCCACAGCAGGTCTGCAGACTGACAGGAAAAAAAAACCAATAGGCGTCAGTTATTTGTAAATAACCGACACATAATGATATAGTGTCGGTGTTCCTACAATAAACCGACGTCTATGTCCTTAATACCACGACCGTGCTGGACAGCACGGCCGTGGGGCGAAGATATATGGTGTCGGTTTTTAACTTATAACCGACACTGATAGTTCCCAAAATGGCGCCCTTTCTGTGGCGTGAAGGGTTTGGGCATCTATTTTTAACTAATAACCGACGCTTATAGTCCCATGATGGCGTGTTTTCGCTGGCGCACGAAGAGTTTGGGTGTCGGTTTTGGAACCGACGCCTGATGGGTGGACTTTTAGTGTCACCCACATAGGTGTCACTTAGAAACCGACACTAAAGGCTTTAAATAACCGACACTAAAGGTAGGTTCTGTAGTAGTGGTGACGGGTTGCTCAACAACCTCAACTTGGAAGGAACACTCGTGGCTAGACCTCCAACTTTTGATGGAACTAACTACACTTACTGGAAGAGGAGGATGCAATTTTACTTCCAAGGAATCAGTTGGGACTTACGGAGAATGGTATCAACTCCTTATGAACTTCCTCAAATGGAGTATGCAAATTGGGATGCTAATACGGTAAAATCTGCCCAAATGAATGCAAAAGCTGTAAGTATACTTTATTGTTCAATTTCCATTGGCGAGTTCAATAGAATATCAAATTGTGAAATAGCTTATGAGATATGGCATAGATTGTCTATAACATATGAAGGAACTGTTCAAGTTCAGAATTCTAAAATTGGAATGCTTAAACAGAAATTTGAACAATTTTGTATGGATCAAAATGAATCTATTAGTGAAATGTATGCACAATTTTCTTCTATTGTGAATGGTTTGAATGCTTTAGGCAAAGTGATTAGTGAGGAAGACCAAGTGTCAAATATTCTTAGATCTCTCCCTCCCAAGTATAAGCCCAAAGTGACTGCCATTGAAGAAGCAAATGACCTCACCCGACTAAGGATGGAGCAACTCATTGGCAACCTAGAAGCACATGAGGCAACTTTAGAAGAGGAAGTAAGATGAGAACGTGAACTTCAACAAGGGAAAAAGAAAGACATTGCATTCAAAGCATCAACCAAGATTAGTCATGACACAAGTGAATATGATAGTGAAGAAGAAACTCTCATTGTAAACAATAATCAGTATAAAAGTTTTAAAACTAACAAAACTTCTAGTGTTTCTTCTTCCAGATGCTTTGAATGTGGCAAAAAGGGACACATGAAAGGTGATTGTCCAAAACTCAAGAAAGGGAAGAAATCATCTCACAAAAAGAAAGAAAGAGCATATAAAGCTGCATGGGATGATTCAAGTGATGATGGAAAAGAAGAAGTAGAATGTCTTATTGCTACAACAAACAAAGAAGAAGAAGAAGAGGTAAGTCTTTTTGATCTACCAAAAGAAGATCTAATTGCTAGTCTTCAAGATACACATGAGAAATATATTGAGTGCAAGAAGAAATTTAAGAAATCAAATAAAGTAAATGATGAGTTAAATGCTAAACTTCTTGCTCTCACATCTAAAATTGAAGATTATGATGTTAAGTTGAAATCTATAGAAGCAAATTGCAATCTTCTTTCCCTCGAAAAGTTAAACTTGCAAACTCAAGTAAATGATCTTCAAAAACAACCTATTTTGTGTACACATCTAGATTATGATATTATTGTGAAAGGAAGAGATTCTTTGTTATCTAATCTAGATCAAGCAAAATTAGATATCAAGAAGAAAATAGATGAGATTATGAAGTTACAACAAAAAGTGAAAAGCTTGAGTAACAATAATATTCTTGATAATATCTTAAATGATTCTTATCGTCAAATTGGAAGGAAAGGACTAGGTTATAATTCTAAAAGAAAATCTTATCAAAAACCTAGTTGGAGAAGGACACATGTTATAAAGAATCAATCCATGTATGTACCCAAGAACAACTCAACTCCTAGAAAGAGAAATGAGATTGACTCTATTATTTGTCATTATTGCTTACGTCTTGGACACTACTCTTTTTCATGCCCATACAAGAAAAGGAATGATGATCTAGCTTGGGTTCCTAAAACTTAGAAGTTTGAATTTGACTATTTGAGATTTGACCTAAACTGATTCTTGATATAAAAATGTCATATCTCAACACAATCGAGCTTTTAACTTTCATATTCTTGTTTTACTTGGAAACAATTAGTGAAAATAGTTCTGAAATAGTACAGAAACATTCTCGGTTGAGAAACTGTTCGACCGAGAACATTGTCGGTCGAGAAATGGTCGACCGAGAAGGTTACTGTTTTGCAGTTTACAACAAATCTGATAAAACCTGTATAATCAGCAGCATTCTCGGTCGAGAAAACGTCGACCGAGACAACTTCGGTCGAATTGTTTGTCGATCGAATCAAGTTCTGCTGAACCTGTTTTCAATTAATCTAGTTTGCTATCAATTTGTTATTTATGATTGATTTAATATGCAAATCAAGAATAAATCTTGGAGATCATATTTGAAACAAGACATATTGATCTCTTTGCATCATGAATTAAGGTATAACATTATGAATATGAAATTCATTCAACATATTGCAAAAGTGTTATATGAAGACTGATTTTGAACAAATCTTATTCATTGATTGAAAAAGTATATTAAGCATGTTCAGTGACATGGTTTGTCTTAAATTTGAAAACTTATAAACCTGAATGAGATTACTACATGATTTGGCTTAAAAACTGAAAATATGAACCATGATTAGTTTAATCAAGGAAATTACTATTTCCACATGGTTTTTCCTAAGTATTACTTGGTCTATCTATGTAGGAACCATGTGTATTAAAATTTAAATGGTCATAATCATTGTATTTCATGAAGTTATATACTTGCATCTTAATCAATGTATTGTGTATAAACTTCTACTGTTCTATCATATTTATTGTGCCATAATCATTATGTTTTCATTGGTTTACAATAATCTTTGATCCATATATACAAACCATGAATTTTGATCATTGTGATTAAGCTCATGTGAAGATGCTATTTTGCATAAACAGTAAAACTTCATGGCACAAATGCATTTTAAATTAAAAATCTGCAGAAATTATACTTCACATATAAATGTTCAAATTGGAAATCTGCAGAAATTGCCTCTTGGTTGAAATCAAGTTTAACCAAGGGGCGCTATGGTCGAAGTCAAGGTCGACCTAAAATAAGCTTGACAAAATGCTTATTTGTACATCATTTTACTGCACTTAATCTTAGTATCTTGATTCAAAATGTGTTTATCATATTGAAAACATAATTTTAGTGCATAAAAAGTCAACTTATTATGATCTAATATTGATTGTGACCTTAGAATCCTTAAATTATCTTGACTATAAGATTAAGGGGGAGCTCACACAAACTATCTTGATTATAAGATTAAGAAGCTTACAAAACTTTGTAAACATCATTTGAAGCTTGTTATGACCTTAGTATCCTTAAAAGTAGTTTTGGTTATGAAAAACAAAGAAATTTACAATATTCATGAATATGACATATATCTTTCTCTTAATGGAATTCTCTAAAAAAATTTGGGCTTAAAATCCCATGTATTTGGTTAGAGATACATACATGTATTCTATTATAAGATTAAAGGATTCTCATGTCATTTTTAGGGCTTAACATCCCTTGGAAAATGCATGAGAAATCAATACACATATGCCATAAAGTTAAGAGAATCTCATATCTTTTCAAGGCTTAACATCCTTTGCAAATGATTGAGAAATAAATTGTGGATAAATTTGACAATAAGTGGTTTGCATCCCTTGCTTTTAAAACTGAATATCGTATTAAGGGGGAGCATCTAATTATCAAATTAAGGGGGAGAAATAAAAAGTCATACTAAATGATTATCTTGGATATCTTTTTGAAATGACAAAGGGGGAGAAATAATATAAAATAAAAAAACATAAAATAAAATGAGTTTCATAATATCTCGGCCAACACACACTTGCAAAACAAGAATGGCTACAAAAGGTAAACTTCAGGTATGAAACTCATATGATTTATATTTCCTTATTTTATATTTAAGAAATGTTTGTCGTCTTCAAAAAGGGGGAGATTGTTGGCTAAATTGACATTAGTATAATCCCTTTGTTTCGATGATGACAACATTTCATTCTTGTGAATCTAACGTGCTACTTGAGTGTGCAGGAATAAGGTGAATGACAAATACTTGGAAGATCTATATGCTAAAATTGCTTTAAGTCATGAATGTAATCAAATGTAAAAACTTGTACAAGTATATAATGTACAAGTACTTAGACATCATGAAAATCAAGCGTTAGATCTTCCCTAGCCAATCACAACACTTAGATAGTCATCCCCTAAAATAGTGTCACATCTGCACACTCATACACACACTTAATACTTAGTTTAAAATATTGAAATAGGGTCATTCTCGGTCGACAAACTCCTCGACCGAGACACTCTCGGTCGACAAATTCCTCGACCGAGATTGACCCAAGTAGCCGTTAGACCCAGCAGACAAGGTGGTTGGGAGTTGAAAATGAACGTTGTAAACACTTACTCCAAGATGTCCCTCGGTCGACAAATCTTCGACCGAGAAGGACTCTCGATCGACAAATTGTCGACCGAGATGAGTTCTGACCGCACTTTTCAAAATTAATTAACTAGCCGTTGTTAAAGCAACTAATGGTTACCTAATGGCTAGTTAAGCACTAAGAACCCCCTATAAAGTGTTTAGAACGTCCTTAAGAACTTGTAGGTCATTCCTATAAATAGGACATGCCTTAGGACACCTAAACTCGCTCATATACACTTGTGCTATACTTGAGATTACACTTGCAATTGGCAATCTATTTTGAGCAATTGAGCAACACTAGTATTGGCTACTCATTCCCTTGCTCTAAATTCGTGTACTATAGGCTAGCATCTCCTACCCACATCACTTACACTTCTATATACATTGGTTAGGAGACCAAAATGCTTGATATAGGAAATCAAGCCTTGTGCTACAAGTGGTATTGTAATTTCTATTTTTCCTTCTTGTTCCTTTTATCTTTTGTATTCTCCTTGCTACTCCTAGGGTTGGAGGTTGCGGATTGGAGAAGGTGGACTTCAGACTACTTCAAGAAGGCTGTTGCAACGGGAAGCTACTTCAAGAGGAAGGCTACTTCAAGGGGGAGCTTGAAGTTACTTCAAGAAGGCTGCTTCAAGGTTGGTGCAACTACTTCTAGGTGAAGGCTGTTTGAAGGGTTTGGTGAATGAATTGCAATTTTATGTAATATCCTTGCGAGGTAATAAAATTTAATTCTTTCAAAATCCCGGTTGGGTAAGCAACCGGGTAGTGGATTGACTGCCTTAGTATTTGCTAAGGTTGGAACCACTCTAAATCCTTGTCCTGTTGTCCAATATTCTTGAGGTTGGTTGTTTGAGTTAAAATACTTTAAAATATCCATAAAACCCTATTCACCCCCCCTCTAGTGGTTTTTAAAGGGCTACATGTTGCATCCCCAAGTTTAAACCACTTGTTTCTTTATTTCATATTGTGAATGATAAACCCAAGGTTTGCGCTCGATGATTGGAGCTGGTGTACGATCAAATTGTCAATAGTGTTTTCATGGATTGAACAATATCCTATGGATTCTTAAACTATATAAAAATCTTAACTAAGGTATTTCCTGTCTGATTATGTTGGATTGTTCATATTTCGAAAGTCTTTGTGCCTTCTCACATTAGATTGAGTCAAAAACATATTTAAAAAGTTGTCATCCACCAATTTTTTTAAAAAACAATCCAAATATCTCTATGATCACAAAACCCTAAAAATGATAGAATGTAGGACAAATAATTTATAATGCTACAAATAAAGGCCTAACAATGAATAAAATCATGACTAGTATATTCTCCTTTTTGGGGTAGTTGAGGAAAATGCATAACGACTATATGACTCCACTTGCTAATAGAGGTGTGATGTGTCTTGTATTGTCATCCAAAAATCATTAGAGTATCTTTTAGTAAACCCTAGGAGACATGCGATCTTCCCATTAGTAGGGTATGTATGAGAACAATACGAGTAGTTCATTAAACGACATGGATCATTTCCCATTACATGGACTAACATGATGCTAATTAGGATCCTCAAATTTCATTAGAGTTTTTTTTCTCTTTGTTATTTATTTAGGGCCAAAATACCTAGGAAGTGTATTATTTTAGATTGTTTTACATGATTCACAATGACATCTAAAACCTCTATTTCATCTCTCGCTTGACTTTCTAAGTGAAATCACTTCAATGCTTGTATATATATGGTATTCATACCCATGAATCCCATTCTATGGAAATCAATTCTCTTAAATATTCGTAGCAGTTTCATGATATTATATTAGTGGGTTTCTCTGCATGGTGGGGTTCATTCTCAAATAACCTATCTTGGATGGCTTGTATATTTGAACCATTTTTCATAGCCCTATCTTCATTTGATAGTCTGTATTTGAATGTTTACCCAGGATCAGTAATTTTGAGCCTTGCTTGAGGACAATAAACTGATATGCTTGGGGTGGTTTATAACACCTAAATTAGTTTGTAATTATAAGATGTTTTATCTCATTTGTCATGCCTAAAATTTCCTTATTATGACTTTGCTAATTTACTTTTTCTTTTTATAAATTGTCCTTTTCCTAGATATGCATGCGTACATGCCCATTTTTGGTCATATAGGAACCAACAAAAGGAAGCAATTGAAACCAACCCAAAAGGTCATGCACAATGCGATAGAGGCCCATACACATATCAGATGTATCACTAATTAGCTCCTATCAAGGTCCACACAGACACCCATCAAGAGTCTTAGATCTATCAAGACTCTATCATCCATTGAGACACTTCAAATCTGTCAAGGCCTACTGAACTACCTACCTCAATCACTGTCACTATATCATGCAACTAGAAATACTAAAGCTATCAAGGCTAAGACCTCCATGATGTCATGATCCAAATAACTATCAAACCATCACTTTGTATAGTAGGTAGTATCTAATCACTTGTCATATCCATGTATCAATACCACACAACTAGGAAAACACATCCCCAACCACTAGTCAAGTTCTCAACATCACTCCTGCCTACCTAGTTCTAATATTCCCAAACATCTACATACTCTCCTTGTGCTACATGCACTACCCTATCGAGTTTTCTTCTTAATACCTAGTTATCTAGGCACTACTCTAAGTAACCAGCAACATAGATCATCAGTTCTGCCTACCATCTATCAAGTCTTCCAACCTGGTCCTTCGATAGTAGGATGTCGTATTGAGGCTCTCCCCGACAAACACCTGGTGTCCACCTCTCAAAACATCGATGCCTTCAGAACATCAAGCCTCCCCCACTAGTTTCTCTTAACACTTAACATAATGTCTACCATGTAACCACACATAATAGCTTCAGTTCATAACGTCACCCAAAATAGTACTTCTACACCACCTCATCAATTGCTTTGTCCTTCAAGCCAAGGGCCAACCCTCCATAAGCAGCCACCTAGAGGCCAAGGACTTGATTTCTTGACATGGTACATACCTTGCTTCTCTCTCAAGCAGTACACACCATATATATCAATCCTTCAAGGTCCATGTCCCACAAAACCATCCAACCTATAAGACTTCATCACATCCAACTAATGTAAGCCTTTCTTCCACTTCTCATCAATGTATGCACCATCTTCCATCTACTCTCATACCATTTTCATCCACAAGGATATTGCTTGGAGATGACTCAAGAAGTAGAAAAATGATTATAAATGAATAATAAGAGAGAGACAAGGACCAAATCTAGACCTTCTAGAGGCTAAGAAAAAAGAGCCACCTCTTCTCACAGAATGAATTCTTCACATTTCTCTCATCTTCTACTTTTCACTTTTTTTTTGTAAACAACAATCTTTCATGTTCGTTTGGTGTTGATGATGCTTGTACATGGCTAATAGAATTATCCAGGTTATGTAACCCTTTTTGTAATCTGTTTACATCCTTTTAATCCATGCAATTAGTTAATATTTAGATTTATCATGTTAATATATTTCTTCTCTTTTTATTATGATTGCATGGTTTTTTGATGTCTTCTTTGCACGAGTTACCACTTCACTAAACCTTGAGAGAGTAGTGGTTGAAATGGGTAAAGAAGGTTGATTGGATATGAGCCTCGAAGGATTCTTGACCAATGATAAATCTATCCATTTCTCAATGTAACATTCTATCTCCTAATGATCCAACCTACGTTGGATCTAAGAGGGAATGTAGGACATTTTGGGGTATACATCCATGATATTGAGAGAGGTATCATGTGATTGTGAGGTTTCTAGTTGTATGACATGATAGCAAGTCTGATAACCTCACAAAAGTTTCTACCACATTAAATAATAGGTTTGCATGCTAGTTACTAGCCAGGCTGTCTAACTGATGTCTACACGTGAGGACGAGGTGCATAAATGGTCAAATTCTAGGTTTAAATATCCTAGATCACCGTCTGTCATTTTGTTAGAGTTGTTAGAATAACATTTTTATTTTTATTTTATTTTTTCAATAGCTTAGTATTGGTTCATAACTATCCATCTCTTTGTTTTACTTAGTTGAAGAAAAATATTAAGTTTTGGGAACCTAACATCCACAACCATGTGCTCGACCGTGGTTTCTACATCGATCATGTACACTTGAGGGTTGGTTTAGTATTAGGTTACAAATATTAAAACCCAATATGTGTTTGGAGTCTTGTGTTTGAATTGTTTTATCACTTCATTTCATCCTATTATTAGTGCCTAGAGTAACTATAAAGAAAGCAATAGAAACTTTTCCTTAAAGCCTCTTCAAGATTTGATCAATGAATGCTAGTGTAAAATGATTCTTTTTGGTATTTGTATTCAAATTTCTCAAATCCACACACATCCTACATCTAGATAGCTCCCTAATGGGGATGCATTTTCCTTATTTATTGGGTACAACAATGACTAATCCCTTCTTGGGCACACCATGCATAGTGCTCACCTATGAGCTATCAGAAAATGGGTATATAATACCCACATAAAGTTACTTGACAACCTCTTGTGTAACAACCTATTTTATCTTTAGATGTCGTATTCAATGCATTTATGTACTAGGGATGGTATACCCCTCTTAATATATGTAGTGAACACAATTGGAGGAATCAACACCCCAAAATAGCAATAAGAAAATTGTCTTGGTCCAAGGAGAGGATAGAAGATATGATCAACAAGAGGGTGTCATTGAGAGGAAGAAAATGCATATTTCAAACCCTTGTAAGGTTTTTTTATCTCTAGAATGGGAGGACTTCAACAGACATTTTCAATGATGTAGTTTCTACAAACGGAAGACTCTCACTAGTAGCTACCACCTTAGCTCATATCACTTAGATTGTCTCTTCAAGAAACCCAACAATTGGATCAAGTCCTTTGCCCTTGGTTTCTATCTCAATCTTTGTTGGAAGGCACTATTTAAAAATATCATCAAGACAATCAATGAAACATCAATCTTCTTCATAGCTCTTCTTCATATCCCCTAAAACATTGATTTATGAGGATGCTTTAAAGATATTCAATATGAATTTCAACTACAAGAAAGTCAAATACATATTGTTGGTTATAACATGGATTACAACATCAAGAGTAGCTAGAAACCACATTCCCATGATAATGAGATTTTTTTAGCTTTCACACTCCATATCAAGCATAATAAAATCAGTAAGAAAGATAGTCAAGGTGTTGTCATGAATATTCACAAACACACCATCCACTCAACCTATGGGATTTTCATAGATGTGTCAATCAATTGAAGATTGCAGTTGGCTGACTCTAGTTGGCCTAGGCCAAGCTTGATGTACACAAAATTTGGCATGAAATGAAACTTGAGCTCATGTCAATAATGGATTTCCCAATTATATGCCCACTAAATACATCAAGGAATAATAGGGGAACCTAGATCTTTAATTTATGTATGATCTACATGTTGTAAGATTTATCTAGCTTTCTCAATGAGATTTATCTTTTAAGGCATCCTCCCATATGACTTTATCTTAAAAATGCACAAGTACTTAAGGAAGATAGCATAGGAAGGTATTTTTTAGATAACATACAAGGGTATGTTAATGTGTACTTGCTTAAAGGTTTGAAAAATGTCATCAGTGTGCATATTCTTCCTTTTATATGATGAGGGATCATCAAACACATTAGGATATGGCAAATCTAGAACACTCTTTTCAATTGGATCAACATGATCACTATTATGGATCACAATATCATCAACTATCACAATATCACCATTGAATAACTATCACTATCCACTATTATGGTATCATGCTACAATATCAGAATATCATCTACTCATCGAGTCATGATATTAAACACTTCCATTGATCAAACCATCAATATTCACTTTCCTCCTTAGTTACTCAAGTGTCTTTCACTTATACAAATCATCACCGCAATAACTTTATCACAAGAATAATAAAGGGGAGACTGTTGTTTCTAAGGAGGTGGACCTTGACTTTGTTGATGTGGAATACCATGATGTATTTGAGGGTGTTATTGCAGCTGCACATGCCCTTTATGAGGAGGATGTTTTAGAGTGGGCACTTCATAAATATAATGTTTTTATGGTATTGGGCATTGGTGCATTTGGATTTGCATTTGCAAATGAGGTCCATGCAGATATTGAAACAAAGATTATTGAACATGTATTTGAGCTGGAAAAAAGAGGTTTTGGGTAACACACATTTGACCACTGTAGTTGGCTGCATTCAACATGGTATGAGAGGGGAGTCTCCCCTCCTTACATCGGGAAAGTGACAAATATAGTTTAGTTAACCTTCTCTCAATCCTATTAATTGGTTGTCCATGAGTTGACACATCCTTCTTGACCTTGTCCAGGCCCTTAGCCTTGAACAAACCTCATTTTAAAGCTTAAAGTTATAATTTTTTCACTGATATTTGGCATGGTTGTTGTTGAGATTCTTCAACTTACATCCATGAAAATTTAGCATGGTTTCACCATTCTCGAGTATAAGAT
Organism: Alisma plantago-aquatica; assembly: GCA_963693085.1. Classification (NCBI taxonomy): domain Eukaryota; kingdom Viridiplantae; phylum Streptophyta; class Magnoliopsida; order Alismatales; family Alismataceae; genus Alisma; species Alisma plantago-aquatica. The sequence goes on from OY856412.1 coordinate 799,559,834, forward strand.
TGAAACATATGTGCATCAAATTTTGGTTACCCTAGGATTGCAATGTTTTTTTCTCTTTGCTAAAAGTATCAAAAAATCACACAAAATACCTAGAAGTACCTCCTTGTTAGTTTTTTAGCATTATTATCATGTTGTAGATGAAATTTATCATCTATGGATTGGTTTCATTGGAATGTGGGGAGTTTCATTTGAATTCGATACACCCATGGTTCTATCATTGTCACTAGTAGATCTGGAAGCAGGATGCCTTTAATTTTCAGCCAAAGTCTTCAAATAACGGCTACAATTCCTTGGGAGGTTTGTGATGAAGCTTCCTCCACAAGAAGATTCCACCATTGTTTAAATAAACTAAGAAGGCCTAGCATAAAAGGATTGTATCAAATGTCACAATCAAACCCCATGATGGGGGTAATCTCTCATCAACTTTTGAAAACTTTCTCAACTATCATGGAAATAATACCGACTCAATAGAATGAAGGAGGTAATGGTCTGATGCCTAGAAGTATTCTTGGATATGAGATAGAAATTCTTTAGAAACTCATTCTTCATCTTTTCCCATGCCATAATGTCAATCTTAAAAGAATAAAAAGTTTGCAACGTCATTGAGTGAGAAGGGGAACATAGTCAAATAATAGCATCATTTGTGGTTGTATGAGTGCGGAGTATAGAACACAATAACAAATCCACATTCTTGTATGCGTTTTCCTATTCAATACCATACAATATTAGTAGGAGTTGCACTAGAGTGGATAGAATTGAGAATGATTGTCCTAATAGTTTCCCCACTCAAGTATAGGAGAAGTGTAGTTTACCAGACTAAAGTAGTCTTGAAGCGGTCTTTGAGATGGTTAAGGATTTTGTCCAAATTTATTTTGTTCTTCTTAAAGGTTCTCATCATGATTTGGTGGTATTCCATATTAGCTATTTTCGGGAGGTGGTCCATCATGTGGATTGACCATCTCTTCCTCTTCCTCTATCTCTTGATGGTTGTGACAATTTCTTTTCCTACTATGCCCTATCAATATGTCTTCAAAGAAGGTGTCTTAGGACAACGAGTAGAAACAAAACATGTTCTCTCACCTAAAAATCACATCAAGAAATATGAGTGGTTAATAATCAAGAATGCAAAACCAACATAAAGAATAAAAAGTAAGAAACAATGATAACAATTTGAAAAAGTCAAAGAGAAGAGAGTAGTTGGGTCCAAAAATACCATCACCTTTAAGGGTGCTAGAAAGTTTGATGCATGTAGACACTTTTGGCTTACAATTCATAACCCAATAGAAACACTTTATTATCAAAGACCCAGAAGTGAAAGCTTGGGATGTAGTATAAGAGAGGAAATTTAGGGTCGATCCGCAAGGAAGAACAAAATAACTAGAGTTGGTTTGTTTTGTAGGTTCATAGATGTGAATATTTGTGTTTTAAGGGTTGAACATAGTTTTGGTTTGTCAAGACTAGGAGGAATGCATTTGAAAGGGAGAAATATGAAACCTATGTGAACACCCAATATTACATCCAAATAGTTGATAAGAAAATAAATTGACAACCAAATTAGAAAAGTTGTCAGATAAGAAAGGAAATTAACTATGAAAGGAAACCTAAAGCTACACTAAGCTATCAACAAAATAATTAAATAGAAGTTACCACAATAAGATCTAAGTACTGTACCAAACACAATTCACCATTAACAAACAAAGATTAATAAGAAAGAAAGATAACAAAGATAGAAACTAACTAATCAGTTGGTTTTTAATAATTGATCATGAGAGTCTATTGTTAAGGTTAAATGAGATAATAAACCAAGAATTGAGGAATTATTCCATTAGCACATCCAATAATAGTACTAGCAAAGCAAAAAATAAGGGGATATGCTGTTTAGGAGCCCTATCCTACTGGTGGTCAATGGATGGTATATAAAGTATTTAGGGGAACTAGTCACTCAATTAGAATCTATTCACTCACGTGATCATTTGATGAGGGATAGGTGAACCTAAATCAGAACAAATCTATCATGGAACTACTAAGGAGTCAACTAAATGAAGGACGTAATGGATCAACACCTACAATTGTTCATGGGTATGGGATCGAAATTCTTTAGGAACTCATTACTCATATTTCTCTAAGTTATATTCTTAATCTTGGAAGAATACCACTCTTTTACCTTGTCCTTGGGTGAGAAGAGGAACATATTCAAACATATAGCGTCATTTTTGGTTTTAAGAGTGTAGAATATATAACACACCTCCAACAACGGATACACATGCTTGCATGAGTTTTCCTGTTCTACATCATAGAATGTTATAAGGAGTTTCACTATTGTATGTGCGATTGAGAATGCTTGTCCTAGTAGTTGTCCCACTTGAGTAGCAATAGGAGTGTAGTTTCCCAGAGTAACATAATCTCAAAGTGGTCTTAGAGGTGGTGGTTGTTTCTATCAAAAATGATTTTGTTGTTCTTAATGGTACTCATATTGAAGTGATTGTCTTCCATCTTGGTCATCATGGGGAAGTGGTATTGCACGGGTATTGGTCATCTCTTCCTCTTCCTCTTGATCACTTTTATAGTGTCTTTGACTTCTACCTCTTATTTTCTTCTTCAAAGAAGGTCTCAAAGGACAAAGAACAATGACCAATGTTGCATTGACACCTACAATTTTACAAGGAATCAAGTAGTACTTAATAACCAAGAATGTAAAATTGACATAGAGAAACAACTAGTTAGGCTAAAGATATCATCCCCAGTCATGACACTTGATATTTGGTTCTCCTAGACACATTGGACTTCAAATTTATAACATAATATACACATTTTATTATCAAAGATCCATAAGCGCTCATGCTTGTGATGTAGTATAAGATAGGCAGATCATGGTCGATCCATAGAGACACATAAATCAACTAGAGATAGGTTGGTTATCTAGGTTTCTAGATGTGAAAATTAGTTTTTTAGGGATCGACTTGAGTTTTGGCTTTTTAATACTAAGAGTCATGAAATAGAAAAGGAGCAATATGAAGTCTATGTTGACACCAATGATTAGGGACAACTAGATAAGAAGAAAGAATAATAATGAATAAACTAAAAATTGCAATAAGATAAATAAGAAAATTAACAAAGGAAGAAAAGCAAACTACACTAAGCTATCAAATAAACAACAAAAAACAAGTTACCACACCTAAGAGCTGAGTACCCTAACAAAGGTAATTCACCACTAACTAAGAAATACTAATAAATAAGAAAGAACTAAGCTAGAAAGTAACTAAGAAAATGGGTTTCAAATAATTAACGATGGAAGTGGGTTATTTAGGTGGAATGAGAGAATCAACATGTAACATACCAAAACCTATCATGTTGACTCTAGAAACCTAATCCCTTAGTAAGAGATTGATATGCTTGGCATAATAGATTTTACCAAACAAGGATGAAGTTATACCTTAATGCATATAAATAATGCATATAAATGAATAACTCACCCTAACATGGTCAGGCTTGAAAACATATACATTAGTTTCTATATTCAACATCACATAATGTAATCTATTCATATTAAAAAAATGACCTATAAGTGTAGTTTCATAAAATATGTCACATATGTCATCTTTGTCAACTATTGTCCACATAATTGTTAATATATGTTTAATAATAAGAATAATGTACTTAATACATGTAATAAAATAAAAGTTGGATTTTAGATGTCGATAAATATGAACAATGTGCCTTTATCTATATTAACATTGAAGTAATGTACATGATAACTAAGTAAAATATGAAAATTCGTGCATAATAAGATAAGAATCTCTTTTGGTACCAATATGAAGATAATATGACTCTAAATAATAAATAATGGTGTTAATGATGTAATATTATAATATTATAATAATAAATTGGTAATGAGCCTAAAACTATAATTATATTAAAACTCACAAAAGGAAATCTCAAATCAAAAATATAGTGGCAAAATCATGTTCTTTGGTTCCCAATTTACTTGGGTACCAAGTTTCATATTAATTGAATAATCATAAATGACTTTGTTTCAAAAAGGAAAACAAATATGAGATAAGGCTAAAAAGTATTCAATGACCTCAAAAGGGGAAACAAGTTCAAAGTCTGGATATTACATGCCTTAATAGGCTAATATATGAAATTTCATCTTAATTGGTGATTGGTTGATAACCCAATTGTATTAGGAAAAACCATTAGAATATAAATGCCTAATATTCTAACAATTTAATTATTATATATTTGTTTCCTAAGATTCTTGTTATTTTCTCTATCATGCCCTCTTTTTGCAGAATTATTATTTTTTCTTTTAATTCTAGCCACCCCTTCCCGATCTGACTATCTTTGTATTGTATCCTTCCTCTGCCTCTTTCCTTTTTCTATTTGCTTACAATTTGGTGTTCCTATGTTCTTGAGCCTGTGTTTATATTGGCATTAACTCCATCATCTCACAACAATTCAAGGAGATTTTTCGGTGTTTATTTCCTTAGAGGATTTCACAGGTATTGAACCCTAATACGACCCCTCTTGGGATCATTAATGGAACCCCAATTCCCCAATATCCTAAATAAAACTGGAAAAACATTGTCATACCCTGATATATATATATGCATTACCCTAGAGCCTCATGTACACCTTCTAGATGTCCCCCCTGTTAATTCAACATTAACGTCTTCAATGCTATAATCAAACCTCTCCATGGATCTTGTAAACCGAATCATTGATCTCAATGTAGTGCCATCCCTCATGCAGTATTATGAACCTAGATCACCTACCAAAAGCCATAATGCTTTTTGGCCTTCCTCTACATCTGGTTCCTTCAAAACTGCCACCCCGACCTCCGTTGCAGTAGAAGCAAAGTTGTCATTGCGGAAACAAGTATTGGGAACTCTAGTTCCATGAATACATCGGGGTCAACTTTGACAATGATCTCTGTAGATGTGACAACACCTGGTTCATCTTGTTTGTGAGTATCAATCAAGCTTCCCTCTTTTTCCTTTTTACGTGCTTTGTTTTCTAATTCTAGCAGCTGTGTCACCTCTGATGACCTAGGCCTTTGACCAATAGTTCTCTTCACTCGACATACTCTCATGAAGCTTCCCATACCAAGCCCAGGGTCTAAGGGTGTGTGGTGTGCTAGATTTTCAAGTAGTTTGGAGCCACACTGCCTTCCATGGCATGGGCTATCGAAGGGGGAGACAACCCCCTCCATTTTTTACCCATCTTCCCTATGTTTATTTTGTGCTTTTGGTTTTCCATCATGAGCAAAATTGTCTTTTCAACTTTATTTCATTTGGTTTTTCACGGATACTGCTTTGTGCGCCTATACTGAAATACCATGTCACACATCAAAGTAATGATGTGTGATGTAGGGTTAAAAGTGTAATTGTGTATAGGCTTGCTATTTTATAAATCAATAAATTGTATAAAACTAGATAATTCATAAACAATTATGGGAGAGTTAGAAAATGATAAAAATGTGTTTTGGAATGAGAAAATTATAATCTATCGAGTGATACTAGTTTCACCACCTAATTTTGATACATTACACAATTAATTGTATGGATTTTATCTCATTAGTTAGAGTTTATAAAATTTATAGCTACTAATCTAGAAGTCTGAAAAATTAAAGTAAAGTATGATATGAACTCACAAAAATATAATCTAAAAGATGGTATGATTTTGATAACCTTATTCAATAATAACAAAAAAGTAGTTTTTAGGGTTTATAACCCTAATTCCATATATGCATGTAAGATGTGGCTTGTGACTTGGATGTGGAACCAGAATTGACCTTGGATATGTAGATTCCATATGTGGTATGTTGCATTTCCTTACTTCTATATTGAGCAAAGACATATATTTCATCTCTCTCATAGTCCTATACAAAAATTAGACTATACAATTTCTCTCTTGTAAGAATTTATTTCATGTAAAAGATTCTATGTTGATTCTAATCTTGTGATTATCTTATTTTTTGGATATTCCTACTGGACTCTTATTTATATCTTGATCATTTTATTCCATGTTGAAACCTTGATATCACAAGTTGTGATCTTTGGTATATCTTAATTGTGAAAATTGTTACATTCTTATTTATGGGTCTTTGACCTCATTGATATCAATATGATGATCTCATCCTTTATTTGAATATCATTATACTTTCTCTTACATGTCATATTTGCATGCATGATTGGCTAGTCATAACTAGAAGTAGTGACAACATATATATTTTAGGCACTGAGGTTTTAGTCCTCCTATAATGTATTATATTAGGCACTGAAGTTTTAGTCCTCCTACCACTAAACTGAGGTTTTAGTCCTCCTACCAAGCACTGAGGTCTTAAACATCCTACCACTGCACTGAGGTTTTAGTCCTCCTACAAACTCTAAATTGATTTGGCACTGAGGTTTTAACCCTTGTTCCCTTAGTATGGAATATATAAATTCCTACCTTGCTTTTTAGTATATGTTAGTCTACTTATTATTCACCATGCACTTGTTTATGATTTTGATAATTTGTTTTGATATTGAGTAAGGCAATAAATTTCATAATCTTTATATTTTTCATCTTATTGCAATTCATATTCTTTTGATATCCACTTGGATAGTATTTTTCCTCTTCTATGGGAAGCCTTGTTATATACTTGGTGTCCTTTTTTCATAATATTGCTCAATTCCCTATTAACATGCACATACTAACTTATATACTGATAATTTCTATTTTGTCTTCTCTTGTGGGGTATGCTTCCAACCGTAGGTGTAGGACTTGGAAGACTAAACATGTTGACATGAACCTACAAGGTGGAGCTCTTAGGGAAATAGACTTGAGATAGTTGGATATCCCTATACATTGATCTTGATGTTGTTTCTTACATATAAACCCCAAGTGGGAGAATATCATGTAACCTTGATAAATTGAATATCATCATGAAATATTATTCCTCTACTATACTTTGGCTATTTCTATATCATCATTTGAGTAATGAAAATTTTACACCTATTCCAACATATATTTTGTGTGTGTTTGGAATAGATGGATTATTCCTCAAATGAAGTAGGGAGTGAATCCCCTCTCGGGTCCCACTCCTTAAACAACCAAGCATAGCTGATACATTCCTTTGGAACATCCAATAATGGTGTTATTAAGCCAAACAATAAAAGGAGATATTGTTTGGGATCCCTATCCCACTAGTGGTTCAAAGATGGTATAGTGTGTATCTGGGGGATCTAGTCCCTAAATTACAATCTATCCACCTTATGAGGCTCATTTCACTTGAGGATAGATGAACCTAAGTCAAGATCAATCGTAGTCTAGGTTTCTAATTCTAGTTTCCTAGTACACTTGGTGGTGACGGTTGGGGTAGGGAGTAGGAAAGTGTTTACCCCCTATCACCCCACCTCTAACATGTTCTTCACCAAGTGTATAAGGGAATACACACCAGCATACTTAGATATGCCACCTAAGGTTATTGGAATAGAGAAGTAGGAGGTTAGAGAGGAAAACTAGCTATCTATCTGCAACCCATGGTTAGTGGAATAGAGGAGTAGGAGGATGGAGAGGAAATATAGCTAAGTGTCCATAAGTGGATAAATGAGTTTTTCCCATCCAAGCCTATGAATCACTCGTTTCTCTTTACCTCAGGTGGTTCTATAGATCAAACACCTAAGAAATACATACATAGAGAGAAGAAACAAGAACATAATAGTAATAGCCAACATGAAATGTTATATAGGAACTTGTCCCATGTCACGGTATCAAAGTCCCATATTTCACCCAAAACATTCCACTAAATGGAAATAGATACTCATGGTAATATAAATACAACAAGAGAGGAGAAAACAAAGAAGGAGGCTATGGACGCCAATGAAGCAGATCCTTTATTTCACCTGTAGTTGGTAGCATAAAGATCTCTTCCCTCAAAAGTGAGTGGAATAAAGAATGGAGGGGAATGGTGATTAAAACCCTAGAAAACTAGGGTTTCTGGGTAGTCAACTATGTAGGAGTTGGAAATGAGGGAGGGTGTTTGTTGGGGAGTAAGAAGAATGCTACTTCACCCTAGATGCGACTACAACTTTATAGGGCCTAGGGGTAGCTAGGGTTAAGTGGGGCTATTATAGAAAATTTGGTGTAGGGAATGAGAATGATTGTTCTTCCCTACCATTGTCATTCTTCCTTTTATGTAGAATTGCTAGTTTGGGGAGAATGATCATGGAGTAATTGGTGTGTTTTGTCAGTGATTTGGTGAAATTTTTTGTCTAGTAGTCATGCTCGTTCTAGGGTAGAATGTTTATGGCAGCTTGAGATAGAATGACCATTATAGAGTAGAATGACGATCTGGCAGAGTGAGTGGCATGGCATGCTTGGATGGAATAGTCATGGGAAATTAGCTTAGGATCAAATGTTTTTAAGCGAAAGTGATGGTTTAGCCACAATCATTTTGTTGAAAAATGATTTGTGTAGGCTAGGTAGAAAAATCATTCTGGCAGGAAAGACCGCTTTTGGTTGTTACATGTGTGTATTAGAGAATATGGAGGTCTTGGATCTAAAAGGATTGTTGTGGAAGGGTTGGTTCATGACAAAAATGATCATTTAGAGGGTTTCTAATAGCCCTTCAAGTTTTGAACTTGTTCAACCATGGAGTCAATTTTCTATCAAGTGATTCTTGAGTACTTGGGGTAGGTTAGAGGTGGTCTTGTTGGCTCTTTAGACTCCTCCATGCATGGTGAAGTCTTTGTATCTACCTTCTTCTTCTCCTTCCACGAAGTAGCACTCAACTATCTACAAAGACTCGTAAAAGACCCCATAAGTGAATTTGACATAAAATGGGAATTTATTGGGAAGAAAGAATGCATCCTAACTATATTAAAACATATAATGAGAGAAAAAAATTGGAGACCCAAATTAGGGATCCATAATCTGCCACCAATTTTGTTTCCTACTAATAAGGAGAATAAGTTATAAGGATGTTTTAGATGCTTTTTGTTCCATTAAAAATTAGATCCATCCAACATTTTTCTGGACCAAAATTTGTTTGTCGCAATTTTTCTTCTTCTCTTCTAATGGCCTTATATATGTAGTTTGTTGGACCCAATTGTTTGAATTTATCTTTTAGTCACGTAATGTTCATGGAGTGCGTCTTCTATAGATTTATTCATGATTTTTCTTCTCTATAGAAGATGCATTACTGTTGACTTCGTTCCTTGATGATTGTTTACTGTCTAGCTGAATGTATAAATCATTTTTAACAATCTTTAGATTACCTTTTATGACTTCTTTCTCTTTGTTTGCATCATCATGTTTCTCCCTTCCTATTTCTTTCATGCACGTCTTCAATCAGTGATGAGATTGTCTTGCACTCTTTTGCAACAATAGGATCAATTACTATTTATTTTTCAACATAATTTCATATATCCTTTTGATATTTATATCCACCTATAAAATTCTAGTCCACAAAATGCATAAGATTGTATACCTTGAACAATGATGGTTCATTTTTCCTATTTCAAAAATCTTTGGATTTTATAGGATCTTTCTGCCCCAAACAAAGCTAACCTTCCGTCAAAAGAAGCATAATCACATTCTAAGAATACATGACGGCATGCCTCCTATGGATGAGCATTAGGTGGGTCCATACTAGATTTTCTTAGGGCACATGCGTGTATTCAAGTTAAAGGAATGCCTTAAGCTATGTTATATTATGAAAATAAGGCTCGTAGCTCGCCCGCACAACAAATATTGGATTCATACCTAATTTGGGTCAGCATGACTAACGTAACATAAGCAAATTTTCCAAAATATAAATACGTAACTTTGAAAATTATAATTCAGGTATTCTTACTCATCAAATTCTATAGCAATTCAAATAATTTGTATATGATGTTTTTAATACATATCTTGGTTATAATTGGTTTACCTCAGCTTGGCCGGATGTCTATACAAAAAAAATATCAAAAGTTTTGGAGGAGTCTCCCTTGTAATTTATTGGTAATCCTTGTCACTTAATGGACTACACATGATGGGCTAGGTTATGAGGGTTAGGACACATGTCAGATTTTACTGAACCCATCAACCGTAAGGTTCTGTGAATCAGTTAAGCACTTTAATTTAACAATAAGGGAGCCCATAGGGACGTGAGATTGGAATTCATCTTTATGGTTGAATTAGAGAAATAAACCCGATCAATCATTTTCTTCAATCTCCACCGGAAAGAAATATGAACAACATTATAAAAACACCCTGAATTTGACTTGACGTACAGTACTCAACGAGCTTATCTCACCTCGGTGATTCGGTCTAGCAAGTAACATCATCCATCAAGTAATTCCTAATCTTGATCCTGCCGTCGCGGTTTCCCAAACCAAACTTTGATGTGTTCATGTGGGAATAAATGTCTTCTGGGCCCGTCCATTAGCCATAATTTATAATATGAATTGGTCTCTTTGCGTACACCTGGACTGTTGGGTTCAGATTTACCTCAGCTTTTGGGTTTGGATTTAGCTCATTTGGGAAAAAGATGTATCAAATGTTTGGGTCCCGTTATTGGACTGCATATGGGTCGGGCTATGCAGCCCAGGACATAAGTCAGATGGAACTGGGCCTGATGCAATTCTCATCCAAAAGGTCTCCTATTTCATTTAAGCTTCTTCAATTCAGCAATAAGGTATCTCCTAGGGACGTAATATCTGTATGGCCAATATACCCGATTTATAGAAGAGTTACGGGATTGAAAGGCACATCAAATACGTGTTTGTGAATAAGTTACCTGAATTCATCTTCCTGGGTGAAATCGAGAAGTAAATTCAATCAATTATTTTCTTCAACCCCCACCTCAAACCAAAAAGAAAAAAACCAAATAGGATATACCAACACCCTGAATTTGACTTGGGAGTACTCAATTCGCTTATCTCACCTCGATGACTCGGTCTAGCAAGCTTACAGCAGTCAACCACGATTTCCTAATCTTGGTCCTGCTGTCGCGGTTTGTTGGAAAGACGACCTTTTGGTGCGTTCTTGTGGAAAAAGAATATCTCCTGACTGAGACCCGAACATTAGCCACATATATACTGTTAAGGTATATATAAATAGCATTATGCCGCAACGAATATCATACTTGCACACAGACAGTAGGAAATCCCAGTTAGGAGAGCATAGCAGCTGCACAAATATGGTTAATGCCGAAGCATTCCTCGTTATTCTGCTCGCGCTTCTTTGGTTGCAGCTTCCTCATGCTGCAAGTTACGGCGGTGCAAATACTGCAAGACTCAGGACGTTCGTCTGTAAACCTAATCTCCTCCAACCCTTCTTTCCTGCGTCAGCTTTGATTTAGTTTACCTCTATAACTCGAACTTTTTTATAACTGCACTGCAGGTATTAGTTCGGGCGCTATCAGACCGCCAAGGCCAGCAACATCCGTTCCTAGGGGCAAGCCCTATGTTCCAGGGTGTACAAATCCGTCAATATACGGCTGCAAAAGAGGTCCCCTTAATTAGAGTGTGTAGAATCTTTGGTGGCTGTGGCTTCCGACGTGTGAACCAAGATTAGCTGTAAAGATGTGAACCGAAATTATAATCTCTGTGAAGAGACACATAAAATAAAACTTGGGAAAAAAACCCAAATAACACAACTTATTTCCCGAAGTAACACACTTTCAGACTAAAACGCAACATTAGTTGGCGTTTTACTGTTGTTGGGACAGAAAGCGCCACAATGTGTGACATTTTTAAGCTTCAGGACACAAAAGCGCTAGATTAATTGGCGTTTTAATATAAAGCGCCATAAATCCTGGTGTTTTACGGATTCGGGAAATGAAAGCGTCACATAGTCTGGCGTTTTACTTGAATATGCCTCACCAACCAAGTTACGTGGTGGAAAGACGCCACATTTCCTGACGTTTTCGTTTATTCGGTCAATAGACTGATACGTCGCGTCCGCCAGCCTTTTACATAAAACACCACTTTATCTGGCATTTTACATTAAACGCCAAGCGAGGTGACTTGTTTTGCTTGGTTATGAGGGGTAAAGCGCCACAGTATGTGGCGTTTTCTGGTAAACACCACATAAGTTGACGTTTAACCCCTGATTACCTCCCCCGAGCCGGCCCGACTTTCCTTTCTCCCTCGCTCCTCAGTTCTTTCCCTTCACTCCGCCACGGTGCTTGCGCAGAGGCGAGCTAGGGTCTTCCGCCTTCCGCAGCAGCAGTCGCAGCCGTCGACACCTCCTCCTCCTCTGCCCCAACAGGTGACCTGCTCCGCCTCCTCCTCCTTCATACTCCGCCTCCTCCTCTCCTACTCTGCCTCCTCCTCTCATGCTCCACCTCTGCCCCAGCCTGCTCCTCCTCCTCTCCTACTCCGCCTCCTCCTCTCCTGCTCCGCTTCTACCCCAGCCTGCTCGTCCTCCTTCATCCTCTACCCCAGGCACATGCCTTCTCCCGCCTCCTCTTCATCCCTCTCCTCTGCCAGCGATGCGACCTCGTCTTTCTCTCCCTCGGCCACCTCTTCTTTCTCTCCCTCGGCCACACCACCGCCACCTCTTCTTCCTGTCATCAAAGTCATTTTTTTGAAATGCGAGATTAGGGAGAACTGAACAAAACGACTTAACAACTTCACATCCAAATGTGAGAGTTGTGTATGTGTTTTTGCTAATGTTGTGTGAGTTTTAATGTATGCATTTGTAAAATGTAACTTTAATGGACTGTAATTTATTGGACTGTATTTTAAAAGGACTTTGTCCTACATGGACTATTAATTATTTAGACAATATTTAAGTATGTCACGATATTTATTAGTATTTTTTATTTTGTACAAGTCTAATTTTGTGTGTGAATGATGTGTGTGAATGGTGGTTTGATTGTGTATTTTTTTTATAATTAAATCATGAGAAGTAGTTGTTTAAATATTTCAGACATGCATAGAGTAATTTATATATCAAATTCATTGAACAAAGTCATTTTTATATGGTTAGTGATTTTATCAAAGTCATTTGAACGAAGACAATTTTAGATCAAAATCATTTGAACAAATGTGGTAGCTATATGATTAGTGATTTTAGATGTACTGAAATATACCAAATTTGCTCAACTAAGTCATTTTATATGGTTAGTGATTTTATCAAAGTCATTTGAACAAAGACAATTTTAGATCAAAATCATTTGAACAAATGTGGTAGCTATATGGTTAATGATTTTAGATCTACTGAAATATACCAAACTCGCTCAACTAAGTCATTTTTATATGGCTAGTGATTTTATCAAAGTCATTTGAATAAAGGAAATTTCAGATCAAAATCATTTGAACAAATGCGGTAGCTATATGGTTAATGATTTTAGATGTACTGAAATATACCAAATTTGCTCAACTAAGTCATTTTATATGGTTAGTGATTTTATCAAAGTCATTTGAACAAAGACAATTTCAGATCAAAATCATTTGAACAAATGCGGTAGCTATATGGTTAATGGTTTTAGATCTACTGAAATATACCAAATTCGCTCAACTAAGTCATTTTTATATGGCTAGTGATTTTATCAAAGTCATTTGAACAAAGACAATTTTAGATCAAAATCATTTGAACAAATGCGGTAGCTATATGGTTAGTGATTTTAGATATACTGAAATATACCCAATTTGCTCAACTAAGTCATTTTTATATGGTTAGTGATTTTATCAAAGTTATTTGAACAAAGACAATTTTAGATCAATATCATTTGAACAAATGCGATAGCTATATGGTTAGTGATTTTAGATTAAAACTTTCATATTATATATCTAACAAAAATTACTTCCATACAATTCAGGACTGTGCCTGATACCTCAAGACATTTTGTCATACTTTATGATGGAACACCCATGCCTATTGAAATATCTACAACATCTACTTATGCTGTTTATGTCATTCATACATCAAGTTCTTGCCATCAACTCATCAATGCACGACATACATTTAAGTTACACCCTTCCAAGTGATTTAGGTCTGACGTTTAACTTATTTCCTACTCAAGTTGTGGATGATGATAGTTGGAAAGACCTACTCACTATCGGCTATGGGAGGCATATGAATCTTTATGTTGAGAAATCTGATATTTTGGGTGATGATGGAAAACACAATGTTGTTGAGGATGATAACGATGATGATGATCCAGATTATGATGATGATAATGATAATGATGGTGATGGTGATGATAATGATGATGATGATGACGACGATGATGAAGATGATGACCTTAATAATGATGTAGAATTGCAACAAGTTCGTATATATGATAGCAATCATGATGTTTATGTTGACCAGGAAACCTGGAAGGATGATTGGGTGGACCATAACAATATGGATAACTATGAAAGTTTTAAAGTGGATGATTGGATTGATGACTTTGCAAACCCTTTAGACATGGGATACGATGAAGTTGTTATAGGACAAGGTTTTAATAAAGGTGATATTTTTGAAACAAAGGAAGACCTCCTTGTAAAATTGCAGTCTTGGTCAATCAATAATAGTGTCCAATTTCGGACAGACCGATCAAATAAGCATTTCCTTATGCTTATATGCCTGCATAAGGATCAATGTTCATGGAGACTTCATGCATGTGCTTCTAAGAGGGTTGGTGGGTTATGGAAAATAACAAAATACAATGATAAACACTCATGCCACAGTGCAATTTTATATAAGGATCATATGCAATGCAAGTCTTCATATATTGTAAGGATGATAATGCCTATGTTGAGAGAAAAACTAGACATGAGCGCTTGAGAGATAGTTGAAAAAGTGAAAGCTGAGTTGTATCTTACCATATCCTACAAGAAGGCTTGGCATGCACATAAGAAATCCATTTCATCAATCTTTGTAGATTGGGAGACATCGTATGGGTCGTTACTTCTTTTTCTTAGATCTATTACACAAGCTATTCCAGGAACTGTATATAATTTCAAAGCCAGTGAAACAACCCTTGGCCATCGATTTGAACATGTATTTTGGAGTTTTGGTCCATCTATTATAGGTTGGGCTCATTGTCGGCCAGTGATTAGTGTTGATGGCACATTTTTGTATGGTAAATATGGTGGGACATTACTTATAGCTACTGGAATTGATGGAAACAATGGATTGTTTCCCTTAGCTTTTACAGTTGTTGAGAAAGAAAACTGTTCTTCTTGGGTGTGGTTCTTGAATTGCATGAAATATCAAATTCCAATTGTCCGACAAAGGAATGAATTTTGTGTTATATATGATAGGATGTGCAACATTCATCAAGCTTTGGATGAGGTGTTCCCATATGCCACTCAACGTAGCTGTTTAAGACATTATAGAGACAACTTTCATAAGAAATTTAAGTCTACTGAACTATATAACTTGATGTGGAAAGCAGCTAAGGCGACTGAAGTGGTAGAGTTTGATAAACACATGTGTGCTATAAAATCCATTGACCCATCTACTTACAGTTAGCTAATGCTTTTAAAACCAAGATTGTGGACTATGTCTTGTGATGGTGGTTATCGATATGGTACAAAAACAAATAATTACTCTGAGATAATTAATGGAATTTTAAAGCGTGCTCGCAATCTTCCCATACAAGCCCTCATATGTAGCACATATTATAGGTTGGTCACGATGTTCTTCAAAAGGAGGAATTCTGCAACATCATTAACTGGCCAATTCACCGCGAGAATAGCTTATAAATTAGAGAAGTTGGAGGAGAAGGCAAGGAAACATCACATTAGTTTCCGAGTAAATGAGTTAGAATTCATTCTCAATGATGTGTCAGGAAATACTTATCATGTGCATATTCTGCAAAATCCCTATCCTTCACAATGTACTTATGGTAAACAAGAAGTTTATCATATCCCATGCTCACATGTACTGGCCTGCACTAGTTTCATACACTATGAATATTTTCAGTTTGTCAGCAGTTGGTACAAGCTAGACAATTATAGGCTGACATATGCCCCTCAATTTAGTGGAATCCCTAATAAAAGATATTGGCAGGGTTTGATCCAACCATGGGTCTTGATATCTTCTACCACCAGTTGTTACAACATGTGCAGGATGACCTAAGGTGAAGCGTAGGATGACAAATATGGATATTGATCCTAATCACACTTCTTACAAATGTGGAAAATGTGGTGGTTTAGGTCATAATGAGAGAACATGTAAGAAAAGCAATGGTTAGAAATCTCCAAATGTAATCTTAGTTATCTACTTTGAAATCTCTACATGTAATCTTCATTTTCTAATTAGTAATCTCTATATGTAATCTTAGTTTTCTACTTTGAAGTCTCTGGTTGTAATCTTAGTTTGCTAACTCACATGAGGAGGGTAGGATGAATAAAATTTCCTCCTGACTTCTATAATAGTACATGTAATAAACTGTTAGATTCTATTTTGGAATACATTTTGTTAAAAAATCTTTGTAATTTTATTGTATGCATTTAGTCATTTAACACATGTTGTGATATTTTTTCTTTCTTTGTATAGACATGGTGAAAGGAGATGATACATTGCATATTACATGCCACTCCACTGAAATTTCTAGGTGGGAGTTAACAGATGCAGATGTGTTAGGGTATGTTCGTACAACAGGGTTCAGATCAGTCATTACCCTTTCCAAGGTTAACTTTGATGCATCATTGATAACAACACTTAGTAGAAGGTGACACTCAAATACAAATTCCTTCCACTTCCCTTTAGGTGAGATGACGATCACACTTCAAGATGTTGAAGTCTTAGTAGGTTTACGTGTTGATGGCGATGCCGTTGTAGCTCGTCATCCTATAGGTCCTAATGAAGGTCAATTTAGTTCTTGGTCTTCCATGTGCGACCATATCTTAGGTTCACATCTAGAAGGGCTTGATCATGGGTCTGTCCAGTTGAGTTGGTTGCGTTCTACATTTACAGGCATTGACTTGGAGAATGTCGACGATAAAGTCAAACGTCAATACACAAGTGCATACTCGTTACACATTTTAGGTTGCTTTCTATTACCAGATGGTACTGGTAATGAGGTTCATCTTCGCTACTTGCCTCTTCTAGTGGATTTTTACTATTGCGGTTTATACTCTTGGGGCAGTGCAATTTTAGCATACTTATATCGTCAATTGTATAGGTGTCATCCAGGTTCTAAACAGAAACGAATATCTGGGTGTATGCATTTATTGCAACTGTGGTCTTGGGAAAGATTGCATGTTGGTAGACCTAGAAAGTTGGACATGCGAGATGATTTTCAGTAGTGGCCTGAACATGCTCCACTAGGCTATAGGTAAGTCATAGGAATATATAAATACTCTATTTTAGAAAGTATAATCTCATAATATTCTTATCGTCAGTAAATTATGTGAAAAAGATGGAACCATCTGATGGAGAGTGTACGTGTACCACGAGGAACTGTGACGTTCTACCTTAATGAGATTTATACCCATCATCCAAGTTAGGTGAGAGTTTTAGTTCATTTTATTCTTAAATTTTACATAACTTTATTTGCGAAATATTTATTCTAATGTATTGTTATAAATATTTAATTTGTTATAAATATTTAAATTTGCAGTTAGTTTGGACACCTTACAGTATTGAACTGTTGGGCAAGTTGCCGCCTATATGTCAACAAGGTAGAGACATTTGGATGGCACATGTACCAATGATCTCTTCTACTATAATGGAGTGGCATGCTCCTGATAGAGTACTAAGACAATTTTGTGCTCATTATCAACCACAACCCCAAGACCTTCTTATATATCATAGGATTGATGGTAGAGGGCGTAGCAGCAATGACTGGTTGGTCCAATATAGCACAGAGCTAAATGCATGGAATGACAGACATAATAGTATAGTTCAACTTCCTGATCCTTTGACTGTCGAGCAGCCCCCTACATGGTACAAACCTGAGTATCATGTTCAACGGCCAGTTGATCCACCTACTTTGTACTATCCTCGTGGATACATAGAGCGAGATTGTGTAAGTATACATATATATATATATATATATATATAAATGTTGAAATGAAATCAATTTTAATTAACATTCATTGTGATAGGTCCAAACTCATGTGCAAATCCAAGAGACACTACAAGCATTCACACAAGAGACACCTGTTGATGATTGGTTGACAGTAGGGGATAACATATATAAAGTACATAATGCATGGTTTCAGCAAATGCCTAGCCACATGCATCCAAATCAGAGTATAGATCCTCCTATGACAACATCAGTTGATGCCACTCCTTTTGCAACTTCTACAACAACTGGACACTTTACACCACAAGGGCATTCTACTACACCAGGTTGTTCTACAACTACTGGATACTTTACACCACAAGGACATTCTACTGCACCTGGTTGTTCTACAACAACAAACGACTCCTTGCATGTAGGAGATTCTACATCTGCAAGACAATTTCCTGTTGGTACTCCTTCTTAGTTTCCTAGATATTCTACATCTGCAAGACAATTTCATGTTGGTACTCCTTCGTTTCCAGGAATGTTCTACTCTTATTCGTCGCCACCATCTGATCAATTTGGGGTTCCTTCTACTTTATCATGGTCTCAACAAAGTTTTAGTCTGTCCTGAGGCTTTGACCAACACGGGCCTTTTTATCCATTTTCACCACATGGACCACCACCTAGTTGGTCACAGGGCCTTCACACAACTATGTTTGGATCACCTCCACCATCTTGGAATATGCCTTTCACTCGACCTCTCACACCACCACTTCCTATGAGTAGGCCTAGACGTGGAGCTCAAACTACACAGTTGAGCCTAATCCAAGATTCTCCAAACATAGAGCAACAATATGGTGACCAAACCTAAGGTTTAAAGAGTCAAAAGTGACAGGTATTAATTCTTTCAAATATTTTTATATTCTAAATAATATATTGTATCGTTAACTATAGTTTAATAATTTGGTCAAATATTTCTTTTATTTTGATTGCAGGATTGAACTTCTTTGTTGCAGCATCTGAAGATTACTTGTCATTTTCAAATATTGTAGACTTCCTAGTTGAATCATGTATCTTTTTTAAATGCATTTAGACTGATGTTTGTTTTTGTTGTTGTTCTATGTTGGATCATTTTGTATTCACCATTTACCTTATTTCCTTTTGGACATATTTCTATCATATTGTAATCATAATCTAGCTTAATATGTGTTGGATATTTAAAAATTTAGAACATGCAACAAATACCATATGAATATGTGTTGGATATTTAGAAATTTAGAACATGCAACAAACACCATATGAATACGTGTTTGATATTTAGATAATGCGGCAAATACCATATAAATATGTGTTGAATTTTTACAAATTTAGAACATGCTTGAACGTACAATGCAACAAATACATTAAAAGCCAAATAATTTGGCGTATATTGTGTACAACAATAAACACGCCAATGAAAATGCCAGTCTATTTGGCGTTTAGGGCATACTACCATGAAAATGCTAGTCTATTTGGCGCTTTTCGATCCTCCAGCACGGAAACGCCAACTAAAGTGGTAAAGCGCCAATTTATTTGGCGCTTTTACTTGGAAACGCCAGATTATTTGGCGCATTTGTGTCCTCCGTACATTAAACGCCAACTGGTTTGGCGCTTTATCTTGAAAACCCCAAACCTTTTGGCGCTTTTGTGTCCTGAAGCTTGAAAACACCACACATTGTGGCGCTTTCTGTCCCCCCAACAGTAAAATGCCAACTAATGTGGCGTTTTAGTCTGAAAGTGTGCTACTCCGGGAAATAAGTTGGAAAAGGTACTATATTAGTAAATATTTATACAATAGTGTGCTATTTGGGTTTTTTCCATAAAACTTCGGGTAATGATGCATCAGAGATTATCAATTGCCAACATGAGATTAATATGCACTTGTTTCTTATACGTGAACAAGTTTATCTATAACCCTATGAATAAGAGGCAGTCATCTATCGGTTTTTACGACTGCCAGCCTGCTTGTCTCCTTTACCCAACGTTATTTACAACTTAACTAGCTCGGTATACTTCTTCACTTATACTAGCCCTCGACCGATGGGTCGAACGATAGGATTTGCATGATCGACTCATTTTGCTACTTAGACAATGAGGTATATACGTATTTCAAGCAACCACCTTCCAGTTACAAGAATAAATACTTCAGTTTATTTCAGGACTGCAGGTTCAACAATTAGTGTTGTATCGTAATGTTGTATCGGATTTCAGTTTGGAACTGACATATTCCGCTACGTCCATGCCTTATAATTCTTGTTTATATATTTCTTCCGTCTCAAATTAAGTTTAAACCGGGTTTAAAGGTTGCTTAGTACGATACTGCATGAATGACATGCCAGCTTCGTTCTTTGTAAGTATTTTCAAACTTATACTTCTGATTTTGAGTTATTCCCTATTGTTTAATGTAAGGAGGTCCATTCATCCCGCCTCTCAATCTGGCTACGCCATAAAAAGAGGGGGATTACATTAGCAGCGGCACCATGTTGTTCATATGATATATATCGTCAACGCCTCAACAAAACAAAAACTCATCCAACTATAATGTGACAAATTACTTAAAGTTAAACTATCTTCTACTATTTTGCGTATATATAGCATATTTTTCTTGTCTTTGCCCCCATCAACGCTTAATGTTAGTCAGGAAAGTAAAAAAAATGGCTCCTCATTTGTACCAACCTACCACCTCTCTGGCCGTCAAATAGACTTCTATAGTGATCAGGTTATTATTATTTCTGATGTGCATCTGTGATTTTCTAATTAGATCGTATCTGCTAGGGGGGTATGTTATAATTCCGTACCTCTCATATCAATACTTCTGAGTCTAATTCTACCATAGATATATAAATATTACTTCCATACAAAAGTAACACTCCACGATTAAAGCTTGCATAGTTGTTCTCAAGTGCGATGACTTCTGAAATGTGAACCAAGATTAGCGGTAAAGATGTGAAGCGAAGTTATCACCGTTGTGATGAGTGATAAATAAATAAAAACTATAGATAGTGTTGCATTAGAGATTATCACTTGTATATGAGATGAATACGTAGCTTGTTTCTTGTCTGTGAATAAGTGTTTTGATATCCCTATGAATAAGAGTCAGTCAACTATCAGTTTATACAACTTCCAGCCGGCTTGTAAACGCTATTTACAACTTAACGGGCTTGGTATTCTTCTTCACTTAGTACTTGCCTTTGACCGATGGGTCCAACAATAGGATTTGCATGATCGACTCATATTGCTACTTAGACAATAAGGTATATACGTGTTTCAAGCAACCACCCTCTAATTACAAGAATAAAGACTTGAATTTATTTGAGGATTGCACGCTCAGCAAATTGTGTTTTTATCGATTGTCTGTCTAGAACCAACATATTCCTCTACATTCATGTCTTATATTTTTTTTTTATCTTTTAGCTTCCGCTACATATTAAGTTTAATACTGGATTTACAGGTTGCTTAGTATGATATTGCATGAATGATATGCCTGCTTCATTCCACTACTGAAAAATAGGATATAGATGACATTCAAATATGTAACCTTTTATTGAAAAGGTGACATGATTACCTATTACTTAAAAAATGTATGTCACCTATTTAGAGTGACCTTTGTGCAATGTAACCTATTTGATTAAACGTCATGTATTAGTAGTTTTCACATTCCAAAACATGACAATACGTGACATCATAGTATATCACCCACATTGAAAGAACCAGACACATTGATGTCACCTATTTCATTAGTAGTGAAGACAGTCTTTCTCAAAAAACTAATATGTCATAGGCATGTATATATGTATAGACATGTATGTACGTATATGTACATGTACTGCCTAACAAAAGACAAAAATTATATATATATATATATATATATATATATATATATATATATATATATATATATATGGGCCCATCTTTATTGCCCGCATGGGTAGCTACCCACCCACCCTTTTGACCACTTTTTTTCAAAAAAAAAATTCGCAACTGTAGAGAACTAATTTGTCTAGCTCTCCAAAAAATTTAGCCAAAAATAATATCATTTTCCCCTCCAAAATAAGAAAACCCGTCCTTATATATATCTGCTGTATATTTTATACAAAGTTACTCTTTTATTCGTGTAGTTACTTTCTGTTCACCATAGTTACTTTTTTGACCAGGAGAGTTACTTTTTTGGCTGCCGGGTAGTGAAAATCCAGGCTACCCGCGCGGACAACGAATGAACACCCTATATATATATGTATATATATATGTATATATATGTATATATATATATATATATATATATATATATATATATATATATATATATATATATATATATATATATATATATATATATATATATATATATATATATATATATATATATATATATATATATATATATATATGGCCACAATGAATTGCAACAAAATACTTTTAAAGTAAAAAAAAATATAAGATCTCATTGTTTGTACATTGATACTTCGTGGACACCGATAAAAAAGTGGCAATATGTTCCTTCTCATGTACATTATCTTCATAGATCAATTACAAAATTTTGACAAAAATAATTGTACATGTTTTTTCCAAAGAACTAGTAGTTTCTTTTGTTGTTGGAACAAATAAATTGATATAATAAAGAATTCGTGAAGAAGAATCACACGACATCTAACATCATTTGCTCTTCTTCATTCTACCGGTGGCTGCTCTACTTTGCCCAGAGGTTGTAGATTTTCTGACCAAGAAAGGTATGGCACCAGATACATTTGGAGCTGTGTCGAATGTTGAAAAGGTTGTTGGGTCATGATCTACTTATCATGCACATTGTCAACCTCCACATCCAAATGTAGTAGATTCATTTGACTAATGGGCATCACCAATGACAACTTCCTTGGACAAGGAGGTTGTCTTAGCTGCAGCCTTTCGGACAATGGCAACTTGGTGAGATTCAGAGTCAGTACGGAAATGTCCACAGACACCATCATGAACAACATCTTTGTTAGAGGGATGCACAAGCAGATCTAGAAATTATATATTAAGGGATGGTTAATTCGAGTGAGATAAAAAAATTCAGATGCTAACATAAAAATACCCAAATTGTATATATACTTACGTCCCACTTCTTTTGTAAGGACTAATATATCAATGTATTTTCTGATGACTTGCAAACACATGTTGAAAAATGCATCTAACTTGATTGAATAGCACTATTGTGTGACTCATTTTCTTTTCATTGTCACTCTATACCCAACCTGATACAACACATGTTTGAAGAAGTTAAACACTATTGATGAAGATAATGATGAATAAAAGAACAATTATATCTTATAACATAGTAATTTCACATGGAAATCATCCAAGAACATTTAGTTTACTTATAATATAGTAAGTTAACATGGACTACATGTTTGGTATAATGTTCTCATACGAAGATGTTGTCTTTCTCATTATATACCCAGTGACTACATCTTATATAGGGATGGAAATAAAGATTGTATGCTAACTCCAAACCAAATGACGGTTCATTGATGAACAACATATATAAATTGGTAAATCTTTTATGACTTATGGGGTAAGAATTTTGTGGTATGGGTATAAAAATATATACTCTCTAAATATAGTGCATCACTACTTTTTTTTACATTGTGCTTTTCTGTCATACTAGCAATGATTGCTGAATAGTTGAAGGAAATATCTGTATCAATAACTGATCAACCAATAGTCATGGACACCAGCCATACTTTTCCATACTAGTAACATTGTAGTTGAGTATGTGATGGATTGATGAAGACAACCATATTCTATTAGGAGATATTTTACTACAGACATATATTCTGAGGACAAGTCACCAAAATATTTAAATTTATTAATGGATAATGCCAAAAACTACAGATAGGAAGAATAAGTATATAGCGTAGAGAGACGAGAGCATATTTTCATACATATTTAGCAAGACATGAAGATAACAGGATGATCACGTCTTGACCTATAGTAGACAAATATTGAAGTTGAGTGCTGACAAAGAATTCAGGGACTTCCCCTACTTTATCCACTAGAGAATGGTTGCCTAGAGAAACATCAGTTTCTTCACCCTCCCTTGGAATTGAGGTAGCTACTTCTATATCTGAAAGAGAAAAATTCATCCGGGGTCATTACTACTAGGACTCATATTTGCTATATTTGGACTTGAAGGTACCTGAACTGAATTCTAGAACTTCATAGGTACTAGAATAACAAGAATAAAGGTAGCTAAATGCCTACAATTATAAATATTTAAAGGTCATTTACAAAGAAAAGGCAAGAAGCATTGAATATTAATTTCTAGAGGAAAAGGAAAGAAAATAGAACTAGGAAAAGTGTACCTGATAACTGGATTATTGCAAGGGTTATGAAAGCATGTAGTACTGTGACCTATAACCGTCATTATGAAAGAATGTACTACTTGAAAAATAATCAAACTTCTACAACAAAATTAAACAACAAATCACATATTTCTCATCAAGATGTAGTAATGCAGTAGGAGAGTGTTTTTCTACGCATACATACACTCAAAGAAGAAGATGCCACTTGGTTACTACTTCACTTGGCTACTACTTCCGATTGAATAATCCAAAATTTAAAGCTAAGAAGAATTGCAAATCATGGTTACAAAAAGATATTTTTAATTTATACTGCAAAAAGTAATACATGTAATGTTTCTTTGGTTACAATTTATATCTATCAACTTTGACTATGATAGTATTAAATCTAAGAGAGACTTGGGGTTATACGTTACATCATGTAAAATAGTAAGAGGAAACATTATAAAACCACTCACTAATCTTGTAGAATTTCTATACCAACTTTTCAAGTAGTAAGGTGTGTGACTCACCAAAGTTGACTAGTCTCCCAACTCATCGCCAAAACTATTTCATGCAGTCATAAATACGATATTGGTATGAGGTGAGAGAGATACGGCCATGTGTAACTTCAAAGGTCATCGAAGACATACTATCCAAACTGAGTGCATGCTATGGCCAAACCATGACACAACTAGGACAACACATGATGCTTTTGGTAACAAATTATGGACTTGCTCGATCCATTAGTGACATTGTTTAGTTATTAGATCGTATGTAGTCCAATTTTTATATGTAAATATGTTTTGCAGTAATTTAGTAATGTTTTACATTATATCAAGTTCATTAACAATTCACCTAATGGATCCAAAGTGAGAAAAAAAGTGTCAATTTCTCTTACTTATATTGCATCGATAGTATTTTTGCCCTAGTGGATCTCTCTATCATTTAATAAAACTAGCATCCAAAGTTCATGAGTAGTACATAGTCTCGTAGCAAAGCACAACAACTCAAAGCTTATACTCTACTAGAATTTTGTACAAGATATATATTATGGTTCTTGTAAACTAATCAAAACTTTTCGTTATTTAATACATCAATAAATTAATGAATAAAATATCCAAATTCATTTAAAACCGTCTTATGCTCTAGGAATAACATATATATGATGTACGATGCATTGGGGAGCCAACTAGTATAAATACGTTAAAGTAAGAGATATGACTCCACATACCAGAAAGCCTTGCCACCTTTCCGTAGTCCTCTGTTACTAAACTCTGTTTTGACTTTCATTGCTGCTGATTGGACATTTTCCTTAAAGCACAATGGGTTCTACTTTGCAACTCCTATTATCATTGCCATAGTTTCTTCCATATACAACTAATTTGTGTAGCACGTTCTGCAATAGTTTATTAAAATTAAACAACACAGTTCACATACAACTCTTATGTAATTTGATCATTAATAAGTCGTATGCTTTATTGTGGATATAGAGAGATCTCAAACTATCAAAGTAGTAATGGAGAACAACCAGAATTGTGAAAATCATTCCAAAAGAGCATAACAGAGAATTCTAGAATTACTTGTATGCTAAACATGCCCCCAAAATCTACTGCATAGTGGAGTCAAGAAACTCACACAAAGGGGGTTGATGATGGATCTTGGTTAGGTTGCCAAGGATAATAGATGTGAACAAAAATCTGCAACAGCCTCGGCGACGTCGACATGCAAGCTATCATCACCTGCCTCCTTAAGGACCAAGGACTCACTGTTTCTGTGGCCTCGATCTGGAAGGAGATTGAGGACCTGCGTGACGACAAGATTGTTTAAGGCTATAGAAGGCTTGGTCAGCATAGCAACCAAGAGATATGACAAGTATAGTCAGATTGCCCTACCTCCTCAGTTAGTGAACATAGCGAAGCCGGTGAGAAATAGGGTACGAAGAACCACGTCAAAGATCATCCCCGACCACATGCCTTGAACCCCAAACTCAAAGAAAGGGACCCGCATGAATCTAAGTGGGAGACCTATGACGCAGTACATAAGGCAACAACTAACAAGCAATTTCCATCTGACGGCCATGCCCGGAAAATTGAACAGTTGTCTGATCAATAATATTCAACTTCATTTTTCATGAAATCATACCAATGAGGATTGAATATATGTAGTTGAGTAGAAGGGAAAGGGTGAGAAGACCGAGGGCTTATTGCTTCCCGAAGCATGCATGTACAGGTCAGGTTGGGTGCATAGCTCTCAGATTGAGTTTTTGTAGGTCATGTTTTTTTAGGTTTTTGAAGTTGGGGATTTTTGGGTTTTAGTTCAAAATGGCTTAAACTCAAATAGGCAGGGTTGGGTAGGGGTCGGGTTTTCAAAATCCTAACCCGTTGCCATGTCTACTCAAAGGGATTGACAAAGTGCATAGGTTCTTGCAGGTAAAGTCATTCATAAGAAGCAATATCCAACCTCGAGTTGAACTGGGTTGAAAATTTCTAGAGGCCTTCATGTCAGGCTTGTCAGCCTATTAGAGATGTTTCCTCACCTCACTACCTTGGTCAAGTTCAAGTCTATCGACCTACCTAAATAGTTATAAATGACTACAAAAGTAACAAATGCATAAATTTCCTGACTAATTTTTAACGAGTGTGATGTCATTATTCATAGAACATGATACACCATTAAGAATCCATCAAGAAAGGTAGTTTTCATGTTACCAAATTATGATCACTAAATAAGTGTGCCTAAGGAAAAGTACATTTAAAATATTTATTTAGTTGATTGGTGATTGTCTCATGCATGCATGACTCCACCAGACTCTTCCTTGGAACTAAATAAATCAAATGACAACGGCATGCGATAGCTTTTATCACTAGTGCATGAGAAAGCATTGTCAGTATGGAGATTAGAAAAATTATTATCCTGGATACCATCTAACAACATTATTTAACACAGAATATTACAGAAACCATTATCCTGGACACCAGTGGTAAATACTAGTCACATTACAACAACACAAGAAGCAATATCCAGCCTCAAGTTGAACTGGGTTGAGAATTTCTGGAAACCATTATGTCGTCCTATTAAAGACGTTTCCTCACCTCACTGCCTTAGTCAAGCTCAAGCATATCAGTTATCAGCCTACCTAAGTAGTTATTAACTACAAAGTATACTTACTATAAGAAACTCCAAAGATGCATATATTTCCTGACTATTTTCTAGCAAGAATGATGTCATTATGCATATCACACAATAAAACACTAGGAATTCATTAAGAAAAACTAGATTTTATGGTACCAATCTATGATCAACTAAGCCAGTTAGTCCAAGTACAAGGGAACTTAATAAAGCATACAAATTATAGGGAACCGAATAAAGTAGGTGAGCATGATTGACCCAGTATTATGACTAATCATTTGTGACAAAAAAAATTTAGGCTGTGTCCATACCTTGCATTCGTGTGAGTCCTCTTGAGAATAGTCCTTTTTTACCTCGTCTCACTGTTAAATCTGTAAATTAATTTCCTAGCCGATACTGATATGGCCTACATCAGCTCCAATCACTGCCTCCTCCGTCTAGTATGTTTTCGTCTACCGGTCCTCGACCTTCGTCGCATGCCACTCGTAGAACGTCATCGCCGCCGTCTACGCAGTCAACTGCCGTGAGGGCTTCAGATCCTTCAGTCGCCTCCATCCTCCATCCGTGAGAGGGATCCACAAACAACTTGTCTACAGGCTTCCCTTCATTCGATCGCTTCTCTTGCTTTCTTTCCTCCTTTCTGGGCTCAGTAAGAGAGACTGCGAGCGCTATTCGTAGCACTACAAAGTAATAACAAATATTGTAAATAGAAACATGGGGAAAAGGAATCAAACATATTATGAAGGGTAAGAACAAAGACAATCGCCATAGCATACATGGGATGTGCCACCACCGGAAGTTTCCAGCTCCGGAGACGACGACAGTTTCTAATTTTGGGCATAAAAGCTGCATCATGCCTTTCCTTAAGGCGCGTGGACCCTCCCAAGACATCCTCGATGATCTTCACATGCAGTTTGTTGGAGGGAGTAGATGGAATTTGGGTGATTTTCCATATCGCCGCATCCCATGCGAGGGAACGAAAGTGAGTAGAGAAATATCAAGGGGGAACTGGGTAGGGTTTGGAGGCGAGGAGTCAACAAAGAGAGAGGGGGTAACAATTATTGTGCGTTAGTGGGAAAAATTTATGCATCCTGGAATTGCATCCATCATATCAGCTTTAGGTTCATGTGACATTGAATTCAGAATGGGAGATGAATCTTGCCTACCATTTTAAGTTTTACACCCGAGTCCCTGAAAAACCAAACAACTTGCCAAAATTTCATCTCAATTGGTGAATTCCACCTAGCTTGACCTGGAAATAAATGAGTGTACAATTTTTTTTGTGGAAAATTTATGGTAAATATATTTACAACCCCTTGAAATGGGGATAAAGATTACAATAAACATACACACATGGTGCTTACAAAAGGTTTATCTGCCTATGAGGCTATAAAGAACATATCAACTAGTAAACAAGCCTTTTTATGCTAACGACCAATTCCTAATGATCAAGGAAGAGACTCTGAAATTTTTTTCTTATGACATTCAAATAGATGCTTAATGTCCCTTTCAATTTTCTTAAACATTATGATAGAGTTAAATTTGGAAACTCCATGCATTCTACAGTTCCTTTCCAACCATACATGGTGAATACAGTCAGTTAAGGCCCACAGCTCGATGACTGCATTGTTTTTTGATTTGTTACCAATGCAATTAAGGCTTTTCTTGAGGGAATATGGAAATTTATTGTTAAAATTCAGTTGTGAACTTCCCCAGAGGTATTTCCAGTAGTTGCATGAACCAAAAAGATGATCTGATGATTCAATATCCCGTTGGCATAGCTGGCAGTAAGGGTTAGGGACAACTCTCCAATTAGAAATTTTATCCAATGTCAGGAGGATGTTCATCAATGCCTTATAGCTCGTGATACTCCATATAGGATGATGAAGAGTCAGCCAAAGATTGATGAATATCAGATTCACAGTAAGTGATTGTCGACGTGTATTCCAAATGGATACATCATCTAAAAATGTGAATATAGGGTACATGGTTAGCATCCTATGCCAGCACATAGAATGACCACCATTATAACCTTGTCTGGCGGCAAGGTTCAAACTATATCTTCTGCACATCTAGTAGCTCCAGGTACCCAACTCATGAAGAAGCTTCTGAATCCTCTTTAAGGTATGAAAGTTTTCAAGGTCCTCGAACCTTTAGAGGTTTAGTCCTCGTTCTTGAAGAGGGAAAGCAAGCTTGGACCATCTTGCAGGATGAATGTGGCGTGGGCTTTATCAATCATTCTGCTAAGACCCTCCATTGCAATAGCGAAGAAAGGGGATCACCTTGTCTAAGTGTTGTGTGATTTCTATATCATCTTTTCACATGATATCACACACAAATTTGGTTCATTCTAATACTATTTAGCCTCTTTTCATATTACTTTTTCCATCTTTTTGTTACTTTACTTATCACAATACTTACTTTACAGATATATCCTAAAAAGAACTGATTCTGGAGCTTTATTCTGCTAAAATAGTAGAATGCACAACGTGCAGTTTTGATGAACGACGTGCACCTGGAGTTGCAAGCAAGCCAAAGAAAAGTTCTGGAAAGTCGCACGTCGTGTAAAACCAAATGCACGGCGTGCGAGTTTCCAGAAATGCACAGAAAGACAAATGCACGACATGCATACTTATGCACGGCGTGCACCTGGAATGTAAATCAGCAAAAGTAACTTCTGGAAAGTCGTACAACATGCATATCTTCTACGCACGCCGTGCGTAGTTCAGCTTGAAGCAAACCACATTGCAGGTGCATGGCGTGCACACAAAATGCATGGTGTGCACCTGGCAGTTTCAGAAATTAGAAAATTGAGAATTCAATTTTAAAAGAAGGAGGGAAGGCAAGGGGCAGTTATGTTCAGCCATTTGAGAAGTTTTTCTCATCCCAGAGCTAGAGGAGAATAGAGGAGGGTGATCTTGAGGAGATCTAAGGTGGTTTCTTACATAAGGAAGCCATTTCTTCTTCTCCATTGTCTTCTCCAAGGTGCAGCCAAGCTTCCTCAACTTCGAGCAGCTTCTTAGGAAAGGAGCTAGTTTGTTTTGGAGGCTAAAGAAGGAGAATTTCATCCTCAAGCCAGAATTCTCCCTTCTTGTGGTTATATCTTTGGATCTCTTTGTCTTTTCCCTTCTAAATCATGTTTAGAACTGCATTTTCTATAAGAAATCTACAAAGCATGGTTATGGACGAGTAATTCTTCTTTTCTTGGGCATGGGAGAGTAGCTCCCATGTTATAGCATGTATGGAACAAGTAATTTTGTACTAAATACTATGTTTCTTGTTTTTCTACCATGAAAGTACCGGTTCATCCTCTTCTTGCATGTTTTGCTGGCCACTTTATATGCATGTTTTCTACATTCTTGCTTAATCTGAGAAGATGAGTAGAAATGTATGGAGGTGCTCTTCTTGGAAATTCTTCCTCTACCATGAGAGTGGAGAGAAATGAGTTGAGGAACAGGTTGTGATAAAAAACAAATTTCATACACGAGAGTGTGGTTTTGAGTTGCGATCGTTTCACTTGCACCGGGAGGTGAAGTGTAACACAACTTTTCCTTGAAACAAGAACTTATGTATGTTTAAATTATTGTGTTCCCTTGATTGCTATGATGTGTGAATGAAATCCTAATGTCCAAGATTTTTTTAATAATCTGAAATCAAATTCCTTTTAGTAACTTTTACTTTGCTAGTTTAAATCTGAATTTTCTGCTTTTAGATAAACATCATCATCTCTTTTAAACCGATCTAGATTGTTGAACTTTAGTATTGTTGCACTCAATTAAATTAGCTAAGCTCCTTGTGTTCAACCTCGACTACAACTACTCTCGTATACTTGCAGGATATAGCTAGTTGAGTAAAAGATCATTTTTAATGATTGAAACTCGTTAGTGTAAACAACCGACAAGTTTTTGGTGCTGTTGTCGGGGAGCAACAATAATTTAGTTGGAGTAATAAGTACTATTTAGTATTCAAGACTATATTATCATTTCCATATTTCGAAATTTCATATACCTTTTAGTTGTGTTCTTAATTCCTTTTGTAATTTTTAGGTTGTATGCGTCGCTCACAGTGAGGTCTTCACACATCTGCTTTGTTAGACCTTAAAACTGAGTGTACTCTTTCAAGCTTGAGAAGAGAAAGAAGAGTGGAACAACTGTTGCTAGGAGGTACTTCGCCATCACCATCATCACCACCGTCCTCTTCTTCTTCTGCGGTAGCTACACCAAGCAATCCATCCATGGAAGACGATCGTCCTTTAAAGGATTTCACGATGTCGGTTGCCACAAATTTCCGTGGGGCCATTGACTTGCCTGCTGTAGAAGCAAATAATTTCTCAATTGCTCCTTCTATGATGCAAATGATAGAACATAATCGTTTTGGAGGTACAACCAATGAAGACCCGAGTCTTCATGTTGCCGAGCTCTTGGAATATCTGAACACCTTCAAGATAAACAGAGTGCCTGTTGATGGAATTAGAATTATGTTATTTCCCTTCACCTTAAGAGATAGAGCCAAGGCATGTCTTTTGTATCTCTCGAAGAAGTCAATTAAAAGTTGGGATCAACTCCTTAATGCTTTTCTTGCAAAGTATTTTCCACCTAGCAAAACAGCCCATTTGAGGAACCAACTCACAAACTTCTCTTAGAATGAAGGAGAAACACTACATGACACATGGGAACAGTTTAAAGATCTTCAACGCCTTTGCCCGCACCATGGTTTAACAAACTGGCTTCTACTTCAAACCTTCTATAATGGACTATTCTATAAAACCCGGTTGCCATTAGATGTCGTAGCTGGTGGTGCATTAATGACTAAGTCTTATAGAGAGGCTTATGATATTATTAAAGATATATCATTAAATCACTGCCAATGGGGAGGAGATAGAGGAGCAAAGTCAACCTCTACAGTAAATTATTCAACTGGGAAACAAGGAGGAAAACACATTGTTGATGTCGTTGACCTTATTGCTGCCAAGCTAGATGTTCTTACTCAGAAGTTTGAGAAAATGACCATCTTGCCGATTCAATCTGCTGAAGCAACATGTGAAGCTTGTGGTAATGTAGGACACACTTCTTCTTCATGTTTTGCCCCTAATGCTATTGAAGGAAACTTTGAGTAGGTAAATGCTATTGGGATGCAAGGGAATAAACAATACAATCCATATTCCAATCAATACAATCCAAGTTGGAGAGATCATCCTAATTTCTCCTATCGGAATACAAGCAACACTCAAAACTTCCAACAAGGGCAGCAACAACCGCAACAACAACATGCCAACCGTCAAGGAAATCTGCCGGGTTTCAACAATAAGGGTTACCAACAGCAACAACAACCCCAAGGTTCTTCTCTAGAGGCTATGATGGAGAAATTCATATCTACACAAATGCAGCAGAATGAAGAACTCCGGGGGAATGACAAGCTTTTAAAAGATGCTATTGCTCAACTATCTACAAAAGTGGATGATATTTCCACTCACACCAGATGTTAGAGAACCAAATAGCATAGCAAGCTCTGAACCAACAAAGGACTCAACAATCTGGTTCACTTCCAAGACAACCAGAAGTGAACCCGAGGCAACAAGCTCATGCAATTATCCTAAGAAGTGGAGCTGAGATTGAAAGACTTTCTCCATCCAAGGAGAATGACATGAAGGTAACCGATGAAGAGGAGTCCAACACTCCTAATTGCAGCAAAGAGTAAGGTAGAGCTGAAATACCACCTTCCTTCAAAGACAGTGCACCTTTTCCTCAAAGACTTGCTAATAAGAAAGAAGACTAGAAATTTAGGAAGTTTATGGACATTATCAACAAATTGCATGTCAATCTTCCTTTTGCTGAAGTTATTGCTGAGATGCCTTCTTATGCTAAATTCCTAAAAGACATCTTGACTAAAAGAAGAAAAGTTGATCAATTTGAAATAGTAATGCTTTCAGAAAGAGTGAGTTCTATTATTCAAAATCGCCTTCCATAAAAGCTTGATGATTTGGGAGCCTTTACACTGTCATGTAAGATCAATGATACCACTTTTGATAAAGGTCTAGTAGACCTCGACACCAATATTAGTCTCATTCCGTTTACCCTATGGCAAGAACTAGATCTTGGGGATTTGAAGCCCACAAGGATGGCTATTGAATTAGCTGATCATTCTATTAAGTACCTAAAAGGTATAGTGGAATATGTACTAGTACAAATTGGGAAGTTCTATATACCATGTGATTTTGTTGTTCTTGATATGGAAAAAGCTCCTTCCAATCCCGTTCTTTTTGGACGACCATTTTTTAGGACCTTCGGATGTCTTGTTGATGTTCGGGAAGGAAAGCTCACTCTACGTGTTGCGTAAGAAGCTATGGAATTCTCTGTCTTCAAAGCCATGAAAGCACCCGCACAGGTTGAAGAAATCTATCTGTTAGATACCATTGATCCTATTGAGAATGATAATGAAGATGATGTTGATTTGATGGTGAACCTTTATGATGATGATGCAACTGAACTCAATAATTCTAAAATCTCTGGAGCTCTTTCTATTTTTAAAGCAAAAACTATTAATGAAGAGACTCCACTTGTTGATGATAAAGCTGATGAAAGTATGGCAGGGAAAAAGGTAGAACTAAAAGCCCTTCCACCTGGGTTGAGGTATGCATTTCTTGACCCAAATTCTACATCCCATGTTATAATAAATAATGAATTAACCAATGATCAAGAAAATAAATTACTTGCCGAGCTGTGTTTATATAAAGACGTCATTGGTTATTCCATAGACGATCTGAAAGGCATTCATCCTTCAATTTGTATGCATATAATAAATATGGAAGATGATGCTAAACCCATAGTTGAACCACCCAGACGCCTAAAATCAAAATATGCTTGAAGTGGTTAAGAAAGAGATTTTTAAATTAATTGATACTGGAATCATTTATCCCATAAGTGACAGCCCTTGGGTTAGTGCCATTCATGTGGTTCCTAAGAAGGGGGGTGCAACTGTCATTAAGGGATACAATGATGAGTTAATACAAACACGCATGGTTACTGGATGGTATATGTGTATTGACTATCATCGTTTGAATAAGGAAACTCGCAAGGATCATTTTTCGTTGCCTTTCATTGATTTGATGCTTGAACGCCTTGCCAAGCATTCTTATTTTTGTTATTTGGATGGGTATTCCAGATTTATTCAGATCCCTATTTACCCACCCGACTAAGAGAAAACCACATTTATTTGTACTTATAGAACATATGCTTATCTCTGTATGCTGTTTGGTCTTTGCAATGCTCCCACTACTTTTCAGTGATGTATGATGGCCATATTCTCCGCTTTTATTGAAAACATAATGGAGATTTTTATGAATAATTTTAGTGTATATGGTGATTCTTTTGAACAATGTTTATTGAACCTATCTTTAGTCTTAGCCCGTTGTAAAAAGGTTAACCTAGTACTAAACTGGGAAAAGTGCCACTTCATGGTACAATCTGGTGTAGTACTAGGACATGTTGTATCTAACAAGGGTATTGAAGTGGACAGGGCAAAAGTCGAAGCCATTGAGAAGATGTCTACTCCATCTTCAGTTAAAGACATCCACACTTTTCTAGTCCATGTAGGTTTTTATAGAAGATTCATTAAAGACTTCTCAAAAATTGCAAAGCCACTGTGTTCCCTACTTGCAAAAGATGCAGAGTTCATGTTTGATGATGATTGCCATGCATCTTTTTCTAAGCTCAAGGAAGCTCTCATTTCAGCTCCAATTATTCAACCTCCAGACCGGGAATCCCCTTTCGAGCTAATGTCTTATGCAAGTGATTATGTAGTGGGGGATGTTCTAGGACAGCGGAGAGACAAGAAGCTCCATGCAATCTATTATGCCAGCAAAACTCTTGATGATGCGCAGATCAACTACACAGCCACAGAGAAAGAAATGCTTGCTATTGTATACGCATTTGACAAGTTCCGACATTATTTGGTAGGATCAAAGGTGATTGTATATACCGATCATGCTACCATAAAGTATTTGCTGAACAAGAAAGATGCTAAACTACACCTTATTCACTGGATATTACTTCTGCAAGAATTTGATCTTGAGATCCAAGACAAGAAAGGCACAGAAAATAGTGTCACCGATCATCTTTCTAGACTGACCACAGAGGCTGGAGATCTCTTACCAATTAAGGATCCTTTGCCTATAGAAAATCTCTATGCACTGTCATCCTCTCAAACACCATGGTTTGTAGACATCACCAACTTTCTTTCTACTGGACAACTCCCACTAGATTTGACATATCAACAAAAGAAGAAATTCTTTCATGATGTGAAATTCTATTACTGGGATGACCCATTGTTATTCAAGCATGGAAGTGATGGCCTAATCCGTAGGTGTGTTGTTGAAGTAGAAGTCCCAAACATCATTGCTGAATGCCATGCCTCTATTTATGGTGGACATTTCAGAGGAGAGAAGACTGCCGCCAAAATACTGCAAGCTGGTTTCTATTGGCCCACATTATTCAAGGATGTCAATCTATTCGTCAAATCTTGTGATAGATGTCAAAGGACAGGAGGTATATCCCATTGCGACGACATGCTACTCAACTCTATCATAGAGGTTGAAGTGTTTGATGTGTGGGGAGTGGACTACATGGGACCATTCCCATCTTCTTGCAGGTATCAATACATTGTTTTCGCTTGTGAATATGTGTCAAAATGGGTTGAAGCTATTCCAACCCAAGCATCGGATGCCAAATCAGTAATTAAGCTTTTTCAAAAGATTATTTTCCCTCAGTTTGGAGTTCCACGTGCTGTAATTACTGATGGAGGCACACACTTTGTTGGAAAAAAATCTACAATCTTCTCTCCAAGTATGGTGGGACTGATAAGATCTCTACACCCTATCACCCCCAAACATCCGGGAAAGTAGAGGTTTCAAATAGGCATCTGAAGAATATTCT
Organism: Alisma plantago-aquatica; assembly: GCA_963693085.1. Taxonomy (NCBI): domain Eukaryota; kingdom Viridiplantae; phylum Streptophyta; class Magnoliopsida; order Alismatales; family Alismataceae; genus Alisma; species Alisma plantago-aquatica. Next base: position 799,596,175 of record OY856412.1, read on the forward strand.
TGAAAAGACTGTCTCTAGTTCAAGAAAAGATTGGGCATTAAAGATAGATGACACACTATGGGCATATCGCACAACATATAAAACCATCATAGGGACTACTCCATTCAAGATGATCTACGGAAAACCATGTCACCTTCTGCTCGAACTGGAGCATCGTGCTTTTTGGGCAATTAAGTTCTTAAATTTTGATATGAAGAGAGTAGGAGAAAAGTGCCTATTGCAGTTGCAGGAGCTTGAAGAACTCCGTCTTGATGCTTATGTGAATGCAAAGTTGTACAAAGAAAGGACAAAGGCTTGGCATGATAAAAGAATTCACAGGAAAGATTTACAAGAAGGAGATAAAGTCTTACTTTTCAACTCCAGATTAAAGCTATTTCTAGGGAAGCTAAAATCAAAATGGTCTGGCCCATTCCTATTGCTAAAGATTTTTCCATATGGAGCTGTGGAACTCCAAGGCAAAGATGGAAACTTCAAAGTGAATGGACAACGTTGCAAACTCTATTCTCACGGAGAAGAGGTAGAGAAATGAGCCTCTTGCTCCCTCCAAGATGCTTGAAGATTTGAGAGAGTCTTACTCTGGACTCTAAATGGAGGACCTTGTGGGAGTTGACTCCACGTTAGGATAGATTTCTTTTTAAGTTCTCTGAGTCATAAATACTTTTTAATTTCATCAATAAGCCTTCCATGGATGAATGTAATAATTTAGACTTGATTTCTAACATATCTATCTTCGTTTGCTGCCGACTTACTGCAAATTTTCTGTAGAAATTTCAAAATGCACAGTGTGTCTTCTGATGACACGGCGTGCACTTCAGCAGAAAATGCTCTGGGAGAAGTTCTGCAAACTAACACGGCGTGCAATGCCTAAATGCACACCGTGCACCTGGGAGTTTAAGCTCCATAAATATGTTCTGGAAACTAACATGACGTGCATTTTCGCCATGCACGTCGTGCACCTGAAGAACTCAAGATTTCACAGATTTTCTGGAAACTTACACGTCGTGCATTATGGCATGCACGATGTGCACCTGATCTTTCGAATGAGACAATACAATTTCTGGAAACTCGCACATTGTGTGTTTCGACATGCACGACGTGCACCTACATTTTCGATTGAAGAATAAAAGTTCTAGAAACTTGCACACCGTGCGTTTCGGTATGCACGACGTGCAAATGGGTTTTTGATTGAAGCGAAAAAGTTCTAAAAAGTCGCACGCCGTGCATTTCGGTATGCACGTCGTGCATCTCGGCAAAATCCGATCAAGAAATGTATTTTGAAGACTTTGCACGACGTGTAATCCCGACGCACTCCGTGCACTTTGTCTTCAGAGAAGCTACAAAAGTTCTGGAAACTCGCACGACGTGCATTTTCGAGATGCACACCGTGTGCCAGGGTTGCCGAATGAGGAGTATAAGTTTTGGAAACTTGCACGCCGTGCATACATACTACATGTCATGCATTTCAGCGATAAAGGATGTTCAAAAAGGAGAAACAAAGGGAAGTACACGCCGTGCGCCTCAAGTACACGTCGTGCACTTTTTCATAAAAGTTTAGTAAAAAGGAGTTGGAGTGCACAACCTAACACCCCAACCCTAGCAACCGTGTGTAGCCACCGTCTTCTCTGAGCCCATGCATCACACACGCCATTCCACCGCCTAGCAACCATGCACCTCACTACCTTCTTCCTCCTCTCTGTCGTGCAAGCGCCGCCCACATAGCAGCCGCCGTGTTGCCCTAGAAGCCACAACTTCTCCGCGGGTTCTGTTCGCCGTGCTGCCCTCGCCAACTGCTCCCATCAACCAGCAGCAGCCCATCACCTAAGAAGCAGCAAAGTCACCGCCGCTGTAGTCGTCCCATCTCTCTCTCTCTCTCTTTTCTTAACCATAGTAGTAGATCGACGCCATCCCGCGACGTGTCGTAAAGCAGCAACCCTGCCGTAGAGCAGCAACCTCCCCACGCCCAAGCAGGCCGCTCGACACTCGCCCACCTCTCACAAGTAGTGGCAGAACCTTCCAAAGCTCGACGGTACCTCATAGCAGCAATCCTCGAGATCGATTAGCACCACATCTCCCATCTTCTTCTCCACTTGCGGCGTAGATCTGAAAATGCATAAATCTACAGGTGCACGTCGTGCATCATAATTGCATGCCGTGCATTCGTGTTCTTGAGCAAGATTTTCCATTCGTTTTGCACACTCTGACCTCCATTTACACGTCGTGCACATATCTATTGATGTCATGTCACCAATCAAAAGAGGCTCAGGGCGACGTCATGGAAGACCTTCTTCATCTTCTGCATCTCCTGCTGATGATGAGCCACTTTCTGTGCCAACACCGACAATTTTTGTTCCATCTACTCAATTCAGGGTTACACCTGAGGAAAACCCAAATTACCAATTCCTCATCATGAGAAGAGTTCTACCTACCCGCTATGCTTGCGAGGAAACCCTTAACAAATTGGGTTTAAAAAATGAGGTATTAGCGCATCTCACGTTCTTAGGGATGCACCTTCTTTGCACTAGAGTGTGCAAGACTTATCCCTGACTGGTTTATGAGTTTCTAAATACTTTCAAGGCAATAGATGATCCTCATCACTGCCATATTCCTTATCCGAAAATTAGTTTTCGCCTTCTAGACAAATGCTTTTCTATGGATCTTAAAAGGTTTTCGGAATTAGTTAACTGCAACTATGGAGGTTACACTGATTATCCACCCGCCTTCCATAGTGATTCTTTTTGGTCTGAATTTACTTCTGAAACGGTGCATAAAACTAGGAATGCCCGAGCTTCATCAATCCAAAATCCAATTTTCAGGGTTATGCATTGTCTTCTCAGCACTGGGCCTTTTGCTAAGAATGAAACTCAAGGTGTCATGGGAAAACTTGATCTTTTCTTCTTATGGTGCATTGCAAAGGATGAGAAAATCAGTACCGGCTATTACATTGTCAACAAGCTCCTTGAGACCAAGAAAAAGAAACAAAGGGAGGCAGGTGACATAATGTGCGGTGGAGTAATCAGTCTTCTTGCACTATAGCTAAATTTAGATTTGGCTAGATTAGAACCTGCACCAGGGAAAAACCTTGTGGATATCAACTATCTTATATACTGTGGTTTGATTTCAAGACATGACAATAGCACCACTACATTCAAGGTTTACATCATGAAGAAACAGTTCATTCTCATTCCCAATGCAGCCCGCAATGACATCAAGAACAAGGCCACCTGGAAGGTGGAGTTACAGCCCGAGGTCAACGAAGAGACACCTACCCGTGGCGTCAGTAGCTCTATGACAACGCCTACACCAGCGGCACCCACTCCTCTTCCACCATCCACCAGTACTCAGACCGAGTACAGTTGGATGATGCTAGATGTGCATCATCTTTACGGGTATGTTCAGCGGAGATTTGACCACATCGAGACCCATTTTGACCAGATGAGCGCACAATACGACCCTCGTTTCGACCACATGGGTGCGTAGTACACTGCCATGTATGATATGGTCAGCTGGATGGATGCTTGGCATATCTCTCAGGGCCATTACCCTGCCCCACAGACATTCCAAACACCGCCCCGATAGCAGACCGACATTCCACGGCTTGAGTTTTCCCAGCAGCCACCGCAATTTCCAGAGCAGAAACCGCCGCAGTTTTCAAAGCATCAGCCACTGTAGTTCTCTGAGCAGCAACCCGACCCTTCCACCCAGCCGATGGACATCCCCGACATTGTCAGCCAGTACTTCCCTGATCCAGGGAGCGGTGGAGCCTTTTTCTGATTACATCGATGACAGGTACCCGGTTGTGAACTCCATAAGTTTGATTGATGCAGTGCGAACACTACATATTTCAAGCTTAGGGTGGCACAACCAGTTGGTAGTTGTAGTTTAGTTGTTGTTTTCATTCAGTTTTTCCTTATTTGAGTAAGTTGTGTCAGTTTTTATTTCTATTTTTCCATTTTATTTCATGTTATGTTCCATGATGGTAAAATTAATATGATTTGAGGCTATCTTGTTAGAATGAACCCCCTCTTGTATGCTTCATTTTTTTCTGTCCTTTATATATTTAAGCTACATGTAAAGAAAAATCAAGAGCATGTATGAATATAATGGAAATCGAAAATCCCCATGTACATAATCTGCCTTGTGTTTGTTGTTTGAAACCTCAACTTTTACATCTTTGACCTCACAATACATGCAACAGTTTCAAATTTTTGCGGATTAATCAACTTGCAATGTTTATGAGAATACGGGATAATTTTGCCAAACCTTTAGTGCTTGTGAAATCAATTGTTCAGTGAAAAACTTCCAAAAGAATGATTGAAATCTAGCTAGCTTTAGCACCCTTGTTGACTCTTTGGTGTTACACCATCAATAGTTTATCTTTACCCAACAAAAGATGGCAAATGGCCCACATATTATGCTAGCCTAGTGTGAGTCCGATCTGGAAATGATGGTTAGGTGATATGAAAAATCAAAAGAGGGTAAAAACAACACCCCAACCGACATTCCTAGTGAGCATAAGCCTAAATTAGTAGTCAAATGTCGGAAACCCAAAAATCCCATCATCATATCCTTAAGAAAAATAGTTCAATGAAGTCTTGTTAATGTTAGCATTGGTTTCATCATCTTATATATGTACTAGCTGAAAACTTTGAAATGAACATGCACTAATTGTTTGGCCTAATTATCCAAATTCTATTTAATATTGTCAAGTTGAGCCTTTCGTTTAAATTGGAACCAACCTTGCTAAACTTAATTTCTCCATCTTGGATGTTGAAGGTCTTGGGATGATAACAACAAAAACAAACACAATGTACATAGTGGGCTAAGCTGATTGCATATCTTCTTTTCACTTTATCCATACATGAATTTGATTTTTGCTCCTTGAATGTAGTCCTACCCTTTTTGCTTGAGGACAAGCAATAGTTAAAGCTTAGGGGGATTTGTTGTGTGATTTCTATATCATCTTTTCACATGCTATCACACACAAATTTGGTTCATTCTAATACTATTTAGCCTCTTTTCATATTACTTTTGCCATCTTTTTATTACTTTACTTATCACAATACTTGGTTTGCAGATATATCCTAAAAAGAACTGATTCTGGAGCTTTATTCTGCTAAAACAGCAGAATGCACGGCGTGCAGTTTTGATGCACGGCATGCACCTGGAGTTTCAAGCAAGCCAAAGAAAAGTTCTGGAAAGTCACACGACATGTACAACCAAAATGCACGGCGAGCGAGTTTCCAGAAATTCATAGAAAGACAAATGCACGGCGTGCACCTGGAACGTAAATCAGCAAAAGAAACTTTTGGAAAGTCGCACGACGTGCATATCTTCTGCACACACCATGCGTAGTTCAGCCTGAAGCAAACTGCACTGCAGGTGCACGACGTGCACACAAAATGCACAGTGTGCACCTGGCAGTTTCAGAAATTCAAAAATTGAGAATTTGATTTTAAAAGAAGGAGGGAAGGCAAGGGGCAGTTATGTTCGGCCATTTGAGAATTTTTTCTCATCTCAGAGCTAGAGGAGAATAGAGGAGGGCGATCTTGAGGAGATCTAAGGTGGTTTCTTGCATAAGGAGGCCATTTCTTCTTCTCTTCTTCTCCATTGTCTTCTCCAAGGTGCAGCCAAGCTTCCCCAACTTTGAGCAGCTTCTTGGGAAAGGAGCTAGTCTGTTTTGGAGCAGCTAAAGAAGGAGAATTTCATCCTCAAGCCGGAATTCTCCCTTCTTGTGTTTATATATTTGGATCTCTTTGTCTTTTCCCTTCTAAATCACGTTTAGAACTGCATTTTCTGTAAGAAATCTGCAAAGCATGGTTATGGATGAGTAATTCTTCTTTTCTTGGGCATGGGAGAGTAGCTCCCATGTCATAGCATGTATGGAACAAGTAATTTTATACTAAATACTATGTTTCTTGTTTTTCTACCATGAAAGTACCGATTCATCCTCTTCTTGCATGTTTTACTGGCCACTTTATATGCATGTTTTCTGCATTCTTGCTTAATCTGAGAAGATGAGTAGAAATGTATGGAGGTTCTCTTCTTGGCAATTCTTCCACTACCATGAGAGTGGAGAGAAATGAGTTGAGGAATAGGTTGTGATAAAAAATGAATTTCATGCACGAGAGTGTGGTTTTGAGTTGCGATCGTTGCACTTGCACCGGGAGGTGAAGTGTACCACAACTTTTCTTTGAAACAAGAACTTATGTATGTTTAAATTATTGTGTTCCCTTGATTTCTATGATGTGTGAACGAAATCCTAATGTCCAAGATTTTTTTTAATAATCTGAAATCAAATTCCTTTAAGTAACTTTTACTTTGCTAGTTTAAATATGAATTTTCTACTTTTAGATAAACATCATCATCTCTTTTAAACCGATCTAGATTGTTGAACTTTAGTATTGTTGCGCTCAAGTAAATTAGCTAAGCTCCTTGTGTTCGACCTCGACTACAACTACTCTCGTATACTTGCGGGATATAGCTAGTTGAGTAAAAGATCATTTTTAATGATTGAAACTCGTTAGTGTAAACAACCAACACTAAGTCCACTGGAGATTTTGAAAAAAATGATAGAGGAGCCATTAATGAAAAAAGAGAAAGGAGGAGTACCAATGCATTGTTTGACAAGATTCATCCATCTATCTGAGAAACCAAGACTTTGTAAACATCTCCATAAGTAGGGATAACAAATCGAATGAAGAATCTTTGTGACATTTTTCCATTGCATCATACGTGGGATCATCCATTGTGACAAATCTTTTATCATCGATCTTCTCTAGAGGCACAAAATCGTGTTGCTTGAAGGTATCTGCAACGCCGAGGACTTGGCTCCATGCTTTCTTTAGTATTGCAATGGCTTGTTGATTCTCCGATGAGGCCATCAGGGTGAGGCTTGCGAGAGGGGAGGGGAGGACCCCCCTCCATAGATCTTGGAAGTCACCTTCTTAATCACCACCTAGGGTTGAGCGGCGCTAACCCTAGTGTGGATGATGTCTCATAATGAGTGTATACTTAGTTTTCACTATGTACTTAGTTTTCACTATGTATGAAAGTTTGCATACTACGTGGTGTATATAAGTCAACAACACTAAGACTTCACCATAGAAAATTATATATATCAAAATATGCCAAAAAAAATCATTAGGGTGAGCTTAGGTCCTCATTATATGAGTTCTCTCACACAAAAAGTGAGAGAAATCACATCAAGTAGGATCGATATTGTAAGGACCCTGACCTTCGTTTTGGGTTACCCTATTTGCTTTGCCTAAACCCTATGTTTAGATGTTTTCTAATCACCTAAGGTGTGATTAGGGTTTTGTTTGTGCTTTGTTGGGAGGTTGAGGTGCAATTTGCAAATTACCCAAGTTTTAGGGTTGATGTGCAAGTTTGTCACCTTGAGAGATGTCTTTCTGTAACATCCTTAAACTGGGTTATGCCTTAACCCTGGGAGTTTTTACTTAAGCAAATTTAATTAGATCCTTAATTTTATTTTGTTAAAAGTAATTAAGGCCCAAGAGGAACTTATGTTTCAATTTGGACCTGTTTGAATAATGTTGAAGCAATGTTTGCTCATTTTGGACTAAAGTGCAAATTACCCAAGATGAGGGGTAAACTTGAAAATGTTACATGATAAAATGTTCCTCATGTGTTGAAGCATCATGAGAATGAAGATGATGCATAGGTATGACTTGGGAAAGCCTGAGTACCAAGAAAGAGCTGATAAAGCAATGATTGTGCATTAAAACCTAATTTTGGTGTAATGTGCAAATTACCCAAAACCTAGGGTTCAATATACAAATTTCCACTTCAATAAGGTCCCTAATATTTTTTGGCATCTTGTAGAGGCAAGAACATGAGAGGGGCATCTCATTTGGATCTCTTTAAAGGAGAGAGAATCTTGATATTAAAATAATCAAGATTTAAGCATAATTGAAACCCTAATTCAATTTAATGCAAAAATAATTATATTAATTAATATGACTTTCAACCAAAATTAAAATGGTTGAATTCAGATATGTGTGGACTTTCTTTTTCCTTGCAAAGATCACGAAATATCTCAAGGAGGTGAAAACCCCACTCACATTAGACAAAGAAAAGGAAATATCCACTCACTTATGGATATTATTATTATATGATTTAAGGTGCTTAATTTGCTTTTCTATAAATCATGGATAAATGAGGGGAATAAGAGGCAAGGAATATATCCTCTTATCTAAGGAATAGAAGGGGGAAATTGGCAAGGAAATGGAGGATTTATCTCCTACTTTCTGTCTCATAAATGAATTTTAAATAAAATGCATATATGCTTCTTTATCCATGAGTTGAAAGGATAATTTCGAATCCACTTTCACTCTTTGCTTGAAAAATGACCAAGGGAGATGTGGAGGAACAGGAGGACGACCCCCAACCTGTTGGTAAGCTCCATGATCTTTTTTCACCTTGATTCCATGGTGGAAATCGAAAATCAATGCATGATTTCTTCCTTTCTTCACTCCATCTTCAATTCTAACCATTCCTTTTTCACTAAAAGTTTGAGGACGAGCTTGGGATGGTTGAAGGAGTTGCTTCCACCATTAAATACATGGAGTTTGAAGCTTTGAAGCTCAATTGGAGGCGGGTTATATAACTTGAACCCATTTACATTGTTATTCAACCATCAATTTTGCAATTATGTTGATTCCTTCTTCTTCTTGATCAATTGCTTGTTGTAATTGATAATTTGTGAAATAAGTAGCAATATGATATACATGGACGAAGGTAGATTATAATGACATCATATTGGATACTATTTCCAATAAAATTCTATCCCAATCGGTTTCAACAAGTTGTTCAATCGGTTTCATCAAAACCGTTTGAAATCAAACGGTTTCATCAAACTGTTAGAAGCCAACTGGTTTCAAACCGTTTGGAAGGGTTGACCACTATTGACCATTTGGAGATTTGATGCTAGTATTGATGGTTGATTACACATTAAATTCAATTGATTAGTTTCAAAGGGTTCATCAGTTGCAAGTTCATGAATTATCAAACCCTAATCGGGTTAAGTGCTGAAATTTCAAATGATTGATTCAATTGTTTGGGTTGATTAATCCAAATGGTCTCAAGACCGTTTGGAGGTCATCCAAACAGTATCAATACCGTTTGGAGGTCAACCAAGACCATTTGGAGGTCTAGGGTTGAGTATGGTTGGGTGTTTGAAGATCCAGAGATATCAAATTGAAATGCAATCGATGGTTCAATTGATGATCAATCTAATGATCTAAACCCTAATTGAATTTCACAAATTTCAATGATGGAATGGGAAAACGGTCTCAATACCATTTGGTGGTCATCCAAATGACCTCAAGACCGTTTGAGGTCAGGTCATGCCCAATTTGAATGATGGTCCAATGATTTCAAGGTAATTAGTTCCACAATGTTAACCATTGATGGTTTCTCGATTTCAAAACCCTAATTGATGGGTTCTTGATTATAAATTCTAGTTCAATTGGGTTCAAACCCTAATTTATGTTCCAATTTAAGGATGATTTAAGAGTTCAATTGATGAATGAATCAAGGGTTCAATTGATAGGTGGTTCATAGATTAAAACCCTAAACTGATAAAGTGTTGAAAGACAATTTTGGTCCTTTCGGTTTTGAGAGGGTTTGGGCCAAACGGTCTTAAGACAATTTGAGTCCAAATGGTCTCAAGACCATTTGGGTCTAAATGGTCTCAAACCATTTAGAGACCCAAGTCCAATCGTTTTCAATCTACCTTTTTCCCAAACAGTTTCAAACTGATTGGAGCATCAATGGTCAAGATCGATTGGATGATTCAATGAGATCAAGTCAATTGGAAACCCAAGTTGATGAAAGGTCAAATGACCCTATGGTTGTTACTGATTTATCTCAAAGATAATTATTAGTGTTGTATGTTGAAGGTACCAATTGATTGGTATTATTAGATGAGTGAATCCTTGAAGCTTAAGTAAGCAATGTTTCAATACACTATGTCAACCCTAATTGAATGTACTTAATTGAAGGGTTGAATGACCTAATATAACTAAGTTTGACATAGTAAATATCCTAGAGAGGATGAGGGAGAGAGGAATCCATACATGTAGTATAATCATCTAATGGATAAGCCTTAATACCTTCAATATAAATAAACTATGAATTTAGGGAATGGTCTTTGATGAAAAGATCATGAAACCCTAATCAAGAAGATTGATGAACCTTAACCATAATCTAGGGTATGAATGAAAGACTAATTAAGGGTAATGCCATGTTAAACCCTAATTGAGGGTGATTCCATGATAAACCCTAATAGAGGGTGAAGGTATGTGAAACCCTAAATTGGAGTTATAATACATTAAGCCCTAATCTTGGGTAATATGATGATAAACCATAACCCTAATTATTGGGTAATGGTATGAGAAAATCCCTAATGATAAAATAAGGGATAATACTTTGTAAAAGTGAAATATTTCAAGTAGTTGATTATAAACAACCTTATAGCAAGCAATGCCTTAACCATTAGATAAGTCCATATCATTAAAGATAGTTGGACAATTCTAATATGTGACCTATGCACTACATGATAAAGGTGATAGTGTAGTGGTTAAAAGTATTAAGAGGGAAATACCTTAATACCAAATAACCTGATAAACTCAGGCAAGTTAGAAGTGATACATCAAGACATGATAGTTATCACATATAGCATTTCAGGGTTGATATACCTTGATGCACCTCAAACCCAATATACTTGGATAAGAAACACAAGAAGTGTGTGTTATGTAAACTATTGAAATAAAGATGTAATGAGTTTAATGCACTTTGATAAGTGATGGCTAACATATGAGAAAGGGGGTTAAGCCAAGATAATAAGTATGATGTAATCATACCATGTTAAGGATGAGAGATGAACTTATACCTTGTTTTGATAATCATTAATGATATATCATGAGAGTAATATGCATGAGTGAATACTTATGATATCAATGAATGCTCCTAGAGGAGTGGGACAATAAATTAGGGTTGGATTGATAATATAAACATGAAACCCTAATTAATGTAAAATGGGATATGAGAAACCATGATATGATGTGAATAGTAACCCTAACCCTATTAAGGGAATAAAGGTGTTACTATTGTATTAAAAGATGTTTATTGTCCTTGTGTGCCAATATGTTGTTGTAATGTATTAAAAGATGTACATTAGCCTTATGTGCCACTGTGTTATTGTTGTTAAGTAAGAGGTAATAAGATGTGTATTGGCCTTGTGTGCCAATATGTTGTTGTTTCTTAGTAAGAAGTAACAAGATGTGCATGGGCTTTATGAGCCATTATAATAATTTCCTAGTGAAAGGTGACAAGATGTGCAGTAGCCTTGTGAGCCATGTTAGATGCTTGTGTAACAAGTATCATGTATACCTTGGTCAAATGACCTGAAGGTAATAGTTACCTAAGAAAATGGTAACAATGTTCAGTCATGAACTGAGGGTTTGAATACCCAAATTTAGTAATCATGATGATTATGTTGTTAAGAAATGAGATCTTCCAAGTAATGAGATAAGGGATAGAGATCCCAATGTTTTGCAAAGTTTTAAAAGGTATTGATGGAAGAATTACATGTTTTCCTTGTCGCATTTGTCATAATAATTCTTGATTGAGAACTTGACTGATGCTTAAAGAATATAATAATGTACTTAATTAATCAAGTGAAATCATATCATGTAGATCCCTGACCATAGATCCATCATCCTCAGTAATTTGGTGATGGTGAAATGGGTAGCTCCGCGACAAAACTCGAAATGCATATTTTTGAATATGTGGGGGTAATGGGCGAAAATATCCTTACGTCCTAATGGAGGAATTGATGGAAATAAACATTAAATCTCTCAATACTTCATTATATGTGTCAGGATGGATGTATCACGAATCTCCCGATGATTGGGATGGATGTATCACAAATCTCCCAATAATAATAATGTCGGATCGAAGGGAAATAAACATTAAATCCCTCAATTGGCGATGAGAGTACAGTTGCCATTGTAACTCTATAGTGAAGTTGCCAGTATACCCTGGAAATCTATATTGAGCAGTTGACATAGTCCTGCTTGTGGTCTCGCACTGACCGAGATGTGAGAGGTCATGGAAATTCGGCTCTTCCTTGACCTATGTATGGTACCGATTTTGACTTCGCAGTGGTCGGTTGGAGTATGAGCGGTATACCTCATCTTCTCAGGGCATAAGTGTGATTGTAATATGTAATCAGCTGTATAGCATGTTTGCTTAAGGATTGAATATGGAAATTTATTGGCTGATGTTACCTTTCTTTTATGCATCTCTAGTTGATAGGTAACATCTCTACTTTACGAGGAATGTAAAGAGATATAAATAACACCTATCAACTAGAGATGCATAAAAGAAAGGTAACATCAGCCAATAAATTTCCATATTCAAATCTTAATAATTAGGGATCAAGAAAGAGCTGATAAAACAATGTTTGTGCATTAAAACCTAATTTTGGTGTAATGTGCAAATTACCCAAAACCTAGGGTTCAATATACAAATTCCCACTTCAATAAGGTCCCTAATATTTTTTGGCATCATGTAGATGTAAGAACATGAGAGGGGAATCTCATTTGGATCTCTTTAAAGGAGAGAGAATCTTGATATTAAAATAATCAAGATTTAAGCATAATTGAAACCCTAATTCAATTTAATGCAAAAATAATTATATTAATTAATATGCCTTTCAACCAAAATTAAAATGGTTGAATTCAAATATGTTTGGACGTTCTTGTGCCTTGCAAAGATCACGAAATATCTCAAGGAGGTGAAAAACCCACTCACATTAGACAAAGAAAAAGAAATATCCACTCACTTATGGATATTATTATTATATGATTTAAGGTGCTTAATTTGCTTTTCTATAAATCATGGATAATTGAGAGGAATAAGAGGCAAGGAAGATAGACTCGTATCTAAGGAAGAGAAGGGGGCAAGTGGCAAGGAAATGGAGGATTTATCCCCTACTTTCTCTCTCTTAAATGAATTTTAAATAAAATGCATATATGCTCCTTTATCCATGAGTTGAAAGGGTAATTTCGAATCCACTTTCACTCTTTGCTTGCAAAACGACCAAGGGAGCTGTGGAGGAACAGGTGGACGACCCCCAACCTGTTGGTAAGCTCCATGATCTCTTTTCACCTTGATTCCATGGTGGAAATTGAAAATCAATGCATGATTTCTTCTTTTCTTCACTCCATCTTCAATTCTAGCCATTCCTTTTTCACTCAAAGCTTAAGGACGAGCTTGGGATGGTTGAAGGAGTTGCTTCCACCATTAAATATTTGGAGGTTGAAGCTTTGAAGCTCAATTGGAGGTGGGTTATATAACTTGAACCCATTTACATTATTATTCAACCATCAATTTTGCAAGGGTGTATTGGGTAGTGGTATATCGGCCAAGACACCATGTTGGGAGACACACACACCCCTCCAACCTAGCATCATTTGTGTCACCCTTGTTGACACTTATTGCTCTTTGCTAGTAAGGTGGAATAGCTTGGACAAGTGGTGGTTTGGGCGATAACATGTGGAGCAGCCCTCTAGTGGATGCCCACTTGACCCCTTGTATATATACCCCCTTCTTTGCTGGCTTGTGAACCCTTTTAGCTTCCTTAGTTGCTTCCCTTCTCTCTTGGTGGAGCTTGGAGGGTGACTTCCTTGGCAGCCATAGCTCTAGTCTTCTTCTTCCTCTAGTGGTGGCCGAAACCCTAGAGTGTGCTTTGCTCCTCTCTTCTCTTGTGGAGGCCAAAGGTGGTGCCTTGGTGCTTGGAGCTTGGAGCTTGGTGCTTGGATCTTTAGAGCTTGAGGAGTGTGCTTAAGGTGGGTTACATAACTCCTAACCCTAAATATACTACCTTCTTTCTATGTTGCATTGTTATGTGCTATCTTGATTGGCCATGCATATCTTGTTAGTGATGTTCTTGCTCTAGTATGTGCCCTAGAACTTGTTGGATATGATGAGATGGTTGCACTTGTGTTGGCCGAACCTTGGATTAGTGTTCCTTAGAGCAAACCTCTTTCTCTCTTTGTTTTTGAGAGGTGAGCATAAGATCTAGTTGTGTGGGCAATATCCCTCTCTCTTAGTTGTTGAGAGGTGTGTCTACACTCTAATTGCTTGAGCAACACCCCTCTCTTACCATGGATTTGAAAGGTGAGCCTAGGGTTTGATGTTGACCTATGGTTGGTTGGTTGGTTGGCTGATATGGAGGTGATATACCTTGATGCCCGATATGTGATGGAGGTTGCACAAAACCCCTCTCACTTAGTTGTTGATAGGTGAGCCAACTCTCTTGATCCTTTAGGGTTTGGTGGATGTGGGGAGGTTGAAGATGACCAACCCAAGATGAGGAGTAACCCAATATCCTTGTTAACTCGATACCTTTGACAACCCAAGATGAGTGACAACCCAATATCGTTTAATGAGAGGTGCCTACTATCCCTCTAGTTGGGTGTTGGATGGTATGATGGTTGGGTGTCCTGTTGACCCCTTGACCGGTATGAAGCTTTGCCTAAGATGTTGCCTTGCTTGATATGTTGGGATGGTCGATATGCCTTGTGTCCGTTATTGGGTTAGTAGGGTAACGTTGCGTTAGCTTTGTTCTTGGGGCATTATCGACCAGTCTTATGGTTAGCCGTTATGGGGTGTATGAACCCAGTTATCCCTTCCACATTTTGGACCCTACTGGTGTGTGTGGTTGGGCGTTGTCAGCCTGCTATGTACTTGCCCAATATTGACATGTTGTGAGTAGTGTGCTAGGCCATTATGGGTGACAACCCAGGAAGAGTACCTGCTGCTAGCCATTATGTGATGTTCCTTGAGTGTGCCCGTTAACAGTTTTATACACAACTTGACGATAGCCCAAGATAAGTGTTAGCCCAATACAAGATGTTAGCCAATATCCATGTTGATGTTGTGCGGTGTTAACCGATATGGGAAGGTTGTCTTACCTATGATGAGGGATAAACTACTTTTAGTGAGGGATGTTGTGCTTTTGGTGAGGGTTATCCCTTACCTGACATACATATGGTGATGGTTATGATAATACTTGCTTAATTGAAATATGAGAATGTTATGCATTGACACACCCATCTATGTTACATAAATATCTCTCATAATAAAGTAATGAGTTATAGATGTTCCTTGTCCTCTCACAAAAAGTATATGAAAATGCATTTGGGAGGTGTCACGACCTGTATCATGATAACGTCCTCTCATAAAAATTCCATCAAAATACATTTGGGAGGTGTCAAGGCCCATTTCAAGACAAATTTTATCTCACATCAAGTTCCTAAAAATGCATTTGGGAGGTGCCGTGACCCATATCATGATTGTGTTCTTTCACAACATGTACCTTCAAATGCATTAAGGAGGAGACATGGACCATATATTGATAATTTACTCTCATAATAAGCCCCTAAAAAATGCATTTGGGTGAAGTTTGGGCCAATATCATGACAATCTCCTCTTACGCCAAGTCCTTGAAAATACATTTGGGAGGTGCCATGGCACACATGATGATAATGTCATCTCACAGTAAGTCCTTAAAAATACATTTGAGAGGTGTCAGGTCTCATATCATGAGAACGTCCTCTTACAACAAGTCCATGAAAATGCATTTGGGAGGTGTAAGGGCCCATATCATGACAAATGTTATCTCACAGTGCATCCCTAAAAATATATTTGGGAGGTGCCACGACCTATATCATTATAGTGTCCTTTCATAACACGTCCCTTCAAATGCATTAAGGAGGTGTCAGGGCCCATATATTGATAGTGTCCTTAAATGCATTTCATCAAGATCCATGACCCATATCATGACAATATCATCTCACAACAAGTCCCTTGAAATGTATTTGTGAGGATCTTGGGTCCATATCATGACAATATCATCTCACAACAAGTCCCTTGACATGAATTTGTGAGGATCTTGGGCCCATATCATGATACTGGTCTCTCACAACAAGTCCTTGAAACTACATTTATGAGTATCCAGACCCATATCATGAGAATCCTCTCAGGAAAGTCCCCCAAAATGCATGTGTGAGGAGCTACAACCCATAACATGACAATGTCCTATCAGACATGTAAATTAAAATGCTTCGAGGAGGGGCTAGGGCCTATGTTAGGACATTGTCTTCTCACAAAAAGGTCCTTGAGATGTGTATACATGTATTGTCCTCTTAACTATTCATAAATGTACATCTATGAGTTTGGGGACAATTGAAGCTTGGTTGTTTGGGTGCTTATGGCAGCTACCACCCATTTGCATGAATCATTGTTGGGGGTGGGAGTTCTATGTAAGATGTTTCCAAGGAGAAATTTGCCTCGTAAGACAAAGGCTCATTTTCCTTCGAATGGCCACCAAAGAGACATGTATGTATTTGGTAGGATCCATGGCCCATATTATGACATGGACTTTTCACACCAAGTCCTTTGTAATGCATTTGTAGTAGATGGGGCCCATATCATGATAGTGTATTCTCACTATAAGTCCTTTAAAATGCATGTGTGAGGAGTCGGGGACCATATCATGTACAAATCATCATATCTAAATGTTCAAATGCAATTTTATCATAACATGATATAGAGTAATATCATTCAAAAAACTCCCCATATACTGATCTCATGAGCTATTGAGCTAATCTCTCTTGACTGTACATCCCATGTTTTACCTCTCCTACAATAAGATCTTAACATATCTAATCTTGGGTCTAAGCTAGTCTAAGCTACGAGGGTGCATTGGACCGACCTTAGTACAAGTTAGAACCTCACATATGGAATCACACAGAGAGGGAGAAGGAAGGCAACATTCACACATGTACAAGTAAGTAGTTGAAGAACAAGGACTTACCTTGATGATGAAGTTCCAACTGCCTATGCCAAATGTGTTTGTCATCACCACTGATCCCCTTTGGATCTACCCCTGGAGTTTTCTCCGCTATTCCCCTTCGTATTTTTCCTAGTATTTGATGTTTATCGCCGCAGATCCACTTTGGAGCTTGCCTAGGATCTGATGTCTGTTGGTGATAATTTGTTTTGTGCTGACCAATCTCGAGTGCATGTGTTTTAGGAAGTGAGGGATTAAGTGGGGGATATTTAGTGCATGAAATGGTGGGATTTTATTCAATTGCATTTTTAGGCCCTCAAATTGTAATCTTCATCGGTAGTTAGGAATGAACTTTGGGCCCATATCATGGCAACTTCCTCTCACAAAAAGTCTATGAAAATGCATTTGGGAGGTGTTAGGGCACATATCATGACAAATGTTATCCCACATCAAGTCCTTGAAAATACATTTGGGAGGTGCCATGGAACATATGATGAAAATGCCATCTCATAGTAAGTTCTTAAAAATGCATTTGAGAGGTGTCAGGTCTCATGTCATGAGAACATCCTCTTACAACAAGTCCATAAAAATGCATTTGGGAGGTGTCAGTGCCCATATCATGACAAATGTTATCTCACAGCGTGTATCTAAAAATGTATTAAGGAGGTGCCACAACCCATATCATTATAGTACCTTTCACAACATGTCCCTTCAAATGCATTAAGAAGGTGTCAGGGCTCATATATTGATAGTGTCCATAAATGAATTTAGGAGGAGCCATGACCCATATCATGAAAGTATCATCTCACAATAAGTCCTTTGAAAAGTACTAGAAATAGATTTGAGAGGATCCATGACCCATATCGTGACAATGTACTCTCACAAAAAGTCCCTAGAAATGGATTTGAGAGGAGACACACCCCATATCATGACAATGCTCTCTCACAAAAGTCCCTAGAAATGGATTTGAGAGGAGCCACGACCCATATCTTGACAATGTACTCTCACAACATGTCCCTAAAAAAGAATGTGTGAGGAGCCATGGCCCATATCTTGATGGTGTCCTCTCACATCAAGTCCTTAAAAATGGATTTGGTATGAGCAACATACCATATCATGACAATATCCTCTCACAACAAGTGCTTGAAAATTCATTTTGGAGGAGCCTCATCTAATATCATGACAACTCACATCAACTCTCTAAACATGAATTTTTGAGGTGTCATGGCCCATATCATGATAGTTTCCTCTCACAGCAAGTCCCTGAATATACTTTTGGGAGGATCTATGGTCCATATCATGATAGTGTCCTTTCCCAACATGTCCCTTCTAATGCATTTGGAAGGTGTCAGGGCCCATTTCAAGACAAATTTTATCTCACATCAAGTCTCTAAAAATGCATTTGGGAGGTTCCACGATCCATATCGCACAATGCAACATGACGACTGTCTCCACGACACACATCATGACCATGGTAGAATGTGATACACCAGTGTTAAAGCAAAGTGTCATGACCAGTGTTACACATAGGCTTCGCAAACAACCCACAACACAATGTCATGACCCACCCTCACAACACAATGTCACGACCTCAACAAATGTAGTGTCGCGACCAAATTAAAATGAAGTGTCATGTTTAGAAGCAGAACATACCATCATGATTGAAACAAGGCCAACCATCACAACCAAAACCATCCCAAATCCTTGAAAATATATTTGGGATGTGTTGTGGCACATATGATCATAATGTCATCTCCCAGTTTGTCCTTCAAAATGTATTTGGAAGGTGTCAGGTCCCATATCATGATAACGTCTTCTCACAACAAGACCATAAAAATGCATTTGGGAGGTGTCAAGGCTCATATCATGACAATTGTTATCTCACATCAAGTCCCTAAAAATGCAATTAGGAGGTTCCATGACCCATATCATGATAGTGTTCTTTCACAATGTTTCCTTTAAAATGAATTAAGGAGGAACCAGGGTCCATATATTGAAAGTGTCCTCTCATTACAAGTCCTTGAAAATGTATTTGGGTGAAGTTTGGGCCCATATCATGACAATGTCCTCTCACACCAAGTCCTTAAAAATACATTTGGGAGGTGCCATCACACATGTGATGACAATTTCATCTCACAGTAAGTCCTTAAAGCATTTTGGTTGATGTCAATTCCCATATCATGACAACACCCTCTCACAACAAGACCATGAAAATACATTTGGGAGGTGTCAGGGCCCATATCATGATAAATGTTATCTCACATCAAGTCCCTAAAAGTGCATTTGGGAGGTGTCATGACCAATATTGTGATAGTGTCCTTTCACAACATGTCCCTTCAAATGCATTAAGGAGGATACATGGCCCATATATTGGCAGTGTCCTCTCATAATAAGTTGCTAAAAATGCATTTCAGTGAAGTTTGGGCCCATATCATGACAACTTCCTCTCACAAGAAGTCCTTGAAAATATATTTTGGAGGTGCCATCTCACATATGATGACAATGTCATCTCACAGTAAGTCCTTAAAAATGCATTTGGGTGGTGTCAGGTCCCATATCATGACAACGTCCTCTCATAACAAGTCCATCAAAATGCATTTGGGAGGTGTCAGGGCGCATATCATGACAAATGTTATCTCACACTAAGTCCCTAAAAATGCATTTGGGAGGTGCACGACCCATATCGTGATAGTGTCCTTTCACAACATGTCCCTTCAAATGCATTAAGAAGGATACATGCCCCATATATTGACAGTGTCCTCTCATAATAAGTCCCTAAAAATGCATTTCGGTAAAGTTTGGGCCCATATCATGACAGTGTCATCTCATTCCAAGTCTTTGAAAATATATTTGGGAGGTGCTATGGCACATATGATGACAATCTCATAGTAAGTCATTAAAAATGCATTTGGGAGGTATTAGGTCCCATATCATGACAACGTCCTCTCACAACAAGTCCATGAAAATGCATTTGGGAGGGGTTAGGGTCCATATCATGACAAATGTTATCTCACATCAACTTCCAAAACTACAATTGGGAGGTGCCATGTCTCAGATCATAATAATGCCCTTTCACAACATGTCCCTTCAAATGCATTAAGGAGGAGTGAGGGCCCATATATTGACAACATCCTCTCATAATAAATCCCTGGAAATGCATTTCGGTGAAGTTTGGGCACATATAATGACAATGTCCTATCATACCAGGTCCTTAAAAATATATTTGGGAGGTGCCATGGAGCATATGATCACAATGTCATCTCAGAGTTTGTCCTTCAAAATGTATTTTGGAGGTGTTAGGTCCCATATAATGACAACATCCTCTCACAAAAACTCTATGAAAATGCATTTGGGAGGTGTTAGGGCCCATATCATGACAGCGTCCTCTCATAATAAGTCTATCAAAATGCATTTGGGAGGTGTCAGGCCCCATATCATGACAAATGTTATCTCACAGCAAGTCCCTAAAAATATATTTGGGAGGTGTCACAACCCATATGATGATAGTGTCCTTTCATAACATCTCCTTTCAAATGCATTAAGGAGGAGACATAGCCCATATATTGATAGTTTCCTCTCACAATAAGTGCCTAAAATGTATTTGGGTGAAGTTTGGGCCCATATCATGACAATCTCCCCTGATGCCAAGTCCTTGAAAATACATTTGGGAGCTGCCATGACACATATGATGACAATGTCATCTCACAGTAAGTCCTTAAAAATGCATTTGAGAGGTTTAAAGTCTCATATCATGAGAACATCCTCTTCCAACAAGTCTATGAAAATGCATTTGGGAGGTATCAAAGTCCATATCATGAAGAATATTATCTCACATCGCGCCCCTAAAAATGCATTTGGGAGGTAGCACAACCCATATCATTATAGTGTCCTTTTACAACACGTCCCTTCAAATGCATTAACGAGGTGTCATAGCCCATATATTGATAATGTCCATAAATGCATTTAGGAGGAGGCATGGCCCATATCATGAGAATATCATATCACAATAAGTCCCTTGAAATACATTTGTGAGGATTGTTGGCCCATGTCATGACAGTATCATCTCACAACAAGTCTCTTGACATGCATTTCTGAGGATCTTGGTTCCATATCATGATAACAGTCACTCACAATAAGTCCTTGAAACTGTATTTGCAAGTATCCATGCACATATCATGAGAATCCTCTTAGGAAAGTCCCCCAAAATGCATGTGTGAGGAGCTAGTGCCCATAACATGACAATGTCCTCTTAGACAAGTCCATTAAAATGCTTCAAGGACGGTCAAGGGCCTATGTTATGACATTGTATTCTCACAAAAAATGCCTTGAGATATGTATATATGTATTGTCCTCTTAACTATTCATAAATGGACATCTATGAGTTTGGGGACAATTGAAACTTGGTTGATTGAGTGCTTATGGAAGCTACCCCCCATTTACATGAATCATTGTTGGGGGTGGGAAGTTTTGTAAGATGTTTCTAATGAGAAATTTACCTCATAATACAAAGGCTCATTGGCCTTAGAATGATCACTAAAGAGACATGTGTGAGTTTGGTGACTATTTTCATGCCAATATCCCTTTATGAATCGCTTAGAATGACTCTCAACAACATTTTCTCTCACACATTTATTTATAAGTTGTCAAAAAGTGTATTGATATATCCCCATGAAAATGCATTTGGGAGGATCTATGAACCCCCATGACAGTGTTCACTCACAACAAGTTCCTTGAAATGCAGCTTTGAGGACTTGTGGCCCATAACTTGATAGTGTCCTCTCAGAGCAAGTACCTAAAAACACATTTGTGAGGAGACTGGGCCCATATCATGATAATGTCCGCTCATGAAAATCTCCCAAAATGTATTAATGAGAATCCACATTCCATATCATGACAATGTGTGTCGGTAGAAAGTCTGTGAAAATGCTTCTGGGTGGAGTTAGAGTCCATATCATGATAGTGTCATCTCATATCAAGTCCTTGAAAATGCTTAGATTTGAGACAT
Source organism: Alisma plantago-aquatica (assembly GCA_963693085.1). NCBI lineage: Eukaryota > Viridiplantae > Streptophyta > Magnoliopsida > Alismatales > Alismataceae > Alisma > Alisma plantago-aquatica. The sequence continues at coordinate 799,618,062 of OY856412.1, forward strand.
GTATATATTTACTGTCCTCTTAACTATTCATAAAAGAGATGTGTATGAGTTTGGGGACGATGAGAGCAAGGTCGTTCGAGTGCTTTCGACAACCACCACTCTTTTGCAGCAATTGTTGTTGGGGGTGGATGGTCTACGCAAGCCGCTGTCAAAGAGCAATTTTCCTCGCAAGACACATGCCCATCAGCCTTAGAATGTTCACAAAAGAGACATATATGAGTTTGGGGGAAGATCTTTATGCCAATATCCCTCTATGATTGACCCTCTGGATTACTCAGAAAGACTCTCAACAACAATTTATCTCACATATCTTCCTTTGTGAATTGTCAATAAATGTATTGATATATCTCGATGAAGCTTATTGATGCTTAATATTGATTGGGAGATATTGGATGACTGACATGTCTATCACCTAAAGTTTAGGTGACAAGTACACGTGTCACCTAAAAGTTTGGTGACATGCATGTGTGCCACCTAAATATATACCCCCTTATAGATCACATGTGACTCATATACATGCCACCTATATGGAAAACCCCCATTAGAACATAGGTGATTCAAATGTATGTCACCTATTCAGTGTAACCCTTTCATGTATAATAAAATGTATGTCATCTATATTACGTAGGATTATACATATTATAGATGATTTACATGTATGCCACCTAAAGTATGTAACCTTTTTAAAATACTAAAATGTATGTCATCTATTTCACACATGTCTATACCGATTATAAGTGATGTACAAACATGACACCTAAAATGTGTAACCTTTTACATGACTGCCACATATACCATATTTTTTGGTAGTGTTCTTTGTATGTATCTTCAAACCTATACTCCTGATTTTGAGCTATTCTTCATTTTTTTCTAATGAAAGGCGGTCCATTTGTCCCGTTTCTCAACATGGCTAACCCATAAAAAGAGGTGATTACATCAACAAAACACCATATTGTTAACAGGATATACAGTCAACGCCTCAACGAAACAAAAAACTCACCCAACCATAAAGAGGAAAACAATCTAAAGCTAAATTATCTTCAATATGTTGCGTATATATGGTATATCTTTCTTGTCTTTGCCGCATCCGTGCTTAATGTTATTCAGGATAGCTAAAAAAATTGGATCCTCCTAGTATGTATCAATCCAGGTTACCAATGATGTTTCTATCCCCGATGTGCACCTATAATTTTCTAATTAGATTGAGTATACGCCAAGGGGTATGTTATAATTCTATACCTCCCAAAAGTATTAGTTCTGATTCTATATATATAAATGTAACTTTTCTACAAATGTAAAGCCTCATTATTAAAGCTTGCGTAGCTGTTCTCTAGTGCGATGGGTTCCGACATGTGAACCAAGATTGGTCATAAAGATGTGAACCAATAATGTCATCGTTGTGATGACTAATAAATAAAATAAATTTTGGGTGTTGATTTTCTTAGAGATTATCACTTGCCATTAAGAGATGAACATGTACTTGCTTCTTATGTGTGACTAAGTGTATTTATGTCCCTATGAATAAGAGGTAGCCATCTATCGGGTTTTACAACTTCACAACCTGCCAGTCTCCTTTACCCAACGTTATTTACAACTTAACCATGAGTCCAGCGATATGATTTGCATGATTGACTCATGTTGCTACTTACACATTAAGGTATATGCGTGTTTCAAACAACACCCTCTAATTACAATAATAAAAACTTAAATTTATTTGAGGACTGCAAGCTCAACAAATAGTGTTTGTATTGGTTGTCAGTCTGGAATTGACATGTTCCGCTACGTTCATGCCTTATATTTTCATTTGTCTTTTAACTTCCGCTGCATATTAAGTTTAATATCGGGTTCAAATGTTGCTTAGGACGATACTGCATGAATCACATGCCTGCTTCATTTTTCTAAACTATACTCCTAATTTTGAGTTATTCTCCATTTTTTAATGAAAGGAGGTCCATCTACCCAGCTTCTCAGTCTGGCTAAGCCATAAAAAGAGGGGATTTACATCAACAATGGCACCATATTGTTCATATGATATATAGTCAATGCCTCAACTAAATGAAAAACTCACCCACCATAAAGAGGAAAACTATCTACAGCTAAACAATCTTCTACTATTTTGCATATATATGGTATATCTTTCTTGTCTTTTCTGTATCGATGCTTAATTTTAGTTGGGAAAGTGAAAAAATTGGATCTGCGTCATCTGTTCCAATCCAACACTGTTCTAGCCGTCAAATAGTCTTCTTTAATGACCAGGTTACCAATGATATTATTTTCCCTGATGTGCACCTGCAGTTTTCTTATTAGATTGAGTATCTACTAAGGGCGTACGTTATAATTCCATACCTCCCATATTAGTACTTTTGGGTCTAATTCTACGATAGATATATAAATATTATTTTCTAACAAATGTAAAACCCCACGATTAAAGATTGCATAATTGCTTTTCAAATGCGATGACTTCCAACATGTGAACCAACATCGACACTAAAGATGTAAACGGAAAGTATCATCCTTGTGATGAGTAATAAATGAATAAAACTTAGGGTAATGTTGCATTAGATATGATCATTTACCAATATGAGATGAATATGTACTTGTTTCTTCTGGGTGAATAAGTGTATTTACATTTCTATAAATAAGAAGCAGTCAACTATCGATTATGATAAATGCCATCCTAATTGTCTCTTTTACCTAATATTATTTACAACTTAACCAACTTGGTATTCTAATTTTTTTGGTCTTTGTCTTTGGTCAATGGATATGTTCCAACCATAGGATTTGCATGATTGCCTTATATTTCCATCTAAACAGTCCACATGAACTACCAAGAACTCTAGTTGTCCTAAAGGACAAACTAGAATGAGTTGTCCCCTTCAGTCGGCATACTAGTCACCGGCACACTCTCCCACAATCAATTTCTTTTCTGTAATTATCTTTCCCTCATTGTTCCTCCCTGGATGGGTAGAACTTGCTTGGGCTCTCTCAATTACCACAACCAAAGATGACAACAACTATACATAGCAACTAATGTTCTGAGTTGTGTCTCTAGAGAAGCCCCCTATACCCCTCTATTTATAGTAGAGGTTATGGTCAAGGTTACCAGTATGTACGGGCGTAGAAGGGTCCAAAATTTTCATGAATAATTTACACTGCGGTAGGCGAACCGGTCGTTTCATAAACGAAACGGTCATTTGGCAAAGTGAGCCGATCAGTTCACTTGTAAATTGATCAGTTGGGAGTGTGAACTAGTCGATCCACTTAGTGAATCGGTCATTTCACTTCCCAGACTTGCCCATAACTGACTTTCCTTATTCGTTTCTAATTATTGCCAAGATTAATTCTTATCCCAATTGAATTGAACAAGAGAAACGAAAAACTTTTTCGCACAAATCGAGACAACCCAACACTGCTCGTTTGGACAAGTGAACCGATTGGTTCATCAGAGTGAACCGGTCATCTCACTGAGCATGAGCCGATCAATTCACCCAGTGAACCGGTCGTTGGTGGTCCAGATTGTACAAAACATAATCAATTTAACTCTCAATCAATCTGATACTCTAATCACTTGGTTCAACACTTGAACTTGATGATTCTGAGTTAAGTCTATTGATTGAATGTTTTATTGAGTAACTAAACACTTTAGTAATCAATCCAAACATCATTCATGGATAAACTCCTCTTCCAAGTTAATCCTTTGTGTGTGACCCTATAGGTCCCATTCCATGTTGGCAGTGAATGTCCATAACTAGCTTATGACTCACAAGAAAAGAGTGATACCTAGTCGTACATCATTGCTCCCAGGTGAAAAGGAAAGTTGGAGAAAAACTTTCAATCCTACAGTCTATGATTGGTGTTCTAGTAAATGCATAATTCCTTTATCTATAATATCCTGAATTAACTCAAGGCATGGAGTTGTCATCCTTTCAATGTTTATTCAAGTTTCTTGAACTAGAGCAGACTGTCTGAGATATATGTGACATCGATATCATATATTGATTCACATGTGCACGCACATGCCTTTCTCAGTCTCACTTTTCAAGTGGCCTGGACATCATACTCCCTTAGGAGGGACAAATCCCATATCTATCACTCACAGTCAATCTCATGCGTCAAAGCCACCCAATCATCACCGTCATAACAACTCATGTTTCAGGACTTCTTTTGATGATGTCAAAGTGTAGCCAATCACATTCGACGAGTGGAGTGATTTTAGGTCTAAGAATCACAATCACCACCATCACTATGAGAGATGACTCTGACTACCATGTCATGGTTCCATGTGTCACTCTCATGGTGGGTCTGTCCTATACACTCTTCTCTAACATGTATCTATGTGCTTGGTTTGATATCATATATCATGACTAACGAGACACTGTCATCTACCAACACACACTCTAGTCTTTATGTGTCATTGTTGGCTATCAACCTTCCATAATGACATCCAACTAGGGACATAACAAGAACGTACACACTCTTAGCATCCATATGATCTCATTGTTCAGGTCCTCAACCTGAACACATACGTCATTAAGTATTGTCATTCTTTAAACATTCATTCTGCTCCATCATTTATCTCATAATCGATTGAGCTAGAATAAATTAGAAGCTTGCCTTTGATATTTATCAAATCAATCAGAACATATGCCAATCCAATCATAATATGATTGGCTCTCCGGGCATACATACCAAAAAACTCCCACTTTAACTTAGAGTCAATCACCTTTGAATCATATTCTCAGTGATCTCTAAACATGCCCCACATGTTTATGCAGTGCTAATGCTAATCCAGTGAGTTAGCAACACTTTGATTTAGTCGGTATATTGCATGTTCCATCTCCTCACTGTACGACATTTCGTATGAGATGGAGTTGTCATAATATGTTGTCTAATATTCCGTTGCCTAACAATTAGCCCCATAGTTTGACTTAGTATTTCTACTTTGTCAACAATGGTTGGAATATCTATAAGTTCATCTGTATGAACTTCTAGATCCATATAGTATCCTCTACTGTTCATAACACAAGGATACTCAACATCCCTTTTAGAATTAAATGGATTTTAATTTTACTCAGAATATTTCCATTTAACAACATATATTCACTTTTATATCTTGAATATAACTTTTATATTTTGCATTTTGCGATCATTTTTCTGTCATTTTGGAAGCTTGCATCAGTGTAACTCATTTACACTCAACTCTTCCTTTTATTACCACATAACTAATCCTTCAACACTTCATAGGTACTTAAATTAGTTCTTTATGGTATTCCAGTGACTCTCACTAGAAGTAGACAGACATCCACTCAGCATGTCTATTACATATGAGATAACTAGATGAGCATATCATATTGTCATGTCCAATATATACAAGATGATGAATGCATATATATTGTGTTGTCATGTCCGATACATACAAGATAATGGGATGATTACATACATAATAGATCCAATTGCGAATGCACAAGGCATCTATCTATGTGTTCCTTTTCTTCATAAGAATTTGGGACACTAGGCATCTGAGAGATTAACTCCAAGTAATGTGGACAAGTTTACTCCCACTGAATCTTTGCATACTAAACCCTTCAGTACAGACTGCCAATGTATTCTCTCTCTTTATCAGGTCAAGAGACTTTCAAGAACTATATCTATAGATCTCTATTCCTATCACATAGGACATTTCTCTTTATTCCTTTAAAGAAGGCATTTCCACAAAAAAAATATTTTGTTCTTAGAACGTTTCATTCCTCATCATCATGTGGAATATGAATACACTCCCACTAAATCTTTGTAATCATAGATCCCTTCTTTATTTTGATATATTAGTCAAACCTTTTGACTATATAATCAAAGTAAAGACTCTAGTTCTGAGGTGCTTGTATTTAATCAATCATATTGATCAAACTCTTGTAACTTATAGACTGCATTTGCATTAACAAAATTATAAAACCCTTTAGGTTGTGTCACGTAGACAACCTCATATTATTCCTTCTAGGAATATAGTTTTAATATACATATGCCAAATTTCATAGTCTTCAAGTTCTAATAGCAAGCATGACCCTTTATGGCCTATAACCACTATAATTGGCTAAATAAAATCATCAACTTCAACACCTTGAACTCACTTGAATTTATCTCAACCAATTAGTTCTTCAAATGCCATCCATGTTAGTCTTAACTCTTAAGACTCAATTTCACTTATGGGTTTTATCCCTATAAGTGATACCATTAAGGTCATACCTTATTTGGTTCACATGGAAGTCATTTTTGGATCATATGACTTCAAGCCATAACTCAAAATCTGGTTCCTCAACATGATCTAGATGGATTATTGTCTCATCGTCATATGACCAATTAATCACCTTTGAGTTTGTAGGATATCGTTATCCATCAAGCTCAAGGTGTTTTCTACTAGATATATGAGGTGGATTTGTTACATAAGGAATTTGAGATTCCACAACATTTGTGATTCTTAATCTCCTTTTGTACGTTTATTTAGTGTAAAAAATGTTCATTACAAGAATTCTAGAAGATTAGTTATTTGTTTGATGATCATACTCTTATTATTTAGAGTATGATTCAATCTTTGATTTAGACATCATTATGCTTTAATCATGAGTTCTCTATGATACACTATCATAGTTACTCACAAGGTCCTCAAACATTTGGTTTAAGTATCTCGTTCATTGATCATATCAAAGAATTAATACTTTTACCAAGTTTGTTCTTCATTTATGATATTCTTGAACATTTCAAGATATTCATATTGGTACTTCATTAAATACCATATCTGAAGTATTAACATTTACTCCAATAGGTATGTATATACATCAATATGTATTATACCTAATAGAATAGTCATTATCCCACTACATCTAGTGAAGATTGACTTGTCATCATGCCCAATAAATACGACATTCATATCTCCTAATGGTTCATTAACCAAGAGAGTCTAGTTTATCCATCAACATGGAACCTAGAGATGAATTTCTCATTCATTTTCTTAGATGATAATGCTAATTTATTGTTTGAGTCATCAATAACTTTTAGGTATAATTTATTTTATCTCATGCATATCAAGTACCACAAGATAAATAAGGCATTGCCATAAAAGATCATATCTTTGAAATTGAAACATGAATCTTTATTGATAGACATCCTTATCATTACAAGATGAGGAATAAAATGTTTCTATTTATTGGAAACATGAAATAGCAGTTCATAACTCTATTACATGCCCGTTGGGCTAAAATAAACTAAAAGGTACTACTATCTATGGCAGCAACACTTGCTCCAATGTTGATGAGTATTCCTTCTTGGTCCTTTCATAAAGGCCATCACTTCTTTTCGGATCCTGCACATCATATATGTCAGATCTATATCTTGGTATCATATACCTAAGATAAAAAAGTATTTTAAGTTTATTTCATGATACCTGAGGTGGAGACTTCCATCCCCTCCTTCTTCTTCTTTAGTTCATCTATGTAGATAGGGAAATTTCTCTTCCAATGTCCTGGCTCATGACAATGGTGACATTTGCCTCCCTTGTTCACTCCTCCCTTGTCTTTGAGAGTTGAAGATGACTTGGGCTATTGGCTAGCATCATAACCTTACTTTGCTTTGACCTTGCCCTTGGCCTTAGACTTTTCCTTCTTTCTATTGATCATCATCACAGATTTGGATTTGTCTTTCTTCATTTGTGCCTCAGTTGTCCTCAACATGCCCAACAACTCTATCAGTGGCCTGTCAAAGTTGGTTCATGTTGTAGTTAATCACAATTTGACTGTAGGATTCTGGAAACAATTGCATTATCACATCAGTAGCCAACTCTTAGCTCAGAGGAAATCCCAGTCGAGTTAGGTTCTCCACATACCCAATCATCTTGAGTGTGTGAGGGACTATTGGATCTCCTTCTGTCATGACACACTTAAATAATGCCTTGGAGACATCATATCTCTCTTGTCTTGGTCTTGATACATGTTCTTGAGATGTTGAACCATCTCAATGACATCCATGTTCTCATGTTGTCTCTACAACTCATAGTTCATTGAGCACAACATCAAGCACTTCACATCAATGGCATCCCCAATATGCTTCTTATAAACATCTCTTTTATCCTTTGGTGTAGTGGGAGAAGGTTCATCTGGCTCTGGTGTATTTAGGATATAGAGCTTTCACTCTTGAGTGAGAAAAACTCTCAACATCCTAAATCAGTCGTGGAAGTTGTTGGTATGTATGCCCTGAGAGCCAATCATGGGATGATTGGTGGGATACATTAAGATTGATTTGATAAACATCAAAGGCAAGCTTCCAATTCTTTCTGGTTCAGTCATATAAGATAATGATAGAACATATTAAATTTCTAGAGAATGACAGTACTCAATGACGTATGCCTTCAAGTTCAGGACCTGAACGATGAGATCATATGGATGCTAAGAGTTTGTACATTCTCATTATGTCCCTAGTCGGATGTCATTATGGAAGGTAGATAGATAGCAATGACACACAAGACTAGATTGTGGTGTTGGTTGATGACAAAATCTCATTAGTCATGATATAGAGATATCAAACCAAACACATAGGTACTTGTTAGAGAACAAGTGTACCAGACAGACCCACCGTGAGTTTGACACATGGAACCATGACATGGTAGTCACAGTCAGTACTCACAGTGATGGTGGTGAGTGTGATTCTTTGACCTGAAATCACTACACTCAACACATGTCATTGGGTACACTTTGACATCATCAAATCCAGTCCTGAAACATGGGTTGTTAGAAAGGTGATGATTGGGTGGCTTTGACACATGGGGCTTTTGAGGGGTGAGTGATATATATGGGATTTGTCCCTCCTGAGGGAGTTTGATATCCATGGCCACTTGATGAGTAGGATTGAGAAAGGCGTGCATGCATGTGTGAATCAATATGTGATATTGATGACATACATATCTCTTCCAATCTACTCTGAGATCAAGAAAGTGAATGAATGTTGATAAGATGACTGTTCCATGCCTCGAGTTCATTCGGGATATCATTGATAAAGGAATTATACATTCACTATAACACCATTCATAGATTGTAGGATTGAAAGTTGTTCTCCAACTTTCTATTTCACTTGGGTATCATTGATGGGTGACTAGGCACCACTCTTTGCTTGTGAAGTCATAAGTGTTATGGACTTTCACTGCCAACGTGAAATGGACCTGCAGGGTCACACACATAGGATTTAACCTGGAAGAGGAGTTTATCCACAAATGATGTTTAGATTGATTACTAAAGGGGTTTAGTAGTTCAATTAAACACTCAATCAATTGATAGCTCAATATCATAGTGTTCAAGGTGTTGGACCGATTGATTAGAGTATCAGATTGATTGAAACTGCCATTGACTGATTCTGCACAATCTACACTCCCAACCGATCAGCTCATGTGATGAATCGATCGGATGAGCTTGGTGAACCGATCGACTCAGATGGTGATTGGATCAGCTCATGGATAGGGTGAAATGACTGGTTCAAGGGTTGAACCGATCGGCTCAACTGGTCCAACCGAGCAAGTTGGGAAAGTAAGATTGGTAAGAAATTTCTTTTCGTTTCACTTGCCCAATTTGATTGGAACAATGATTGGTATTTGGATCAATTCGAAACTGAAAGGGAAAAGTCAATCAGGAATTGACCAGTACCGCGAACTGAACATTTCAGAAGTTAACTGACCGTTTCATGGGTCTCAACTGATTGGTTCAGGTGTGAACCGATCAGCTCAGGTCCCCAACCAAATGTTTCAGAAATGAAACGATCGGTTCAGGTTGCGCAGTTGGTTGTTTTTTCTAGAAAATCTCAAACCCTTCTACTCCTACTTTAGTCTCGCATTGCCCGGGATAGAGAACCCTGTCCCATGACCCTCCTATATATATGGGTATTGGGGGCTTCTCAAAAGACAACTCAGTGCAACCAGTTGCTCTGTAAAGTTGTTGTTCTCTCTAGTTTTGGTAATCGAGAGAGCCCGAGAAAGTGCTACCCGATAAGGGAGGCACATCAAGGGAAAGACAATTGCAGAAAGAGACTGGTGGTAGGAGAGTGTGTTGGTGACTAGTACGTCGATAGGAGGGTGCGAATCCTTCTGATTCCTTGTGGGACAAGGAGATCGAAGTTCTAGGTGGTCCGTGTGGACTACTTCAGAGGCGGGAGATTTCTGCTGCTTGGAGGACAGTTGTCAATCCTGACAGTCCCGGTGAGACCAGGAGTTGACAGTCCCAGTGTGACCAGGAGCTGCACAGACACCGTCCAAGACCAGAGGTGAAGACCATGCAAGCTGCGAGGTATTGTTGCTGAGCAAGCCTCGGGAGAAGGTATGATTCCACAAACCATCCCTTCCTATTGTATAGATGTTGATGCGTTTCTTTTGTTCTGGGTTTGGGGGAGGAGAAAATTTTTGTTTCTGCTGCCTTCTTTGTCTCTCCTAAAACCCAACAGTGGTATCAGAGCCACGTCAACTTCTCTATACATCAGGATTATTGATAAGATCGATTTTGGTTTGTCACCTTTATTTATTGCATACGATGCGAATAAAATTGTCTTTATGCATGTCCAATCCTAAATCCACAAATCCATATATGATATGTAATATGAATGCACTCGATACGCATCACCCTTAAATGAGTTTTGTGGTGGATGTATAGCGTGGTTATGGCCAATAAACCCTATCTATGTATGGTTGTATGTGGTTGCTTGCATCTCGGTCTGTGCACCGATCTTCCTTCTCCTATTCCTGATGTAACTCAAAATAATTCGAGATTTCTTTCCTACCTTTGCTCCCCTCAAATGTAACTCGGGGTTTCCCAATTCAAATGTAAAACATGATAGATTTTATTTCCTGTTATGTCGAAGAATGACAGTCGAGACGATCAGTTCAAGGAGTGAATTGATCGGTTGACGTTATAGATGATCGGTCCAAGGAGTGAGCCAATCGATTGATGACCAGTTTGAGGAGTGAGATGAGTGGGTGACAACCATGAGGAGATGCACGATGACCGGGTGAACTGATAAGTTATAGGAGCCAACCAATCGGCTGGTGGCACCCATACGACCGACCAGATCGAGCAGGTCACTCATGTGATGAGTTGATCTACTCAGAAGGAAAAGCGTAGAGTTAATCTTGTACAGGTTGCATGTGATGTAGACCTAGATGACCGTGATTCCTCTTGGATCAAGGAATCACATTAGGATGGCCATAATCATCGCTTTTATCATTTTGCATGTTTTCTATGGGATATAGCATGTATATGATACATACTATATATTGTGGTGATTGGATATGTATATGTACCTATACAACCAAATCCCTCATCTAAATATTAAGTCTTATATGCCTTCCATTAGCGACACACATGAAAAACTCGATCGACCAAGCGTAGGTTACGCCAAAGTGTGGTGCGCCGTCCATCTTGTGGTAGTGTGAAGGGTAGACATGTAGGTTCTGCCAAAGCAGGGTGCATGTTTACCGTGTCGGCTTTTGGGTTAGATTTAACTGGTGATTCTTAGAGCATCTACGCCCAGAGGCAAGGAATGTTCATGGCAAGGTGTTGCGCATGTTCATTCATCAAGAGTTGCATATGATGCAATTGGCATGATGGCCTACCTAAATAGTCAAGATTGTGGGCGATCAACCAAAGTTGACTCATAACTTGATGAAATATGGATCTTGCCCACTAGAAGGTTGTACGTTGCAGTCTTCCAAATTGATGGTGAGGGCTATCAATTTGAACTAAAATAGTGGGAGCGATAATTAATTAAAGGCCTAATTATATCGTCAACCATTCAAATCAATCAAATAAGTCAAAAATGAGTTTTGGACTAAAAATTGCATATTTCCTTTTGTAGTACAAATGGCAACAAACGACAATCACTTCTCTTTGCGATCGGCCCTTGAAAAGGACAAGCTGAATGGGACTAACTTCCACGACTAGTTTAGGACATTCAAAATTGTTCTCACTCTCAAGAGCGAAAGCTCTATGTCCTGGATACTCCAATTCCAGAGGAACCTGCTCCTACTGCACCAAAGGCAGAAAGGGATGCTTGCAAGAAGCATTATGATGATGCCATTGATGCAAAGTGCTTGAGGTTGTGCTCTATGAACTACGAGTTGTAGAGACAACATGCGAACATGGGTGTCATTGAGATGATTCAGCATCTCAGGAACATGTATGAAGATCAAGCATGCCAAGAGAGATATGATGTCTCAAGGGAACTGTTCAAGTGTGTCATGACAGAAGGAGATCCAGTTGGTCCTCACACACTCAAGATGATTGGGTATGTGGAGAACCTGACAAGACTGGGATTTCCACTGAGCTAAGAGTTGGCTACTGACGTGATACTGCAATCGTTGCTAGAATCCTACAGTCAATTTGTGATGAACTACAACATGAACAACTTTGATAGGCCACTGTCAGAGTTGTTGGGCATGTTGAGGACAACCGAGACACAAATGAAGAAGGACAAGCCTAAGTCTATGATGGTGATCACCAGCAAGAAAGGCAAGTCCAAGCACAAGGGAAATGGCAAATATAAGAAAGGTTCTGATGCTAGCCAGTAGCCCAAGTCGTCTTCAGCTCTCAAGGCCAAGGGAGGCGTGACTAAGAAAGGAAATTGCCACCATTGTCAAAAGCTAGGACATTGGAAAGGGAATTGTCCTATCTATCTGGAAGAACAAAAGAAGGAGGCGACAGATGTCTCCACTTAAAGGTGTCATGAAAGTAAACTTATAACACTTTTTGAGGTATATGATACCAAGATGTAAAGTGTAAAGCACTCAATAAATGGGGCAAATGTTGCCTCCATAGATAGGAGTAATTTAGTTTATTTTCAGCCTTAAAGGCATGTAATACAGTTGTGAACTGCTATTTCATATTTTCCAATAGATAGAAACACTTTAGTTTTGCATATTGTATGAAAATGATGGCAATTGATAAAGTTGATGTTTGATTCTTTCAAAGATATGATCTTTGTGGCAATGCCTTGTTTATCTTGTGGTATTTGATATGCATAAGATAAAATGATAACTAAAAGTTATTGATAACTCAAACGATCAAATTAGCATCAGTCATGAGAAATTCATTTCTAGTTTCCATGTGATGGATAGATCTAGACTCTTTTGGTTAGAGAACCAGTAAGAAACATGAATATCTTGGACATGATTAATCAATCTTCACTAATGGTAGAATGATTATCCTATTAGGTATAATACATGTGATGTATTTACATACCTATTGGAGCAAATGCTAAATACTTCAAATGGTGTTTAGAGAAATACCAATATGAATATCTTGAAGTGTTCAAGAATATCATAAATGAAGTACGAATTTGGTAAAGTGTTAATTCTTGATGAGATCAATGAATGAAATACTTAGACCAAATGTTTGAGAACCTTATGAGTGATTATCATAGTGTATCACAGTGAACTCATGATTAAGGCATGGTGATGTCTAAATCAAGAAGGAGTCATACTCTAAGGAGTTAGAGGATGATTATCAAATAACTAAATTCTTCTTAAATAAAGAACACACTTCACTAATAAAGGACATTAAGAATCACAAGGAGTTGTGAGTTCTTATATCCTTGACAGATACACCTTGATTATCTAAGTGATGAGTCAACTATCTAGATGATGAGGAGCCGGATTTTGAGTTATTGTTTATGACCATTACATCCTAAATGACTTCCATGTGGGCCATAAGGTATGACCTTGATGGTAGCACCTATTGGATGGAAATCCATAAGTGCAAATGAGTCTTAAATGTTAAGACACATGGATAACATTTTGAGAAAGATGATGCTTGTTGATTGTAACTTAGTGACTAAAAGATTTGGCATACGAATACTAAAACCGCATTCCTATGAGGAATAAAACAAGGATGTGTACGTGACACAACCTATAAGGTTTATGAATCCACTGATGCAAATGAAGTCTATAAGTTACAATGGACTAATCAATGTGATTGATTGAGTACAAGCAACTCAAAATTGGATCTTTACTTTGATGATATAGTCAAAGGGTTTGACTGATATGTCAAAGATAATGAAGGAATCTGTGATTTAGTGGGAGCGTATTCACATTTCACATGTTGATATGAAATGGAAATGTTCTAGAATGGAAATCCAAAGTGGAAATTATCTTTAAGGAATATAGAGATGTTTCCTATGTGATAGGAATAGAGATCTATAGAGATAGTTCTCGAAAAACCTCTTGACCTGAAAAGAGAGAGCATACATTGGCAATCTGTATTGAAGGGTTCAGTGTGCACAGATTCAGTGGGAGAAAAACTTGTCCATGTTACATGGAGTTAGTATCCCAAGGCCAAGTGTCTAATTCTTGTGAAGAATGTGAACACTAAGGATAGATATGGATCTATCATGTATGTAATCATCCCATTATCTTGTATGTAAGGACATGACAAGAATAAAATGCATTTATCATATTGTATGTAGGACATGACAATATGATGTGCTCATCCTGATAACTCATATGTGGGACATGACGAGTGGATGTCTGTCTAGTTCCAATAAGGGTTACTGGAATACCATGAGAACTTGATAAATACTTGAGAAGTACTAGTTCTATGGAGATAAGGAAGAGTTCAATGTAAAGAGTTACACTGATGTGAACTTCTGAAAGGACAGAAAATTAATCGCAAAATATATATGGGATATATACAAGTGAAAGTTTGTTGATAATTGGAAATGTTCCAATGAAACCATTTAAAAGGAAATGCTGAGTATCCATGTGTTAGAGAACAACAGTGGATGCTATACAGATCTAGGAGTTCATAGAGATGAACTTATAGATATTCTGGTCATTGATGACAAGTGTGGAATCCTTGATCATGCAACGTGGATAAAGGTTAGCAAAGGAATACTGGATCACATATTACGGCGGCTCCATCTCATACGTATGACGTACAATGAAGAGATGTGAGACATGCAATTAATACCAACTTTGGCAAGGTGTTGCCATAACTCACTATGTAAGCACTGGAGCATAGTAACATGTGGGACATGTTTGAATTCCCAATTAGCTTGTCCTTCTCAAGGACCGGTCACAACTAAAAGTGATTGTTGTTGGTAGCCATTTATTCTACAAAAGGAAATTTGCAATTTTAGTCCAAAAGTCTTTTGACTTGAAAGTTGATGATATTAGTTAGGTCTTTAATTAATTATCACTCCCACTATTTTATTCAAATTTATAACCCTCATGTATAAATCCATAAGATTGCAGCATACAACCTTCTAGTGAGCAAGATGCTGACTTCCTCTAAGTTATGGACTAGTGAGGGTTGTCACCCACAACTAGATTCTTTCAGGTAGGCAACTTTTGCCAATTGCATCAAATTCAACTCTTAATAGATGCCATGTGTAACTCCTTGCCATGTTCATCATTACGCCTTAAGGTTCTTGATCCTATAACGATCACCGAGTTAAGTCTGACCCAAAAGCCAACTCGATGAATATGCACCCTATGAAGATAGACCTACATATTCACCATCACACTTCTATGAGATAGATGGTGCACCACACGAAGGCGTTCCCACACTTAGTCAATCAAGCTTTTCTTGTGTGCTTCTCTTGGAAGGCATCTTCAACTTAATATGTTTGTTGAGGGGTTTTAATATGCTTATATATGCATATAACTATCCAATCACCACATATATAGTACGTATCACATACATGCTATATCCCACAAATGAAAACATGCAATAATGATAAAGCGATGATTATGGCCATCCTATTGTAGTTCCTTGGAGCCACAAGGAACTACGGTCATATAAGGTCTACATCACATGCAACCTATTGTTGATGAAGATCTGTGCTTAGACCATTCCAGGTTGATCAACTCATCCTATGATTGATTGGCTCGCCTCCTGGCCGGTCAGTTGGTTTTCACCAACCAATCATCTGGCACCTCCATACGATCAGTTTGTCGGATCGTCAGGCTCCTCATCAGGCCACCAACTGCTCCTCAGTCGGTCATCTTGGTCCATCAAGTGGTCATCTTCAGTCTTCGTCATAACAAGAAATAAAGCTAATCCTATTTTACATAATCTTTGTGAAACCTCGAGTTAAATTCAAGGGGAGCAAATGTAGAAGATAATCTCGAGTTATCTTGAGTTACATTCAGAATAATAGAAGAGGGCTCAGTGTGCAGACCGAGATGCAAACAACCATAACCAACCACACACATGCACATAGGGTTTATAGGCCATAACCATGTACACATCCACCATCAAAACCATTTTAGGGCACCGCATATTGATTGCATATATACTATATCATATATGTATATATTAGTTTAGGATCATGTGGTATTAATCAGATATTCATATTAGTCATTTAAATATTCACATCACATGCAATAAATAAAAAATGGTAAGAATAAAATCCGATCATATCGACTATCCCAAAACATAGAGTATTGACATGGATCTGATACCACTGCTAGGTTTTATGTGGTCAAAGTGGGCAACAGAAACAAAAAGTTTTACTTGACCATAAACTCATAACCAGTCGATCGCATCAACATCTATGTAATGGGAAGGATGGTTTTAGTGAGATATACCTGGTCCTGAGGCTTGCTCAGCAACAGTACCTAGCAGCTAGTGCGGTCTTCAACCACATGTCTTTGACGGTGGCTGTGCAGCTCCTTATCTTGACCTAGACTGTGGTTGACTGTCGTCCTCCTGAGTGGCAGAAGTCTCCCGCCTCTATAGATAGTCCACATAGACTAACAGGAACTCTAGTCATCCTACAAGATGGACTAAAAGGAGTTTCCCCCTTCAGTCAGTGTACTAGTCACTGACACACTCTCCCATAACCAGTTGCATTTTTGTAGTTGTATTTCCCTCATTGTTCTTTCCTAGACAGGTAGAGCTTGCTTGGGCTCTCGTAGTTACTACAACTAGAGATGATAACAACTTTGTATAGAAACTAATGTTCTGAGTTGTGTCTTTAGAGAAGCCCCCTATATCCCTCTATTTATAGTAGAGGGTAGGGTCAGGGTTCCCAGTCTATGCGGGAGTAGAAGGGTCCATAATTTCCATAAACAATTTGCATTACAATAGGTGAACCGGCCGTTTCATAAATAAAACAGTCATTTGGCAAGGTGAGCCGATCAGTTCACTTGTATATCGGTCAGTTGGGAGTGTGACCCGGTCGTTTCACTTCCCAGACTTGCATACAATTGAATTTCCTTTTGCGTTTCAAATTAATGCAAAGATTAATTCTTATCTAATCGAATTGAACAAGTGAAATAGAAAACTTTTTCTCAAAAACTGGGACAACCCAAGACTGCTCATTTGGACAAGTGGACCGATTGGTTCACCAGAGTGAACCAGTCATCTCACTGACCATGAGCCAATCGGTTCACCCAGTGAATCGGTCGGTTGGTGGTCTAGTTTGTGCAAAATACAGTGAATTCAATTCTCAATTAATCTGACACTCTAATCACTTGGTTCAACACTTGAACTTGATGATTCTGAGTCAAGTCTATTGATTGAATGTTTGATTGAGTACCTAAACACTTTATTAATCAATCCAAACATCATTCCTGGATAAACTCCTCTTCCAGGCTAATTCTTTGTGTGTGACCGTATAGGTCCCATTTCACATTGGCAATGAATATCCATAACTAGCTTATGACATCACAAGTAAAGAGTGGTACCTAGTCGTACATCATTGCTACCCAAGTGAAAAGGAAAGTTGGACAGTAAATTTCAATCCTATAGTCTATGATTGGTGTTCCAGTGAATGTATAATTCCTTTGTCTCTGATATCCTGAATGAACTCAAGGCATGGAGTTGTCATCCTTTCAACGTTCATTCATGTTTCTTGAACTAGACCAGACTATTTGACATATGTGTGACATCAATATCATATATTATTTCACATGTGCATGCACATGCCTTTCTCAGTATCATTTATCAAGTGGCCTGGACATCATACTCCCTTAGGAGGGACAAATTCCATATCTATCACTCACAGTCTATCTCATGCATCAAAGCCACCCAATCATCACCGTTATAATAACCCATGTTTTAGGACCGCGTTTGATGATGTCAAAGTGTACCCAATCACATTCGATGAGTGCAGTGATTTTAGGTCTAAGAATCACAATCACCACCATCACTATGAGAGATGACTCTGACTACCATGTCATGGTTCCATGTGTCACTCTCATGGTGGGTCTATCCGACGCACTGTTCTCTAACATGTATCTATGTGCTTGGTTTGATATCATATATCATGACTAATGAGACACTGTCATCAACCAACACACACTCTAGTCTTTATGTATCATTATTGTCTATCAACCTTCCATAATGACATCTGACTAGGGACATAACAAGAATGTACATACTATTAGCATATGTATGATCTCATTGTTTAGGTCCTCAACTTGAAGACATACGTCATTGAGTATTGTCATTCTTTAGACATTCATTCTACTCCATCATTTATCTCATAATCGATTGAGCTAGATTAAATTGGAAGTTCACCTTTAATATTTATCAAATCAATCAGAACATATGACAATCCAATCATCATATGATTGGCTCTCTGGGCATACATACAAACACCCATTACACTAAGTAGGTGAGAAAATTCATGTTTAGATACATATATTGGGATTGATCTAGGCCAATATATACCTATCCTCTTGACAATTGACCCTCATAAGGTTGTGTAGGAGGTGATAGGGACTAGTTCCCTTAAACACACCCTATGCCACCCATGGCATCTAGTAGGGTAGGACTTCTAAACTCATCTCTATTTGTTTGTTTTGTTTGATGATACTACCTATTGTATGTGTGCATGAATATAGCGTAATTGTATAGTTGAATAGTAGTATATTCTCAAATGAGCCACTACCTTAATCAATTTTCAAAACCCTATTCTCTCTAGTATTAGCTAGTTCTTCATTCTTAATTTACTAATTTATTGATCACACTAGTTAGTCTTGGATAGATAATTGGTTCTTATTCTTAGTTGCTTTTGTTAGGTTTTGTTAGTTAGTTGATTATTTTAGCCTTTACTTTTCTTGTAAGTTTAATTGTTAGTTTAATATAGCTCATTAATCTCCATTTTCATTGCTATTCTAATTTTCTATATTTGCTTCTTTTTCTTAGTATATTTAGACTTGTTTTCTTAGTTAGCTTATTAGATATAATTGTTATTTTTAATCTAGGTTTCAATATGCTATTTTCTTATTACCTAATTCATAGTGTAATAAATACAAACACCAATTAAACCCTAATTCCTATGTTGAAACAAATAGACAAATAGCATAGTTCTAGTTTCTTCGCTACTCCCCATAGATTTGACCCCAACATGACACCTTTTTGTACTACATCCCTTGCCCGTGTGCTTGTAGATTGTTTATATAAAATTTGTGAACTAGAATAATTCCTTAGAAAAAGTGGAGTGACACATGAACCTTTCTAGAACTATTGTCTGGGGATGGTGTTTTAGATGTAGCTTGTTGTTCTCATAGCCCTCACCATTGCTACTCTTTGTTCTTTGTTCCAATTTTTTGTTTGTGGTTTCTAACTTGCTTCCCATTGCTTTCTTGTGCTTTGTGTTGGTGACAAAAAATTCTTGGTCATTGTTCTTTGTCTATTGAGTCTTTATTGAAGGCCCATACATGGCAGCAGAAGGCAAAGAGACATGCACATCCAAATGGAAGAACAAGAAATGTAGGACAAAAATGCCAGATAAAGATAAAGATAAAGAGTGGTATTTCTACAACATGCAAGTATGACTTGGAGAGGTATGGTCATCCAAACGGTCTCAAGACCGTTTGGAGGTCACCCAAGACCGTTTGGAGGTCTAGGGGTGAGTATGGTTAAGCAATTGATGATCCAATGATACTAAGTTAAAGTGTAATCAATTGCTGATTTGGTGATCAATCCAATGATCCAAACCCTAATTGGTTGACTTGGATTTTGATGATGTGATGGGCAAACGGTCTTCACCTACTTGGCCAAACGATCTTCACCTACTTGGCCAAACGATCTTCACCTACTTGGGAAAACGGTCTCAAGCACCACCTTTACCAAACAGTTTCAAACCGTTTGAACTTTGAAAGACCAAGACTGTTTGTGGGTCAAGTAGTCAAATTTGATTGTAGATTCAATTGATCAATTCAATTGGATACCTTATGTAATGGAGGTCCAAGGTGATTGAATCTCTCGAGAATAGAGATGATGAATGACTCATTGATCCAATGATGATTAGTAATGATAATCAATGAAGGTACAAAGATTGAAACCCTATTAGTACCTAAGTGATTAGTGCCAATTAAGGGATGAACCGTAATTACTTATAGGATCAATGACTTGGTACACTATGTCATTCATAGTTGTATGTACTTGATTGAAGGGATGATATGACCTTATCAAGTTGAGATGGCGTTAGCATGAATTCATAAGATGAATATGATTCATGTGGTGATTAAGGGTATGATCCTTAAGTAAAGAGATTATGAAACCCTAATCATGAACATAAACCCTAATTGACAGGGTTATTGAATTCTAACCCTAATTGAGGGCAATTCTAAATGAAACCCTAATCCAGGGTAAGGATGTAGCCCAAATCTAGGGTAATCATAAGTGAAACTCTAATTTAGGAAAAATAGATGTAAATCCCTAATTGGGATGAATAGTGAATCTCCAATTATGGATAATTGAATGAAATCCTAATAGAGATGAATAGTAAACCCAAATTGTGGGAAACTATGGTGGAAACCCTATTTGAGGGTGATTCTAAGAGAAACCCTAGTTGAGGGTGATTCCATGAGAAACCTTAACTAAGTATTAACACCACATGACGTACTAATGTTATGTTGTGATAAGTAGCCCTAAGAAGGGTGAAGGCATGTGAGACTCTAATGAGGAGTCATAATACATAAAGCCCTAATCTTGGATAATATGACAATGAATCATAATTCTAATCTTAAGTAAGGGTATAAAGAAACCCTAATGATGAGATAGAAGGAATGACCTTATAAAGGTGAAACATTTCATGTGGTTGAATATATGCAACCTAATTGTAAGCAATGTCTTTACCATTAGACAAGTCCATATCATTAAAGATAGTTGGACAACTCTAATGTGTGGCCTATGCATTATATGCTATAGGTAAGTGATTAGTGATGGAATGTATTAAGAAGGGAAATACCTTGATACAAGATAAGATGGCTAATTTAGGAGAGACTGAAGTGATGAGAAAGTGATACATCAAAATATGATAGTTATCATATTCAACACTTCAGGGTTTATATGCCTTAATGTACTCCAAATCCAATATAATTGGGTAAGAAACATATGAAGTGTGTTATGCAACTATTACAATGAAATGTAATGAGTTGTTGCACCTTGTTGAGTGTTAATTAATGTACCTTGAGAATGGGGTTAAGCCCAAATGATGTGTATGATATAATCATACCATGATGAGGATGAGAAATGAACTCTTACCTTGAATTGATGATCATTAATGCTATATGATGAAAGTAATGTTCTAAGAATAATCAAATATGATATCCTTGAATGCCCCAGAGGCATGGAATAATGTATTAAGGGATGGACAGATAATGAGATCATGAAATCTTTATTAATGAGAACTGGGGAACCCTAACCCTAATTTGGGTAAAGGGAATGAAAAGCCCTATTTGATAGTAAACCCTAATTCCTAGTAGAGGAATAATGGTGTTACTATTGTATCACATGATGTGATGAATATCTTGTATGACTATTATCATGACTAATAACCATACAAATATTATGAGGTGATGTATATAGCTAGTTTGAGCTGTGACATTTATATAACAAATGTTGATTGGCATTATGTGCCTTAATGTTGTTGTTGCTTAGTAAAAGAAGCAATATGCATGGACTTTTATGAGTCACATGAGTAAGTTGTTACATAGTGAGAGGTGACAAGATATTTCATGGCCTTGTGAGCCAGGTGTGATGCTTGTGTAACAAGTATCATGAATGCCTTGGTCAGATGACCTGAAAGTGATAGTTACCTGAAAAGATATAATAATGCTCAATGATGAGTAAAGGGTTTGAATACCCAGAACCATATGATTATGGTGATGAGAATGTGAAGGGATGAGAATTCCCAGTATTGAAATGAGGGACTGAGTTCCCAGGGTCTTGGAAAGACTGATAAATATCTGATAAAAGTAGTACATGTCTCTTTATAGCATTGTTGTAATAAGTTATGTTTGAGAACTTGGCTGATGCTAAAAGAATATGAGAATTTACTTAATAAATCAAGTGAAATCTATTCATGTAGTGCTCTGACCATAGATCCATCATCTTGAGGAATAGGTGATGGTGAAACGAGTGCCCGCGGAAAAATCCGGAGCACATATTTTGAATATGTGGGGGTAAATGGACGAAAATATCCTTATGTCCTCTTGAAGAGATTGTGGAAGGTAAACAAGAAACCTCTCAATCCTTCATGAATATGTCGGGATGGATGTATCATGAATCTCCCAATGATACTTAATGTCGGATCGAGGAGATAAACAAGAAATCTCTCGATTGGCGATGAGAGTGCAGTTGACGCTGTAACTCTATAGAGAAGGTACCAGAATACCCTGGCTAGCTAGTTAGCAGAGACACGAGATGTCCTGCATGTGGTCTCGTACTGACCGAGACAGATGAGGTCATATAAATCTGGCTCTTTTGATGACCTATGTATGGTACCGAGGCAATTTCATAATGGTCGGTTGGAGTATGAGCGGTATATCTCATCTCCTCAGAGCATAAGTGTGATTGTAAAATGTAATCAACCGTATAGCTTGTTTGCTTAAGGATTGAATACAGAGATTCATTGGCTGATGTTGCATTTCTTTGTGCATTCCTTAGTAGTTAAATGTTAATTATGTTTCTTTATATTCTCTGCAAGGTAGACATATGAATTACTTATCTACCATGGGTAGATGCAATGACCTCCTTGAGAATGGAGATTATCTTATTCTATTCTATGATGAATAACTCTGCCTGATAATGTAAAAATAACCCCTGCTCAGTTTTAATTTAATAAAATGCAACAACAATGTTTTTGGCAGAGAGTTATATATCTCGTTGGGGCAATTTTCAATTGTCTCACCCCCGTGGAAAACATTTTTAGGTATGCATGGGAGGCAAAGTAGAAATCCTAGAACAAGGAAAGAGCAAGAGCAACAGCAACAACAGGGACAACAATAAGATCTCAGGTGGAGATATTGCTTTTCTAGTCATACAGATAGTAGTCCTATGTGTCATCTCTGTACTCTCAGGTCCTCGGAGTTTTTAGTCAGTGTCTTATGAATCAATCTAAGGTTTTGTCTTGATGCCTCGCGATTCGTATATTGTCTGTATATAATGTTTATAAGATAGTTGATGTTGTAATCTTTGAGAAGGAATGGTACATGTTGTATACTTGTGAACCAGGATGAATTTGAAATACTTTGGTTCTTGGTTAAAGAGTTTTCCTGTGAATGGATCTCTTGAAAAAGTTTTAAATTTTTAGTGATTTTCAGTAATCTGCTGCAAATAATTCGCTTCCGCATTAGTTAATCATGTTTTCGCAAGACGGTCACCACAATTAGTGGTATCAGAGCTCTAGGTTCGTTGAGTCTATAGAGACATAAGAATAAGGTAGTAGAGTCTGTTATGGTGTCATCCAGTGTATCTGATAGTGTCTTCTGCTCGTATAAGAGAAGAAGAACTTAAAGATGACTGGGTCACATGAGGAGATTGCTGCTGAGAGCAGCAATGTTGCACCAAGAAGAGGTGCATGGGAACAGGAAAGAGAGAGACAATTGCCTGAGAATCCCCAATCTGATCCAACTATAATAAGAAAATCCTTCTTTAAGTATTACTGTTGGGGAACTTAGGACAACAGTAATGTATATAGTGGATCAAGTTTTGGCAGTGTAACCTAGATTACCAGTTCCAATGATGATGTTATAGATATCAACATGATTTGTAATTAGCATCAGCAGGTTGAAGCAAAAGGAAATGATGAATTTCTGGACTTAAATTGAGTTTGTGCTCAACCATAGCCTGTTGAATCAACCTTTGAGGCAGAATTAGCCTGAGGCAGTGAATAATCCATGAATCATGACAAGTTAGACAAGATAATGTCATTCAAATATGTCACTTTATAAATTCTTGGATTAATTGAGAAATGAAATGATTGAACTTTCCTTTATTAGTCCTATGAGGACTTGTGTTTAGCATAATATAACGTTACAAATGTTTTATGTTGTTCTTACCTCCTTGAGAAAAGATGAGGTATAGAAGGGATGCCTGGATAAAATCTAGAGATGTTAAGCCTTATGCTTATGATAATATGAAAAGAAGGAATATGATAGCATACAAAGTGCATACCACTTGATCTCAGTATTTATATACCCTGGCCAAGTATACAACTATTGATGATAAAGTGGGTATGGAAACTCTTAGATTGTTGTCTTTTTGATTTCTCTGATCAAGTAGTCATTCTGAGACAATCTAATGAGTATCATGAAATCAGAAATCTAGAATGAATAAATGTGTCATATCCCATGCATGAGAAAGATAGGTCTGAGATAATCTCAGATGAGCATGTTGTATGAGGAACTAAAAATGTACTCCTCATAAGATAAGAATAAGAATAAGGGAGATGAACCCTGTTCAATAATGTTGCCCGCATAATATAGATCTTTCCCATAATGAGGAAATGGGAGATGTGATGAGATCATGAGATGATCATAAACATGCTAGATAACAATAAAGAAAGGGATAATGACATGCAATCATCCTTACAAATTCCAATACTAAAGGCAAAGAACCTAGGATGAGATAAAGAGTAAATGGTTCAAGAATAGTTGAAAATACATGAATTAATAAGAGGAATATGAATCCTTGTTTTCTTTCCTTTCAGGGACATGGCAATCAAGTGGGTCGTAGGACACTTGATGTGCATAAGATAAAGGAGTTCTTGTATTGGATACTTAGAAAAGTATCAGTTATCTTGGAGTTTAGTCCCAAGATGAGGACATATGAAACAATTAATGTTCCAAGATGAAAGGAATAGATATATATGATGTGTTTCCAACACATGTGATAGATACCAAGGTGAAAGATTCTGTTTTTTAAGAGTTATCAGATGGGTTAGGTTGGCTACCTAGGGTGGTCAACTGTGAAATTAGTCTGGATGTATAAAACAATATGAACATCATATGTTAGGGGTTTATGCTCTGCATAAACATGATATTAATAAAGAATGCACTATGTTTCTCTGAACAAGAAAAGTGTTATTTGACACAAAGTTGACTTTATAGTCAATGATGAGGAACAATGGAGCATGTGCCTTGTGTGTTGACTCTATGAGAATCTTGTATGGAAACACTTTGTGCTAATCAAAGTTTTATGGTGTCTCCATAATAAGGAAATGTTATGTGAAGACTAGATAGTATGAAGAATAAAATACATATGTCTTCCTTTATCTGGATTTCGAGGATGAAATCCTTGTTAGGGGTTTATAATTTGTAACAACCCTGACCTGGGTTATACTTTAACCCTAGGTGTTTTGATTAAGAAATGTGATTAAATTCTTAATCTCATCTTATGAAAAGTAATTAGGCCTCAAGAGGAACTTATTTTGCAATTCTAGTCCTTTTTGAACATTGTTGAAATCAATGTTTTGTTTGTATTGGACTAAAGTGCAAATTACCCAAGTTGAGCGGTTTAAGTGCAATTTTGCATGATAATATGTTCCTCATATGTTAAAGCATCATGAGAGTGAAAATGATGCTGAGGTATGGCTTATGGAATCCTGAACACTAAGAAAGAGCTGATAAAGCAATGTTTGTGCATAAAAACCTAGTTTTGGAGTAATGTGCAATTTACCCAAAACCAAGGGTTCAATATGCAATTTACCAATTCAATAAAGTACCTAATGTTTCTTGGCATCATGTAGAGAAAATAAAATGAGAGGGACCTCTCATTTGAATTAAGATGGAGGAGAGAGAATCTTGATATTAAAATAATCAAGATTTAATCCTAAGTGAAACCCTAATCCAATTTAGGGCAAAAATGAATGTATTAATTAAAGGGACTTCAACCAAAATTAAAATTGTTGGATTCATATGTGTGTGTATAAGCCTAAAGCCTTGCAAAGGCACGATAACATCCTAAGGAGGTGAAATTCCACTCACCATTATTATAAGAAAAAGAATTTCCACTCAAATAAGGATATTCTTATTATAAGGGTTAAGGTGCTTAATTTCTTTTCCCTTAATTCATGGATAATGGAAGGGAGTTCGGTGGGTATATAGATGCCCTTGCATGCAAGAAACCAAGGGGGAAGTGGTGGCAACAATTTTGGAATTAAAAGACTTTTATAAAGTATCTTCTCTCTCCTCAATTTTCTTATAAAAGTACCTTTTCCAAGCCAAATGAAAGGATTTTACGACCCCACTTCTTCTCCTTGCTTGAAAAACCGACCAAGAAGGCTAAGGACAGCAGGGAGCACGTCCCAAACCTGTTGTTAAGCCTTTGATCTTCGTTCTTCATGATTTCATGGTGAAAATCATAAAACAATGTGTAATTCCTTCATTTCTTCACTCAATCTTCAATTCTAGCCGATCATTTCACTCCAAATCTTGAAGTCGAGACTTGGAATAGTTGGAGAAGCTTTATCCACCATTAGATCCGTCTAGCTTGGAGCTTGGAGATCAGATTTGAGGCGGGTTTTATAACTTGAACCCTTTTTCATTGTTATTCAACCATTAATCTTGTAATTTCAATGATTCCTTCATTATCTTGATTAATTGCTGCTTGAAATTGATTAATTCATGAAATCAGAAGTTTTTAGAACTTCAGGGACGAATCTTGATGATGATGACATCATCATAAGCACACACCTTCCCAAATATCTTGGGCAAACGGTTTGGAAGTTGGGACCAAACAGTTTCACCAAACTGTTTGGTGACCAAATGGTTTGCAAACCGTTTGGGAGAAAACGGTTTCAAAACCGTTTGAGAGGGTTGACCAAAGGTTGACCGTTTGAGATTACTGTTCCTAATTATGTTGGTTAATGACCCACCAAATTTTATGGATTAACACCAAAATAATCGTGAGTTGAAGGCTAATCAGTTAGGTAAATCTAATTGGATTAAGTGCTGATTTCCAACCTGATTAACTTGACCTTTTTGGGAAAACGGTTTCAAAACCGTTTGAGGGAGTTGACCAAGGGTTGACCGTTAGCGATTCCTGTTTATAATTATGTTGGTTAATGACTCACCAAATTTTATGGGTTAATTCCCAATGAATCATGAGTTGAAGGATAATCAATTAGGGAAACGTAATTGGATTAAGTGCTGATTTTTCAGCTTGATTAATTCGACTTTTTGGGCAAATGGTTTCAAAACCGTTTGAGAGCGTTGACCAAAGGTTTACCGTTTGCGATTCCTGTTTATAATTATGTTGGTTAATTACTCACCAAATTTGAGGGGTTAATTCCCAAGGAATCATGAGTTGAAGGCTAATCAATTAGGGAAACCTAATTGGATTAAGTGCTGATTTTTCAGCTTGATTAATTTGACTTTTTGGTCAAACGGTTTCAAAACCGTTTGAGAGCATTGAAAAAGGGTTGACAGTTTGAGATTCCTGATTCTAATTATGTTGGTTAATGACTCACCAAATTTGAGGGGTTAATTCCCAAGGAATCGTGAGTTGAAGGCTAATCAATTAGGCAAACCCTAATTGGAATTAGTGCTGAAATTCCAATGAGTTGATTTGCGATTTTGGGTTGATTAGCCCAAAAGGTTTCAAAACCGTTTGGGGATCACCCAAACGGTTTCAAAACCGTTTTGTGGTCACCCAAGACCGTTTGAAGGTCTAGGGTCAAGTATATATATGTGTTTGAAGATCCAAAGATATGGTGTTAACCCTAATCGGCTAAGTGCTGATTTTGCTTTGGGATGAGTTGATGTTTTGGGTTGATTGACCCAAACGGTTTCAAAACCATTTGGGAATCACCCAAATTGTCTCAAGACCGTTTGGGGATCACCCAAGACTGTTTGGAAGTATAGGGTTAAGCATGGTTGACCAATTGAAGGTCTAAAGGTACCAAACCACTTTGCAATTAAGTGCTGATTTGAGGATCAACTCAATAGCTCAAACCCTAATGATTTTTCACTAGAATCCAAGGGTTGGATGATCCAAACGGTCTCAAGACCGTTTGGAGCTCATCCAAATGGTCTCAAGACCATTTGGAGGTCTAGGGGTGAGTATGGTTAAGCAATTGATGATCCAATGATACTAAGTTAAAGTGTAATCAATTGCTGATTTGGTGATCAATCCAATGATCCAAACCCTAATTGGTTGACTTGGATTTTGATGATGTGATGGGAAAACGGTCTTCACCTACTTGGCCAAACGGTCTTCACCTACTTGGCCAAACGGTCTTCACCTACTTGGCCAAACGGTCTTCACCTACTTGGCCAAACGGTCTTCACCTACTTGGGCAAACAGTCTTCACCTACTTGGCCAAACGGTCTTCACCTACTTGGGCAAACGATCTTCACCTACTTGGGAAAACGGTCTCAAGCACCACCTTTACCAAACGGTTTCAAACCGTTTGAACTTTGAGAGACCAAGACTGTTTGGGGGTCAAGTAGTCAAAGTTGATTGTAGATTCAATTGATCAATTCAATTGGATACCTTATGTAATGGAGGTCCAAGGTGATTGAATCTCTCGAGAATAGAGATGATGAATGACTCATTGATCCAATGATGATTAGTAATGATAATCAATGAAGGTACAAAGATTGAAACCCTATTAGTACCTAAGTGATTAGTGCCAATTAAGGGATGAACCCTAATTGCTTATAGGATCAATGACTTGGTACACTATGTCATTCATAATTGTATGTACTTGATTGAAGGGATGATATGACCTTATCAAGTTGAGATGATGTTAGCATGAATTCATAACATGAATATGATTCATGTGGTGATTAAGGGTATGATCCTTAAGTAAAGAGATCATGAAACCCTAATCATGAACATAAACCCTAATTGACAGGGTTATTGAATTCTAACCCTAATTGAGGGAAATTCTAAATGAAACCCTAATCCAGGGTAAGGATGTAGCCCTAATCTAGGGTAATCATAAGTGAAAATCTAATTTAGGAAAAAGAGATGTAAATCCCTAATTGGGATGAATAGTGAATCTCCAATTATGGATAATTGAATGAAATCCTAATAGAGATGAATAGTAAACCCAAATTGTGGGAAACTATGGTGGAAACCCTAGTTGAGGGTGATTCCAAGAGAAACCCTAGTTGAGGGTGATTCCATGAGAAACCTTAAATAAGTATTAACACCACATGACGTACTAATGTTATGTTGTGATAAGTGGCCCTAAGAAGGGTGAAGGCATGTGAGACTCTAATGAGGAGTCATAATACATAAAGCCCTAATCTTGGATAATATGACAATGAATCATAATTCTAATATTAAGTAAGGGTATAAAGAAACCCTAATGATGAGATAGAAGGAATGGCCTTATAAAGGTGAAACATTTCATGTGGTTCAATATATGCAACCTCATTGTAAGAAATGTCTTTACCATTAGACAAGTCCATATCATTAAAGATAGTTGGACAACTCTAATGTGTGGCCTATGCATTATATGCTATAGGTAAGTGATTAGTGATGGAATGTATTAAGAAGGGAAATACCTTAATACAAGATAAGATGGCTAATTTAGGAGAGTCTGAAGTGATGAGAAAGTGATACATCAAAATATGATAGTTATCATATTCAACACTTCAGGGTTTATATGCCTTGATGTACTCCAAATCCAATATAATTGGGTAAGAAACATATGAGGTGTGTTATGCAACTATTACAATGAAATGTAATGAGTTGTTGCACCTTGTTGAGTGTTAATTAATGTACCTTGAGAATGGGGTTAAGCCCAAATGATGTGTATGATATAATCATACCATGATGAGGATGAGAAATGAACTCATACCTTGAATTGATGATCATTAATGATATATGATGAAAGTAATGTTCTAAGAATAATCAAATATGATATCCTTGAATGCCCCAGAGGTATGGAATAATGTATTAAGGGTTGGACAGATAATGAGATCATGAAATCTTTATTAATGAGAAATGGGGAACCCTAACCCTAATTTGGGTAAAGGGAATGAAAAGCCCTATTTGATAGTAAATCCTAATTCCTGGTAGAGGAATAATGGTGTTATTATTGCATCACATGATGTGATGAATATCTTGTATGACTGTTATCATGCCTAATAACCATACATATATTATGAGGTGATGTATATAGCTAGTTTGAGCTGTGACATTTATATAATAAATGTTGATTGACATTATGTGCCTTAATGTTGTTGTTGCTTAGTAAAAGAAGCAATATGCATGGAATTTTATGAGTCACATGAGTAAGTTGTTACCTAGTGAGAGGTGACAAGATATTTCATGGCCTTGGGATCCAGGTGTGATGCTTGTGTAACAAGTATCATGAATGCCTTGGTCAGATGACCTGAAGGTGATAGTTACCTGAAAAAGGTATAATAATGCTCAATGATGAGTTAAGGGTTTGAATACCCAGAACCATATGATTATGGTGATGAGAATGTGAAGGGATGAGAATTCCTAGTATTGAAATGAGGGACTGAGTTCCCAGGGTCTTGGAAAGACTGATAAATATCTGATAAAAGTAGTACATGTCTCTTTATAGCATTGTTGTAATAAGTTATGTTTGAGAACTTGGCTGATGCTAAAAGAATATGAGAATGTACTTAATAAATCAAGTGAAATCTATTCATGTAGTGCTCTGACCATAGATCCATCATCGTTAGGAATAGGTGATGGTGAAACGGGTGCCCGCGGCAAAACTCGGAGCACATATTTTGAATATGTGGGGGTAAATGGGCGAAAATATCCTTACGTCCTCTTGAAGAGATTGTTGGAAGGTAAACAAGAAACCTCTCAATCCTTCATGAATATGTTGGGATGGATGTATCAAAAATCTCCCAATGATACTTAATGTCGGATCGAGGAGATAAACAAGAAATCTCTCGATTGCCGATGAGAGTGTAGTTGACACTGTAACTCTGTAGCGAAGGTGCCAGAATACCCTGGCTAGCTAGTTAGCAGAGACACGAGATGTCCTGCATGTGGTCTCGTACTGACCGAGACAGATGAGGTCATAAGAATCTGGCTCTTTTGATGACCTATGTATGGTACCGAGGCAATTTCATAATAGTCGGTTGGAGTATGAGTGGTATATCTCATCTCCTCAGAGCATAAGTGTGATTGTAAAATGTAATCATCCGTATAGCTTGTTTGCTTAAGGGTTGAATACGGAAATTCATTGGCTGATGTTGCATTTCTTTGTGCATTCCTTAGTAGTTAAATGTTAATTATGTTTCTTTATATTCTCTGCAAGGTAGACATATGAATTACTTATCTACCATGGGTAGATGCAATGACCTCCTTGAGAATGGAGATTATCTTATTCTGTTCTATGATGAATAACTCTGCCTGATAATGTAAAAATAACCCCTGCTCAATTTTAATTTAATAAACTGCAATAACAATGTTTTTGGCAGAGAGTTATACCTCCCGCTGGGGCAATTTTCAATTGTCTCACTCCCGTGGGAAACATTTTTAGGTATGCATGGGAGGCAAATCAGAAATCCTAGAACAAGGAAAGAGCAACAGCAACAACAACAACAGGGACAACAATAAGATCTCAGGTGGAGATATTGTTTGTCTAGTCATACAGATAGTAGTCCTATGTGTCGTCTCTGTACTCTCAGGTCCTCGGAGTTTTTAGTTAGTGTCTTATGAATCAATCTAAGGTTTTGGCTTGATGCCTTGAGATTCGTATATTGTCTGTATATAATGTTTATAAGATAGTTGATGTTGTAATCTTTGAGAAGGAATGGTACATGCTGTATACTTGTGAACCAGGATGAATTTGAAATACTTTGGTTCTTGGTTAAAGAGTTTTCCTGTGAATGGATCTCTTGAAAAAGTTTTAAATTTTCAGTGATTTTCAGTAATCCGCTGCAAATAATTCGCTTATGCATTAGTTAATCATGTTTTCGCAAGACGGTCGCCACATCCAACCTCATTTTCTATGACTAACAAAATCGACATAGATACACATCTATGTCGTTGGTTTTGACCCAATATCCACCATTGTACGTCCATACCATGTCATATTTTTTACTGATAAAGGTCTCAATTTTGTCAGTTTCCATAACCAAACCAACACCAAAGTATAGATGGTGACACAACCATTTTGAAAAACACAACCGTGTAAGTGACTTAGTCGTTAGTTTCTACAAGAAAAATTGACGACACGAACGCCAATAGGTAGCACGACCGTGCTGTCTAGCACAACCATTTTAGAATAACTAATATCATTGGTTTCTTTACCAAAGGTGACAATTAAGAATTATAGTGTTAGTTTTTTGATAACAACTGATGTCTCAATTATGTTTTTTAAATGGATGGTCTGTAGACATAATGTTCATCTATTGAGCAAGATACAAAACATGTAATTCAATAGAACTATAAGTCCCATCCTGTGTTCAACTTAACAACAAGACAACAAACCTACAAAACCTTCAATAACAAATACACAATCCACTCACATACAAGATCCATTCTCCAATTCCATTATCATGACATGTACAAGTACAATTTTATTCATCTTCACATTCATTCATACACATGACACATCATTCACACATGCACCAATTCCATTCTCATGATATGTAGAAACACAATTATCATTGTATTCATTCATGTTCATATTCACACACATGTATATATTCATCATTCACATATGCATGCACCAATAATTTACTCACATAAAATTAGAAGTTGCAAGAAGTCATAAGCACCATATGTATATAGAAATAATGAAATCAAAGTTTACAAAACCCATTCTTTATCCCAATAAAATTCAAAGTTCACTTCCTTAAAGAAGGATTGTGCCCATTGTTCTTGTATCTCATCTAGATCTTTTGTCATATAGGGCTTTGTCATGTCAAAAAACTACAAAGAAAACAACATAATTAAAGAGTTTGAAGCTGATAAGAAGAAGAAGTCAGCCACTAAGGAATAGAACTATCTTGACCCGATGGTGTGGGAGGCGTTTGTTACTTCAAGAAAAATAGATGAATTTGAGGTATTAAGCCTCCTCATTTAGAATACATTATAATGAATTTATTATATTACGTATTTAATTTATGTTTTGGACTAGTCAGGTTTTAAGCGACGCTAAAAGAGAAAGGTATTCAAAAAATGTGCACAACCACACGATGGGTTCAGGTGGCTACACAAAGCTTTAAAAATAGAGATTGTAGGAGGCTTCTTCTTAGAAACCTACTCCTGGGACTATTGAGTCCTCTACTACTCATGCACCTCTACTTCTCCACAAGGAGTGGAGGGAGGCAAACCAAATCTTGAGAAATACCCAACTTCATAACCGCTAAGGTAAATGAAAAAATGGTAAAATCCAACTCTCAGAGCAATTAATATTGATGATTGTTATATTTTACTTACCAATTATTATTGATGGTAATTAGTGGGATCTCTATGAGAAAATGAAACAAGACAAGTTCATCCCTGAGGGAAGAGGGGATGAATTGATAGTTTCTCTAGGAAATCCAGTGCATCATGTGAGGGCAAAGGGTTTGAAGGTAATTTTATTGTCCCTAGAAATAGCACCAAAATTTTATGTGAGTCGTTTTCACACACAAATTTACTAAGGAAGAATATCCTTATTGCTTAACCTTGACAGCAACAATTAACTCACCCACAAGGGAATGAATCAATCATAGTATATAAAAGTGTTAACCCATGAGGTAACTTTATTATGAATTTCTTCAAATATATCACTAAGAACAATATTTAAATCCATTTTTTAGAGTGATTATAATGAAACTAGAAATAAATATTATAGAAGCAAAACTGATCAAGCTAAAGTATTACATTAAAAATAAATAATACTAGCATTCCAAGGTTCACAACCATAGCTGTGATGACCCCGAACTTAGGGTTCATATATTGAGGATAATTTTGAGGACTAGTATCGATCAATACACAGTCAACGCAAATTGAGAAATTGTGTATCCAATCATGGATCATTACAGGCATTAAGGTGTGATTGAAGGTGCAATTAAGACTAACCCAGTTCAATTAGGATTTATGTCTTCATTAATCAATTTGAGTGTTCATTAGATAAAACACCCATTTGATGGTACATATTAATTTGTAAGGTTGTATGTGACACTTGGGAGATATATTGACCATGATAATCACATTGAACTTGTTTGATGAAGATTTCATGATTGATGGAGGTACAGTTGATTAATATGAGCCTTTCCACCATACTACAAACCAACTCGTAGATATTTACAACCCTTTCATGCAGCTAGACATTTGTTGGATGATTTTGCGTGGACATGCTATGACAGTGAGAGACTAGGAGGAACCCTTCTGACATGGTCTACCTCCTCTATAAAGAAGGGAGTGGTTAGATTGACTCTATAAGGAAATATCTGCAACAAAACACACACATATCTCGAATCAAGGAGATAATTATGGGGGTATCTCATACTGATCATCATCTCTCATCGCTCTCCAACCTAGATGAGTAGTCACACCATAAACACCACTGCAACTCACAGGTGATGGATGGAGGTCGATCTCCTTTGCTCACACCTTGGAAGATGGAGAACTAGGCTTTAAATTTGGTCATGAACAGAGTTTCCAAGGTCCCAGACACCCACCATGGGAAAATGCCTCCCACAAGCTGTTGTGATACCATAGCTGGTTGTGCATCATCGAATAGAGAAGGGAACATCTCTCGTGCTGATGCCCCTTTCATGTTACTATGCTCTGCCGCTACCCCCAAATCACCTTTGGCGCTGAGGTTGGGGCCAATGGAGGAGCCAAGCTGTTAGAACTTTGTGGAGGGTCTCAGAGAAGGCCAAGGCTTTCATCGCTAACGCCTCTGGCCCAAGACTCCTCCTTTCCTCAAAAGATCTCCCCACCGGGCTCCTTGCTGCGAAATTGATCGTAGCTCATGGCCATGGTGGCCACTGCCAGAGATCTCGGGATGCTATGGAGAGGTTCAGTCGCCGCAGGGTGAAGCTCTGGCCATAGGATCCAATGGTGCGACTCCACTCAGGTGTCTCGGGATGCCACCGGATCCACCTCGACACCTGCAAGATTTGAAGGGGGTGCCATCCTCAAGAATCGCATGTCAGCACCCCTGCTCTGCGGCGGCATCCTCCGTGCGCCGCACTGGACAGAAGCCTTCCAAGGCGAGAGCGTGAGAGGAGTCGATGTTGGAGTCACGTGGCTTGCTTTGTAGTAACCATTGCAGAGAACCCAGGCGGGCGACGACTGGAGCTTGACAAATTCACTGAGGATGCATCACGCGCGAGGAGAAAGGGAGCCCCAATCGCGATGCGGAGATCGCAACGATATAGAGGGTAACCCAACTCTCTAGTCGGCCTACGTCAATTGAAGGGAACCACCCGGTCTAGGAGCAGACCAATATTGGACCATGCCCCTATTGAGCAATGTGGCAATCTCTCAGCCACAAGATCAACATCCCAGCACATAGGATCGATGGCACCAGTAATACCCAACAAGGTAATTCCTTTAATATACTCAGAAATATACCATATTTTAGAAATATGAATAAAAATAGGTCCCTTGGTCAATAAATGCTCCAAAAATACTGCCAGACTTGGAAAAATGTCCTCTACATTACTGGACACTTAGATCAGACCTTTGACAAACAAATAATGATGATATTTAATTTAGATGATAATGCTTCTTTTTGAGATCATATTATTTGTATAATTAGCCAATGATGGATATAAAATACGAGTAAAATACTCTTGAACCCTAATACCACTTGGAAACCAAATATGGGTTCTGATCTAATTATTATGCTAAAATAATAGGTCTTTCTTCATTAATGACTAGTTACATGTTTTAACCTCATTTTAATTTTTGAAAATAGACCAACCATCAGAAAATTATGAAATTTGAATCAGACCTCTTAAATGACATCTTGGTCAGTAGAAAAATATCAAACACAAGGTTAGATCATTTTGAACCTAGGTTTGGCCTAAACCCTAATTTTGGACCTAAAATACCTAGAATATGATGAATCATGTATTAATGATGATTAATTATTATTAATCAGGTCATGGATAAAGTTATAGATGATCATGGATGTATAAATATTCTCCGAACTCAGGTACATGGTCTTATAACTATAAGACTAGATTTCTTGGTTGCTTATGATATGTAATATCATGCATGCTATTATTTGGATATTCATTGCTTGGTTGAACTATTATGAGTTATACTTTGCCAAAATATAATATAACATAAAAGGATATGGATGGGTTGTAGCTACTAGTGCACCTAGCCCGATATGGATGTATGTTGCCTAACATGGATGTATGATGCTTTGGCCCATGTTAGATGTATGATGATACAATTCTTGCCCATACTAGATGTAAGTCAAGTGTAGATAAGTGTAGTACAACCACATCAAATAAATGTAATAAAAATTATGTTTACCTGATTTTTGCCTTAAGAAATGGTTTTTCTCTCTTTCTTATTACTTCAAGTATTTTCCTTTATGCAACCTTACTAGTGTATCTTTTACCATGTATTAACTTTTGTTGATTCATTTGTTTTACGTATGTTTTAGGTTCATAGATAGCATGGGAGAAAAATAATAGGGTGTGAGCAAGTTGTATAGGTTGTACCTATTGTCTAAGATCCAGCTAGCATACATGTTTAGTCTTGTATAAAAATTCTCTTTCAATATGTAATTGTAAATCGTTATGTAATAATTCATTTGTAACAAATTACAAGTTGAATGTTGAGAAATGTTATGGTTGTATGTTCATGTATGCGCATATGCTTTCGCAATGCACTCTGATACAATTGCTTAACATTTTGAAATTTTGTCTTCTCATCTCCATGGGGTTTTGAGAAGGTGAAAATTTGGGGACGTTACAGTTGGTATCAGAGCATGAACAATAGATACACCTGACAATTACTCACCATGAAACATAAAAGTTGAATTTCACCTTTCACATTAAATCCTAGAAACTCAGTAAGTTGTTCTATCGGAATAAGGTTTGACTTAGCCTATAGGTTAGAACCTAGCTGTTTGAGAACTAGGTTTAGACAAGTGTTTGAAACCCTTTCCATATAGAGATCATATGTATTGGGTAGCTACACTAGTCTACATCTCGTTCTCACCATTTCACTTGGTGACATAGCACTAGACTATCTACTGTGTGTGTGACACCCGATTTTGCTGATTTGGTTTTGTTTTCCAATCGGCTCGAGCCTCGACAGTTTTCTCTGACATCTTATTTCTCAGAGAAAAACTATATAATATTTTATTAAATATATGTAAATAAAAATGTGTCCCTTACACTGGAGAGTAGTTAGTGATCATGCAACCTAAGTGAAAGGGAGTGACATCAGTCTAGAAGAGAGAGTAGTCTAGATTAGATGTCTAGAGCCTTATCAAGATATGTGATACATAGAGTAGATGATAGAATGATAGTTGAAATAAGTATGTGAAATCTTATCTAAGTTTGATCTCTGATGGTATATGTTCCCTTATAAAGGTTTAAGTTGTATACTTGTTGAATCCAATTTTTTTAGAATTTATGCAAAATCTTGATGATGAAAGTACATTCCTGTTCTTACTTAAGCTAAGTTAAGATAGAGATGAGTGTGCATGAGCCTCAAGCTCTTATACAAAGAGGATGTCTAGTGGTAGGATGAGATATGTGGTGAACTCTAGAGAGAGTAAGACCCACAGGGAGAAGGTCATAGGACCTAGCCTCCAACATATGAGATATGTGTTAAAAAAATGTCCTACACTAGATTACTCTTGAGTGTTGAGTTGAGTCCTTATGCATGATTCAAATCTATATGTGAGAATTGGGTAAAAAAATGGATGGGTAGATGACCCATATGATAAAGTCAATCCTTTGGCTGAGTAGGTCCTAGCTGGAGTGACATATTTTGTGAATCTCATCATTAGTTGCAAGTGAGGTAATATATGAACTCTAGTTATGAGAGTATGATGTTTTGTGCAAAAGATAATCAAAATACATGTTCTCCCTTCTTCTTCTCTTTCTTAATATATGATGATAGAAACCTCACTTGAGTTATTTGGATGATTATGTATGAGGAGTCACTCATATAAGTTTGACCTACTCTATATTCCCTTCCTATACCATACATGTACTATCCAAGTTTGAAATCATGATATGATGGCTTAGTATATTCTACTTCCCTCTATATCCTACATGAAAGATATAAGTCTAAAATCATGAGGTATACATAAAGATATGTTTGGATCATAGGTTACATGATCACAAAAATATAGTTCTTACCCTCAATCTTTCTCAATCTATGCTTCTAACTTTGAGGATAACTCTCACACAATAGGGCGAAACCCAAATATGTAAATATGAAAGAAAAAAATCCCTCTAATGTTGAAATACTGTATGATGTTGATAATAAACCACACCAAAGTTGTTAATCCTGATAATTCTGATAAATGATGGCATGAAACTTGACATCACCATATGGTTCATAGGGTGAAGCATGAAGCCTTGAGTAGTGCCTTCTTGAATTTATATTTATGAATAAAATCCTTATCCTTAAGTGACTCTGAGGATGTAAATCCTAAAATCTAATAATGTCATGTGATGACTAAGACACTAATGAAGCTACAATTCCTTAAAAAAACAATGCTTCAACCTATATAAGATGGGGTGGGAACACCCTGCATGCTTAAATATCCTAAGAAGACAACTTAGGATGAATCTAGAATAATGATACTCTTGGCACTTAAAAGTGGTGGCCTAGAGGCATAAAACTCCTTGATATCATCTTACGAGTGAGACTAGTTGAATTTCAAGGACAAAATTCCATATTAGGTGGGGTGAATGTGATGACCCCGACCTTAGGGTTCATATATTGAGGATAGTTTTGAGGACTAGTATCGATCCATACACACTCAACACAAATTGAGAAATTGTGTATCCAATCATGGATCATTACATGCGTTAAGGTGTGATTGAAGGTGCAAATAAGCCTAACCAGTTCAATTAGGATTTATGTCTTCGTTAATTGATTTGAGTGTTCATTAGATAAAACACCCATTTGATGGTACATATTAATTTGAAAGGTTGTATGTGACACTTGGGAGATATATTGACCATGATAATCACATTGAACTTGTTTGATGAAGATTTCATGATTGATGGAGGTACAGTTGACTAATATGAGCCTTTCCACCATACTACAAACCAACTTGTAGATATTTGCAACCCTGTCATGCAGCTAGACATTTG
The DNA here is from genome assembly GCA_963693085.1 of Alisma plantago-aquatica. NCBI lineage: Eukaryota > Viridiplantae > Streptophyta > Magnoliopsida > Alismatales > Alismataceae > Alisma > Alisma plantago-aquatica. The sequence continues at coordinate 799,657,567 of OY856412.1, forward strand.
TTGGATGATTTTGCGTGGACATGCTATGATAGTGAGAGACTAGGAGGAACCCTTCTGACATGGTCTACCTCCTTCGTAAAGAAGGGAGTGGTTAGATCGACTCTACAAGGAAATATCTGCAAAAACACACACACATATCTCTGATCAAGGAGATAATTATGGGGGTATCTCATACTGATCATCATCTCTCAATGCTCTCCAACCTAGATGAGTAGTCACCCCATAAACACCACTGCAACTCACAGGTGAAGGATGGAGGTCGACCTCCTTTGCTCACACCTTAGAAGATGGAGAACCAGGCTTTAAATTCGGTCATGAATAGGGTTTCCAAGGTCCCAAACACCCACCATGGCAAAATGCCTCCCACAAGCTGTTGTGATGCCGTAGCTGGTTGTGTATCATCAAATAGAGAAGGGAACATCTCTAGAGCTGATGCCTCTTTCATGTTACTATGCTCTTCCGCTACCCCCAAATCACCTTTGGCACTGAGGTTTGAGCCAATGGAGGAGCCAAGCTGTTAGAACTTCGTGGAGGGTCTCAGAGAAGGCCAAGGCTTTCATCGCTAATGCCTATGGCCCAAGACTCCCCCTTTCCTCGTCAGATATCCCCACTGGGCTCCTTGCTATAAAACCGATCGTAGCTCATGGCCATGGTGGCTATTGCCAGAGATGTCGAAATTCTACGGAGAGGTTTAGTCACCGCGGGGTGAAGCTCTGGCCACATGATCCAATGGTGTGACTCCAGTCAGGGTCTCAGGATGCCACTGGATCCACCTCGACACCTGCAAGATTTGAAGGGGGTTGTAACATCCCTGACCTGGGTTATGAGTTAACCCTAGGTGTTTTGCCTAATTATGTAATTAAGATACTGGTGATTATCTTTTGGCATGTAATTAAACTCTTGAGGAACACATATTTCCATTTCTGCCCTAATTGAACAATGTTTTAGTATTATTTTGTAATACATGGACCTATGTGCAATTTACCCAGTTAGAAGGGTTAACTTACAATTTGCACATGTTGAGATGTTCCTCTGATGTTGAGGCATCATAATAATGATTATGGTAAAGTTTGAAGGATTTCCCAAGCTTGAGCACCAAGATGCAGCTGTGGAAGCAATCCCTGTGCTTGAAACCCTGGTTTTGGGGTAAAATGCAATTTACCCAAAATTTGGAGTGCAACTTGTAAATTTCATATTCTAAAATATCTTTTATAACTTTTGTCATCATTTAGAGTAGAAATGATGAAGAGGGCACTTCATTTGAATAATCATATAATAAAGAACACCTTTGTGATTAAATAATCAAGGAATAAGTATAATAGCTCTTTTATATGTATACTTTAGTAATGGGTTGATCTTCTTTGCCTTCAATTCTTGACCTTAGAAGGACATTGTCCTTAGAAATAAGGGGTAGGGACGAGCAAAGAAGAAAGGAAGGACTTAGATAAGAAATGGGATAAAGTAGAAGCTTTATGGAGAAATTTCACCCAAAATATATATACCACTTCCTTTGCAAGCAAAGGAACGTTTCTTTCATTCCCTCACTTATCCCCCTTGCTCAAACTGACTAAGGCAGAGCTATGGAGCATAGGAGAATGACCAGGGAGTTCAAGGTAAGTTTGGATCATCCCTTTTGCTTGAATTCATGGAGAAAACTCGATTTCAAGGTTGAATTCATGGCTAGCTCACCTAGCTTTATCTTTCTAGCCATTCCTTTCCAACTTTTCCTTGGAGAATTCACCTTGGCCGACCTGTGGAGATCAAAGACGCCATTAAAGACCTGAAGCTTGGAAGCTTGGAGCTCAAGGAACAACCTTTAGGCGGGTTTTATAATTCTAAACCTTATGCTTTGATTATACATCTTTTTCTATGCATATAGTTGCTAGTTCTTCTTCTTCCCTATCTTCCCTTGCATCCTTGCAAGCAAAATCGTGAAAAACTGCTACTTTTCTTGAGGTAGAAGATAAGGGCGTTAATTTCTATGCTTATCCACGGATTTCCACTTTACCAAACGACCTCCACCAATTGCCCATACGGTTTACACAACCGTTTGGTGGGCAAACAGTTTCAGGGTCGTATGAAGGCAAACGGCCTTCAAGACCGTTTGGTCGCATTGACCAAGTCACGACCGTATGGGAATCTTGTTTATAATTATGTAGGTTAATCACCCACAAAATTTGAGGGGTTAACTCCAAAGGAATCGTGAGATATAAGCAAATTCAATTGAATTAAGTTCTGATTTTCAATCTGTTTAATTTGCCCTTTTTGGGAAAACGGTCTCAAGACCGTTTAACATGGTTGACCAAGCGTTGACCGTTTGGGATTAATGTTCATAATAATGTTGATTAATGACTCACCAAATTTGATGGATTAATTCCAAATGAGTTATGATTTGAAGGTTGATTAATAGGGCAAATCCTAATTGAAATCAGTGCTGAAATTCCAATGAGTTAATTAGTGATTTTGGGTTGATTAGCCCAAACGGTCTCAAGACCGTTTGGGGAATCATCCAAACGGTCTCAAGACCGTTTGGGGATCACCCAAGACCATTTAGAGGTCTGGGGTCAAGTATAGTTGACCAATGGAAGGTCCAAAGGTACCCAAATCATATTGCAATTAAGTATTGATGTGATGATCAACTCAATAGATCAAACCTTGATGAATTTTCACTAGAGTCCAAAGGATGGATGGGCAAACGGTCTCAAGACCATTTGGAACTCATCCAAACGGTCTCAAGACCGTTTGGTGTCAACCCAAGACCGTTGCAGGTCTAGGGTTAAGGAAATTTGATCAATTGAGGGCCCAATTACAGTGGGTTATTGAAATAATCAAATTGCTGATTTGTGACTTAATTAAGGTGCAACCCCTATCAAATCAACTTAGATTTTGATGAATTCTTGGGCAAACGGTCTCAAGACCGTTTGGAGGTTATCCAAATGGTCCCAAGATCGTTTGGGCCAAGTTTGAGCCCGATTAGAGGTCAATTGATGGGATCAACTTCGATTTGATTCACATTGTTGAGTGTTGATGGTTGAATGTTTATAGACCTTAATTGAACCAACTCCAACCCTAATTGGATATAAATTGAGGATCAATTGAGTGACCAATTGGTTAAGGCTAACCCTAATTGTCTCAATTGATAAGTGGTTAGCAAGCTTGAGACCAATTGAAGGCTTCAACATAGGAAACCCTAATCGAGTTTACCCTTTGAATCACCTTGGAGGTCCATGCGATCTTGAGCTTTTAGGACCATACGACTTCAGGACCGAATGAGATCATACGACTTCAGGACCGAATGAGATCATACGACTTCAGGACCGAATGAGATCATATGACTTCAGGACCGAATGAGTTCATACGACATCAGGACCGATTGAGTTCATACGACTTCAGGTTCGAATGAGCTCAAACGACTTCAGAAGTCAAACTATGACTAAACGGTCTTCACCCCATCTTGGGCAAATGACCTCAAGATCGTTTAAGGGTAAACGGTCTTGAGTGTCATGCGGTCTTGAAGTCAACCAAAGCTAAACGGTCTACAACCTTAAACGATCTCAGGATCGTTTGAAGGTTGAAGGTGTGAAACCCATTGGGGATTTTTAAGGATAAGTCTGCCTAATGCCTTGAAGGCTTATTTGGTTTGATGGTTGTTCAACCTAAACCCTAATGATACCTAGGGACATTAAGGGTCAAGTGGTTAGTATATTAACCCATGTTATGATTAATGGTGAACTTTACCAAAATACCCTTTATGGATTCAAGTAGGTAACCCCTTTTTATCATGCAAACCCCAATGGTTACAATGATGATGACTTGGCTAGGCTTATCAATGTTGATTAGACCTAACCCAATCTAGAGGGATGTAATCATCACCTATGAGCAAGAGGAGAGAGAAAATCCCAATTATGGTTGAAATCCAAGTAAAATACCTTCAATATATATGAATGTACATGATTAGGGTATGATCCACCTATGTGAGATCATGAAAACCCTATTTATGATATTTGATGAATTTTAATCTTATCTAAAGACTTTCATGAGGATGTTTCTCATACATGGTGATGTTATGAGATCAATTCACCAATAGGTGAATAGTAAACCCTAATTGATGAAAATCAGGGAAACGTAGCTCTTGTATGAGTAGGGAAATACAACTTCTTTAAATGAGTTATTTATTGTTATCAGTTGATTTAACTATGCAGGTTCCTATATGAGGATGATCATATCTAGGTATGGATGATGATACTATATTCATTGAAATCATGTTGTTAGCTTTATGAATAGTGATTTATCCTGATGCCTTGTTAATAGCATCTTATGAGATTGATAGGATGTGAGAGCCATGAATACCATCAAGGTCATGCTTTAAGAGATGACTTGTGATGAGAATACTGAGAAACGATGATTATGTGAGTTAGACTTGATACATTTAGTATTCTACTTTCATAACTGTTGTTCTAATGATTAATGTTTGAAAAAATGTATGATGTTAAAAGAATACTAAAATGTACCTAACTAATCAAGTATAATCATACCATATAGAGCCCTGATCATAGATCCATCATTGTCAGGAGTTAAATGATGGTGAAACAGGTTTTCCTAAGGGAACTCCTAGATCACATACTTTTGAGTATGTGGGGAAAATGGATGTGAATGTCCTTACATCCTAGTGTAGGAATTGATGTAGATGTATCTTAATCTATCAATCCTTCACTATGGGTTATGCCGGGGTGATGTAACACTAATCTCCCGAGGAAGTCTTTTATACCACAATCGATGAGAGATAAACAAGAAATCTTTCGATGGTGAAGAGAGTACCGAATGCCACTGTGACTCTAATAGCGAAGTACCAGAATACCCTGGTAAGCTATAGTAGCAGAGACATTAGATGTCCTGCATGTTGATCCTCACACTGACTGAGGAAGATGAGGTCATAAGAATCCCGCTCTTTTGATGACCTATGTATGATACCGATGCGACTTAATAGTGATCGGTTGGAGTATGAGCGGTATACCTCATCTCTGCAGGGAATAATCAGTTTGTAAAACATAATCAACCGGTTAGAATATCTGCTTAGGTTGATCCACGAGATACATTGATTGAAGATACATTACTAAGTATACATGTTCTTCATATTCCTTAAATGTTGTTGTTCTTGAATTGTTATAATAAAGCTTCTGGAGAGGAGTTATAACTCTCGCTGGGACAATTATTTAAAATTGTCTCACCCCGTAGATTTCAACCTTTTTAGGTGGTCGTCGAGGACGAAGGAATCAGTCTGCAGGTGGACAGTATCAGTAGCAGCAGCACCAGGTGCAGCAGTAAATCTCAGGTGGAGATTCAGACTGCTGAGTTGTGTAGTTAGATAGTCAGTCCTATGTGTTCTCTGTACTCTCAGGTCCTTGGAGTCTTTTGGTCTGAGATTTTGATTCTGAGTTCTTGAGATTTTGTATCATGTTGTATATAATTACTCAAGAAGTAATTATCAAAGATGTAAACAGTTTATCTCTTTTTATGAAAGAAGTTTTTATGGATTCAAGCTCTTATCTTGAAAAGTTTTAATTTTCTGTGATTTTTGTCTTCCGCTGTTAATCGAACCGTTTCCGCTACGTTTAAATCATGTTTATATCGTGGTTTGGAGATCAGAGCCCACAATTAGTGGTATCAGAGCTCTAGGTTTGCTGAGTCTATAGAGACATAGGAATTAGGATGTCGAGTCTATCCTTAGTATTTCTTTCTTATCTAATAGAGTCTTCTGCTCCTCAGGAGAAGAAGATAATTAAGAATGTCTGAACCACACGAGGAGTTCGTGGCAGAAAGTAGTGTTACTGCACCCCAAGGAGGTGCAAGGAACCTGGAAATAGAACAACCTGTACCTGAGCCACCCAGAGAGCCACCTCAGTTTGACCCAGCTGACATGGAAAACCCAGCTGTTCAAACTATGTTCGGGCAGTTTATGACTACCATGACACACGTCACCGACAGGATGCCCATGCCTGCACCTAGGGCACCTGCCCAGCCTGAAGGACAAGGTATCAGTAAGACGTTCGAGCGACTTCGTCGTGTCAGAGCAACCGAATACTTTGGAACAGTTGATCCTGCAGATGTCGATCTGTGGTTGACCAAATTGGAAAAAGCTTTTAGAATCCTCAACATCCCAGAAGCTCAGAAGGTTAGACACGCTGTCTATCTTCTCAAGGGAAGTGCTGGTCACTGGTGGACCATGGAAGAGTAGAAGAGGCATGGAGTGGAGGTCTCGTGGGAAGATTTCCGTCGGGAATTTATCAATAGATATTTTCCAAATACCTTCCTAGATGAGAAGATCTCTCAGTTTGAGAGACTAAGGCAGGGCATGATGAACATTAGCGAGTATGAAGCTAAGTTCATGGAGTTATTGCGGTTTTGTCTGCACATGGCTGCCACAGAAGAAGAAAGAATCAGAAGGTTCGAGAAGGGTTTAAACGCCGACTTGACTACTCTCGTGTCTGCCCTAGAGAATCGGGAGATGTTTGCTACCTTCGTTGAGTCAGTCAGAAGGATAGAGAAATCTGTAGTCGAGAAGAGACAAACCCATAAAAGATATCCGTAGTTCCATAGTTCTTTATCTAGAGACTTTAAGAAGCCTAGATTCTCTGCACCTACACCTCCACCACCCAGAACGAGTGCTCAGACACAGTGGTCACCGAGTAGAGGTAAGGGACGAAGCCTACCTCAACAAGAGACTTGTAGTTCAGCATCGATGTCAGTCACAGGACCACCCAGACCACAACAACTGGAGAGGAGCTGTTACAACTGTGGGAAGGTGGGGCATTTAATGAAGGACTGCCGATCTAGGCCTGTCAGTGTGACACAACCTCAGAGGCAGAGTCAATAGGGATCTCAGAGAAGGCAATCTCAAGGAGCAGCTCGAGGACGTGGACAAGCATCTCAAGCTGGATCATCAGCACCACCTCAACACCAGGCGACAACAAGGTTCTATGCTATGAACCCACCTGATGCAGTGGTCAATCCACGGGTAGTGGCAGGTCAGATGGAACTTTTATATTCTTATATGTCTAAATCCTGTGTGGTATCTGTTCTGATTGACCCGGGTGCTACGCACTCCTTTGTCACTCGGAGAATGATTCGTAACTGCAATATGACAGTCAGTCATAGTGCAGATAGCTTGTTTTTGGAGACTTCGTTGAGTGGGTCTGCCGTGTTGCAAGAGGTATGCTCTCCCTACATTCTCTTCTTTTCTGATCATCGCATTCAAGTGGACCTTATACCACTTGATATGCAAGGATTTGATATAATCCTCAGGATGGATACCTTGGAAAAGTATCGAGTTGTCTTGGATTGTGAATCCAAGCTTGTTGTGTTTGCCGATAAAAACAACACGTGGATCTTTCAAGGAGAAAGGAAGATTCTGCCCACCTGTCTTGTGTCAGCTATGGTTGCTGATAAGCTGATGAGGAAAGGATGTTATGCATTCTAGGCCCATGTGGTAGATGTTACCAAAGAAGGTCTCAACCCTGCGGAAGTTCCTATAGTCAGGGAATTCAAGGACGTGTTTCCTAAAGAACTTCCAGGTATACCACCGCCTCGGGAAATTGATTTTGAAATCAATTTGATCCCAGACACGAAACCTATAGCCCAAACACCATATAGGATGGCGCCTGCTGAGATGGCAGAACTCAAGAAACAGCTTCAAGAGTTACTTGAGAAAGGTTTTATCCGACCGAGCACTTCACCTTGAGGTGCTCCGGTTTTGTTTGTTAGAAAGAAAGATGGGTCAATGCGGTTATGCATTGATTATAGACAACTCAATAAAGTAACGATAAAGAATAAGTACCCTCTACCGAGGATTGATGATCTCTTTGACCAGTTGCGTGGTGCAACCGTCTTCTCAAAGATAGACCTGAGGTCTGGATATCATCAACTCCGTATTAAGGATAGTGACATATCCAAGTCTGCCTTTAGGACACGATATGGTCACTATGAGTTCACGGTTATGTCGTTTGGACTAACCAATGCACCAACGACATTCATGGAACTCATGAATAGAGTTTTTCAACCTTTCCTCGATCAGTGTGTTGTCGTCTTCATAGATGACATTCTGATTTTTAGCAAGGATGCTCAGCAGCATGAGCAGCATCTTCGCCAAGCTTTGACCTTGCTAAGAGAACACAAGCTGTATGCTAAGTTTAGCAAGTGTGAGTTCTGGCTGTCGGAGGTATCTTTTCTTGGACATGTGATATCTGCATCGGGAATTCGTGTTGACCCTACAAAGGTAGAATCTGTTCTACAGTGGGAACAACCGAAGACACCGACGGAGATTCGAAGTTTCCTAGGGTTAGCAGGATATTATCAAAGGTTCATTAAGAATTTCAGTTCCATAGCCTTACCCTTGACTAAGTTGACTCGGAAAGATGTTCCTTTTGTTTGGAGTGATAAGTGTCAGCAATCTTTCCAACTGTTGAAGGAGAAGTTGACAAGTGCACCCATACTTGTGCTACCTGAGCAAGGAAAAGGATATATAGTTTTCTGTGATGCTTCTAAGAATGGACTAGGGTGTGTGTTGATGCAGGATAAACAAGTAATTTCTTTTGCTTCTCGACAGCTTAAGAAACACGAAGAGAATTATCCGACACACGATCTGGAGTTAGCTGCTGTAGTTCATGCCCTGAAGATCTGGAGACATTATCTTTATGGAGAGACGTTTCAGATTTTCACTGACCATAAGAACCTTAAGTACATCTTCTCTCAGCATGAGCTTAATATGAGACAACGCCGCTGGATGGAATTAATCAAGGACTACGATTGTACGATTGATTACCATCCGGGGAAGGCTAATGTGGTTGCTGATGCCTTGAGTAGGAAATCAACAACATCAACCATGGAAAGGGCACAACTAAACTCTTTAGTATGCTCTAGAAGGGATATGCTTATCTCTTTGAGACAAGACAATGTGCAGTTGAAGGTGTCATTGTTAGCCGGGTTGTTAGGTGAGATGCATATTAAACCTACCCTTAGAGAGCAGATTAAGGAAGCACAGCAAGGTGATACTGTAGTTCAGCAGATTAGATCGGAGTATGGTAGTGAGAAACGAGATGGTTTCCATGACTCAGATGATCAAATAGCCTGTTATCATGGGAAGATGATAGTGCCGGATGTGGACAACTTGAGGAAGTTAGTCCTAGAAGAAGCTCATTCTTCGATGTATGCCAAGCATCCAGGGAGCACCAAGATGTATCGAAACTTGAAAGATATGTATTGGTGGCCTGGAATGAAGAAGGATGTTGCAGAGTTTGTTCTGAGATGTCCTGTGTGTCACCAAGTTAAAGCTGAACACCAGAAGCCTGCAGGAACAATGCAACCTTTACCCATACCACAGTGGAAGTGGGACCATGTTACCATGGACTTTGTTGTTGGCCTACCTAGGACAAGCAAAGGACATGATTCCATTTGGGTAGTTGTTGATAGGTTGACTAAGACAGCGCATTTCTTACCTGTCAAGACAACCTACACTGCTGAGAGGCTCGCACAAATTTACATAAATGAGATAATGCGTTTGCACGGGGTTCCAGCTACTATCGTCTCTGATAGAGGTCCCCAGTTTACTAGTCATTTTTTGGGAACGACTTCATAATGCTTTAGGCACCCAGTTAAGGTTTAGTACGACCTTTCATCCACAGACTGATGGACAGTCGGAAAGGACCATACAGACCTTGGAAGACCTGTTGAGAACATGTGTTCTCCAGTTTACCGGAAGTTGGGATCTACACCTAAGCTTGATAGAGTTTGCCTATAACAATAGCTATCAACATAGTATTGATATGACACCTTATGAAGCCTTGTATGGTAGATGTTGTAGATCACCCTTATGTTGGTATGAGACTGGTGAGCATCAGTTGTTAGGACATGATATTGTGCAGCAAACTACAGAAAAGATTAAGGTAATACAACAACAGATTAAGACTGCACAAGATAGACAGAAATCTTATGCTGACAATCGTCGTAGACCCTTAGAGTTCCAGGTCGGAGACAGAGTGTATCTTAAAGTCTCGCCTTGGAAAGGAGTTCTTCGTTTTGGAAGAAAAGGGAAGTTAGCTCCTAGATTTATGGGGCCTTATCCAATCATTGAACGTATTGGAAAGGTAGCATATAAACTAGAGCTGCCACCAGAGTTACAGAGGTTACACCCTGTGTTTCACATTTCTATGCTGAGGAAATGTCACCCAGATACCGATTCAGTTCTACAACCTATGGAAGTAGAATTGAATGAAGATATAACTTATGAGGAAGGACCAGTGTCAATCCTTGATAGTAGAACTAAAAAGTTAAAGAAGAAAGATATAAGCCTTGTGAAAGTCCTCTGGAACCACCGTAGTGTTGAAGAAACCACTTGGGAACTAGAGGAGGAGATGAGAAGGAAATACCCTGCTCTTTTCTCTTAATACGTTTTATCGATTTCGGGGACGAAATCCTTGTAAGGGGTGGATAATTTGTAACATCCCTGACCTGGGTTATGAGTTAACCCTAGGTGTTTTGCCTAATTATGTAATTAAGATACTGGTGATTATTTTTTGGCATGTAAATAAACTCTTGAGGAACACATATTTCCATTTCTGCCCTAATTGAACAATGTTTTCGTATTGTTTTGTAATACAAGGACCTATGTGCAATTTACCCAGTTAGAAGGGTTAACTTACAATTTGCACATGTTGAGATGTTCCTATGATGTTGAGGCATCATAAGAATGATTATGGTAAAGTTTGAAGGATTTCCCAAGCTTGAGCACCAAGGTGCAGCTGTGGAAGCAATCCCTGTGCTTGAAACCCTAGTTTTGGGGTAAAATGCAATTTGCCCAAAATTTGGAGTGCAACTTGTAAATTTCATCTTCTAAAATATCTTTTATAACTTTTGTCATCATTTAGAGTAGAAATGATGAATAGGGCACTTCATTTGAATAATCATATAATAAAGAACACCTTTGTGATTAAATAATCAAGGAATAAGTATAATAGCTCTTTTATATGTATACTTTAGTAATGGGTTGATCTTCTTTGCCTTCAATTCTTGACCTTAGAAGGAGATTGTCCTTAGAAATAAGGGGTAGGGATGAGCAAAGAAGAAAGGAAGGACTTAGATAAGAAATGGGATAAAGTAGAAGCTTTATGGAGAAATTTCACCCAAAATATATATACCACTTCCTTTGCAAGCAAAGGAATGTTTCTTTCATTCCCTCACTTATCCCCCTTGCTCAAACCGACTAAGGCAGAGCTCTGGAGCATAGGAGAACGACCAGGGAGTTCAAGGTAAGTTTGGATCATCCCTTTTGCTTGAATTCATGGAGAAAACTCGATTTTAAGGTTGAATTCATGGCTAGCTCACCTAGATTTATCTTTCTAGCCATTCCTTTCCAACTTTTCCTTGGAGAATTCACCTTGGCCGACCTGTGGAGCTCAAAGACTCCATTAAATACCTGAAGCTTGGAAGCTTGGAGCTCAAGGAACAACCTTTAGGCGGGTTTTATAATTCTAAACCTTATGCTTTGATTATACATCTTTTTCTATGCATATAGTTGCTAGTTCTTCTTCTTCCCTATCTTCCCTTGCATCCTTGCAAGCAAAATCGCGAAGAACTGCTACTGTTCTTGAGGTAGAAGATAAGAGCGTTAATTCCTATGCTTATCCACGGATTTCCACTTTACCAAATGACCTCCACCAATTGCCCATACGGTTTACACAACCGTTTGGTGGGCAAACGGTTTCAGGGTCGTATGAAGGCAAACGGCCTTCAAGACCATTTGGTCGTGTTGACCAAGCGACGACCGTATGGGAATCTTGTTTATAATTATGTAGGTTAATCACCCACAAAGTTTTATGGGTTAACTCCAAAGGAATCGTGAGATATAAGCAAAATAATTAGCAAATCCAATTGAATTAAGTTCTGATTTTCAATCTGTTTAATTTGCCCTTTTTGGGCAAACGGTCTCAAGACCGTTTAAGATGGTTGACCAAGCATTGACCGTTTGGTATTACTGTTCATAATAATGTTGATTAATGACTCACCAAATTTTATGGATTAATTCCAAACGAGTTATGAGTTGAAGGTTGATTAATAGGGCAAATCCTAATTGAAATCAGTGCTGAAATTCCAATGAGTTAATTAGTGATTTTGGGTTGATTAGCCCAAACGGTCTCAAGACTGTTTGGGGAATCATCCAAACGGTCTCAAGACCGTTTGGGGATCACCCAATACCATTTAGAGGTCTGGGGTCAAGTATAGTTGACCAATGGAAGTTCCAAAGGTACCCAAATCATATTGCAATTAAGTATTGATGTGATGATCAACTCAATAGATCAAACCTTGATGAATTTTCACTAGAGTCCAAAGGATGGATGGGAAAACGGTCTCAAGACCGTTTGGAACTCATCCAAACGGTCTCAAGACCGTTTGGTGTCAACCCAAGACCGTTTGGAGGTCTAGGGTTAAGGAAATTTGATCAATTGAGGGCCCAATTACAGTGGGTTATTGAAATAATCAAATTGCTGATTTGTGACTTAATTAAGGTTCAACCCCTATCAAATCAACTTATATTTTGATGAATTCTTGGGCAAACGGTCTCAAGACCGTTTGGAGGTTATCCAAATGGTCCCAAGACCGTTTGGGCCAAGTTTGAGCCCGATTGGATGTCAATTGATGGGATCAACTTCGATTTGATTCACATTGTTGAGTGTTAATGGTTGAATGTTTATAGACCTTAATTGAACCAACTCCAACCCTAATTGGATATCAATTGAGGATCAATTGAGTGACCAATTGGTTAAGGCTAACCCTAATTGTCTCAGTTGATAAGTGGTTAGCAAGCTTGAGACCAATTGAAGGCTTCAACATAGGAAAACCTAATCGAGTTTACCCTTTGAATCACCTTGGAGGTCCATGCGATCTTGAGCTTTTAGGACCATACGACTTCAGGACCGAATGAGATCATACAACTTCAGGACCGAATGAGATCATACGACTTTAGGACCGAATGAGATCATACAACTTCAGGACCGAATGAGTTCATACGACTTCAGGACCGAATGAGTTCATACGACTTCAGGTTCGAATGAGCTCAAACGACTTCAGAAGTCAAACTATGACTAAACGGTCTTCACCCCATCTTGGGCAAACGACCTCAAGATCGTTTGAGGGTAAACGGTCTTGAGTGTCATGTGGTCTTGAAGTCAACCAAAGCTAAACGGTCTACAACCTTAAACGATCTCAGGATCGTTTGAAGGTTGAAGGTGTGAAACCCATTGGGGATTTTTAAGGATAAGTCTGCCTAATGCCTTGAAGGCTTAGATGGTTTGATGGTTGTTCAACCTAAACCCTAATGATACCTAGGGACATTAAGGGTCAAGTGGTTAGTATATTAACCCATGTCATGATTAATGGTGAACTTTACCAAAATACCCTTTATGGATTCAAGTAGGTAACCCCTTTTTATCATGCAAACCCCAATGGTTACAATGGTGATGACTTGGCTAGGCTTATCAATGTTGATTAGACCTAACCCAATCTAGAGGGATGTAATCATCACCTATGAGCAAGAGGAGAGAGAAAATCCCAATTATGGTTGAAATCCAAGTAAAATACCTTCAATATATATGAATGTACATGATTAGGGTATGATCCACCTATGTGAGATCATGAAAACCCTATTTATGATATTTGATGAATCTTAATCTTATCTGAAGACTTTAATGAGGTTGTTTCTCATACATGGTGATGTTATGAGATCAATTCACCAATAGGTGAATAGTAAACCCTAATTGATGAAAATAAGGGAAACCTAGCTCTTGTATGAGTAGGGAAATACAACTTCTTTAAATGAGTTATTTATTGTTATCAGTTGATTTAACTATGCAGGTTCCTATATGTGGATGATCATATCCAGGTATGGATGATGATACTATATTCATTGAAAGCATGTTGTTAGCTTTATGAATAGTGATTTATCCTAATGCCTTGTTAATAGCATCTTATGAGATTGATAGGCTGTGAGAGCCATGAATACCATCAAGGTCATGCTTTAAGAGATGACTTGTGATGAGAATACTGAGAAACGATGATTATGTGAGTTAGACTTGATACATTTAGTATTCTACTTTCATAACTGCTGTTCTAATGATTAGTGTTTGAAAACATGTATGATGTTAAAAGAATACTAAAATGTACCTAACTAATCAAGTATAATCATACCATGTAGAGCCCTGATCATAGATCCATCATTGTCAGGAGTCAAATGATGGTGAAATAGGTTTTCCTAAGGGAACTCCTGGATCACATACTTTTGAGTATGTGGGGAAAATGGATGTGAATGTCCTTACATCCTAGTGTAGGAATTGATGTAGATGTATCTTAATCTATCAATCCTTCACTATGGGTTATGCCGGGGTGATGTAACACTAATCTCCCGAGGAAGTCTTTTATACCGCAATCGATGAGAGATAAACAAGAAATCTTTCGATGGCGAAGAGAGTACAGAATGCCACTGTGACTCTAATAGCAAAGTACCAGAATACCCTGGTAAGCTATAGTAGCAGAGACATTAGATGTCCTGCATGTTGATCCTCACACTGACTGAGGAAGATGAGGTCATAAGAATCCGACTCTTTTGATGACCTATGTATGATACCGATGCGACTTAATAGTGATCGGTTGGAGTATGAGCGGTATACCTCATCTCCGCAGGGCATAATGATGTTTGTAAAACATAATCAACCGCGTAGCATATCTACTTAGGTTGATCCATGAGATACATTGATTGAAGATACATTACTTAGTATACATGTTCTTCATATTCCTTAAATGTTGTTGTTCTTGAATTGTTATAATAAAGCTTCTGGCGAGGAGTTATAACTCTTGCTGGGACAATTATTTAAAATTGTCTCACCCCGTTGATTTCAACCTTTTTAGGTGGTCGTCGAGGATGAAGGAATCAGTCTGCAGGTGGACAGTATCAGCAGCAGAAGCACCAGGTGCAGCAGTAAATCTCAGGTGGAGATTCAGACTGCTAAGTTGTGTAGTTAGATAGTCAGTCCTATGTGTTCTCTGTACTCTCAGGTCCTTGGAGTCTTTTGGTCTGAGATTTTGATTCTGATTTCTTGAGATTTTGTATCATGTTGTATATAATTACTCAAGAAGTAATTATTAAAGATGTAAACAGTTTATCTCCTTTTATGAAAGAAGTTTTTATGGATTCAAGCTCTTATCTCAAAAAGTTTTAATTTTCCATGATTTTTGTCTTCCGCTGTTAATCGAACCGTTTCCGCTACGTTTAAATCATGTTTATATCATGGTTTGGAGATCAGAGCCCACAGGGGTGCCATCCTCAAGAATCGCATGTCGGCACCCCTGCTCTGCAGCGGCATCCTCCATGTGCCACGATGGACAAAAGCCTTACGAGGCGAGAGCATGAGAGGAGTCGATGCTGGAGTCACGTGGCTTGCTTTGCGGGAACCATTGCAGAGAACCTAGGCGGGCGACGACAGGATCTTGACAGATTCACTAAGGACGCATCACGCACGAGGAGAAAGGGAGCCCTGATCACAATGTGGAGATCACAAGGAGATAGAGGGTGACCCAACTCTCTGTTCGGCCTACGTCAATTGAAGGGAACCACCCGATCTTGGAGCAGACCAATATTGGACCATGCTCCTATTGAGCAATGTGGCAATCTCTCAGCCACAGGATCTACATCCCAGTACACAGGATCGATGGCGCCAGTAATACCCAACAAGGTAATTCCTTTAATATACTCAGAAATATACCATATCTTAGAAATATGAATAAAAATAGGTCCCTTGGTTAATAAATGCACCAAAAATACTGCCATACTTGGAAAAATGTCCTCTACATTACTGGACCCTTAGATCAGACCTTTGACAAACAAATAATGATGATATTTAATGTAGATGATAATGCTTCTTTTTGAGATCATATTATTTGTATAATTAGCCAATTATGGATATAAAATATGAGAAAAATACTCTTGAACACTAATACAACTTGGAAACAAAATATGGGTTCTGATCTAATTATTATGCTGAAATAATAGGTCTTTCTTCATTAATGACTAGTTACATGTTTTAACCTCATTTTAATTTTTGAAAATATATGAACCATCAGAAAATTATGAAATTTGAATCAGACCTCTAAAATGACATCCTGGTCAGTAGAAAAATATCAAACAGAAGGTTAGATCATTTTGAACCTAGGTTTGGCCTAAACCCTAATTTGGGACCTAAAATACCTAGAATATGATGAACTATGTATTAATGATGATTAATTGTTATTAATCGGGTCATGGACAAAGTTATAGATGATCATGGCTGTATAAATATTCTCTGAACTCAGGTACGTGGTCTTGTAAGTATAAGACTAGATTTCTTGGTTGCTTATGATATGTAATATCATGCATGCTATTATTTGGATATTCATTGTTTGGTTGAACTATTATGATTTATACTTTGCCAAAAGTTGTATGGGAGAAAAAGAATAGGGTGTGAGCAAGTTGTATAAGTTGTACCTATTGTCTAAGATCCTGCTATAATACATGTTTAGTCTTGTGTAAAAATTCTCTTTCAATATGTAATTGTAAATCGTTATGTAATAATTCATTTGTAACAAATTACAAGTTGAATGTTGAGAAATGTTATGGTTGTATGTTCATGTATGCACATATGCTTGCGCAACACACTCTGATACAATTGCTTAATGTTTTCGGATTTTGTCTTCTCATCTCCATGGGGTTTTGAGAAGGTGAAAATCCAGGGACGTTACAATAGACTACATAGATATTCTAATAAAATGAACTCCTTGGAGGAGTATTTTAGATTGGGACCAAGAAGATTTTCATCCTTAAGGAACACAAATCTCACATGGATCAAATTTCCCATAGACCCATGTTCTCAGTGTTTATGGTTCTTTGTCCTATCTAGTAGAACTCCATCCGGGGTCTTATCTGGAGATCTTTTTTTTGGTGATCCATGCATGTTTCTTTCAAGGTAACAAAAGTGTTGCTACAGAGTGTAACAAGAATTTCAAGGGAAGAAGAAGGAGAAAAAAACTATACAAATAACTATCACTTCACTATCACTATCTATATAGATAAAGAGTACTTATAGATGTATCTCCAATGCTTTTCAGGGTTCTTTTGCACAACAAGGAAAACTCTAAAGTTCCTTTCAGAGAAGACATGGTAGAAAAGGACAGAAACTACTATTCTTACTTCTTTCTTCAGTGAAAATAGATCAGATAAATAGTTGAATCAAAACCATAACGTTTTTGAAAGAAATTCCATATTTCAACCAAGTAACTACAGCTAAAAAAGAGATGATCCACATTCTCTTCATTATCTTCACATAGAACGCATCTAGAAGTCAACTAAAAACCAAATCTCTTTAAGGTATCAGTGGTAAAGAGCCTAATAAGGAAACATTTCCATAAGAGCACAACAAGAATTTAAAAATATAGGAAATATGTTCAATTAAATCATAAAACTCCATTTGGGGATGCCATCTAGAGTTATATGTGTTTATCTGGCATTCAAACCTTAGGGTCTCTAGTCTTTTCACCTTAGATTGTATCAATAATAATATAATTGATCAAATCATTGAACAAGTGCATAGATAGAAAGTAACACATCTTCTAAACTAAATTATTAGACTCAATATCAATTAGAACAGGGTACAGACTATGAGGATACACCCAATACCTCAACAATAATATCTACTTTCTCATAGTCATAATAAACAAATATGTATAGATAGGAAGGGATTGATTTTGCTAGAGTCTAGGAGAAATATGGAAGTCTCTCTGATGAAGATGATAGATCCTCTCTATTTCTTGCTTCATGCACCTAAAGGAGTCTCTAAGATGATAGGGTATAACCCCCTTTGTGTTTGGCCCAACCCCTCCTTTTATAGGGAGGGGTTGTGACCAAAAGACCCTAAAAGCACATCATGATAACGTCTACAACGATGCTAGTCGATAGATTGGGGATCTAGTCAGTCGACTAGGGTAGGTTGAGGCTTAGTTTCATATACATGCTAGTCGATTGGTTGGGGGTCCTATTTTTCAAATGGATGAGTTGATGCTTAGGTTCATATGTAGGTTAGTCAATCTGGTTGAGATGAGTCGACTGACATTAATTGAAATAGAAGTCCCCTCTTTTCCATGTTGAGTCGGTCAACTGGGTGGCTAGTTTACTAGTTGGCAATTCTAGACCTGACCAATTCTTTCTTTTTGAGTCAGTCAACTGGAGATGTTAGTTGACCATTTGGAATTCTTAGAAGCTAAGATATGCACTTGAATCCTCCTCGATCTTCAATTCCAAGAGTATTTCTGGAGGGGATATTAATGTTTGGTGTGAATGGGTATAATTGAGTTGTTTCTTGCAATAAGTGAGCAAATCTAATTAAAATAATGAATTAGGAGACATAATAAGAATTAAAGTGATTAATTCCTAAAATTGGGAAATAAATAGGTAATGCCCTTAATAAATGATATGAAAGATGTAATAAATACATATGAATATGCGTTCACCATCCATATAGGATTTTATCCAATTGAACTAAACAACGATTTCTTTACAAGGAATGAAGTACTATTTCTTGTCCAAAAAGGAATTTAAAAGCATACATGTAATAGAATTTCTCTAATTCTATTACATCCATAGTTTGTTAAGATAAAATATGTGTCCCTCTAGTAGCAATAACAACTCCTTCCATTCTTTCAAATTCAGATCACACATATTACTTCTCTAATGATATATTTTTCTTGTTATCTTACATTAATGTAAGACACTCATGTCATATCCAATACACATTCTTAAGAGGAGGGTTCAATTTACCTAAATAGTGTAACTAAGTTGGATATCCTATCTCCTTATACTTATTAGTTCGTCTAGGTAAGATAGGAATCATCCAATGTCCAACATTGATGAAATTTTGTTGTGTACCCATAATTTAGATTACCTTCTTTTCAAAGGGTTATCACTTGAATTTGACTTAGATCCCATTCTAGTCTTAACTTTTCAATTATATCCCAACTTCTCATTTTGACCTTCAATATAGAATAATATGGGTGTAAATTGTAAGTGTTTCTCTTTGTGGTTTTTAACATCATGAGACATGGAGAAAATTATCTACACACATCATTCATAATTATTAGCTATATGATATTTGTAAGATTTTCATATTCAAGTCCATTTCCAACTTTTGGCCAAGGGAAGTCACATACTCACTAAATCCTCCACATACTCAACTTGTTTGAGTATATAAGGATGTAATGGGCTTATGAGGGAAACATGTTCCAACATTGAGCTCAAGGAGTGATCGCAATGACAACTGGTTCATTTTTGTTTCTACAATATTAAAGGGGATTCAAACTTTGATTTGAAAACTTTGTTGTTTAATGAGGCCTTCTATTGAAAGTTTACTCCCACTATTTTTCTCAAATTTAATAACCCTCACTATTAATCTAGAAAGTTAAAGTGAATAACTTTCTAGTGGGCCAAGGTCTATATTCCATTGAATCATTAGTCAACTTTTGCTGATCACTCACAAGTCAATTATTTAGGTAGGTAAGTTTTGCCAATTACAACAGATGCAAACCTTAAATGGATGGGGAACAAGAATTGTTAAATTTTCATCATATAAAACACCCATATGCATGCCTCTAGGTTCCTAATCCTATTCATGTTACCTAGTTAAGTTGGCTCCAACTATTGATACTATAAAATCATGTACCATTCTTTGGAGACCCACATGTTTACCTCATACCTCACCATGATGAACAATGCACCTCACTTTGTCGAGCCCACATAAATCAATCAATTTCTTGTGTTTATCACATGTTAGATGGCATATTAAGCTTAATATTTAATGAGGGATGTTGTATAATACATATACATATCCAATAACCACATATGTATATATTATATGTAATATATATAAATAAGCACAAAATTGATAAAATTAAAATGAAATAATAATGAACTCCTAGATCAGTCATTTCAGGGTAATTCAATATTGAGTTCATATAAGGTATCATGCATCACATGCATAAATAAAATATAATAATCCATACTACTTGGATTCTTCAATCACGAATGGCCACCATGGAGGATCCATCATCATTGAGGATTGTTTTGCATTCATCCTTCTTTATGTCCACCATTACGAATATCACATGTCCTACATTTTTTTTGAAAAAATTACATAATATGTAAGAGAAAAATCAAATTACATTCGAGGGGAATAAGGTGGTAAGCCATACATTTGGAATCACAAGAGAAGGCACGAAAAAACTATATAACGAATTATAAACAATCAACCTTATTTTATACAAGCAATCACAAATAGAGATTGACCACTATCATGCATCAAACACCAAATAAAACTATTTTGAGGCATCACTTTTGATTTTCATATATATATATATATATATATATATATAGACACACACACACATATATATATATTATCATAATATAATATGATCATAATGATATTAATTGGGACATTCTCGTTAATCAAACATTCACATTAATCAATTACATCATCCAAAACATACGTGCTATCATTGCCCAATAATAAAAATATCAATTCATAATTGAAAATTCTGATAAAGGGCATTAGACGTATCTCTGATACCCTTGTAGGGATTTTAGGAACAAAAATGCAGCAGATAATTTTTTTCCCTACAATCTATTGAGCAAGATCCATCTAATGCAATAATGCCAGATTAGGGTTTACATATTTATAACTTAACATGGAAGAGGTTCCAATGATTACACATGTAATTTTCAGTGTAGATAGGAACCCTCCAATCTATGCCTCTCTTGAATCTTTCCAGATCGAAAATTATAACTCCTTCTTGGGATTTCTAGTACTCTAGGAGTTGTCTTAGGATGCATGTAGAAATCTATTTTTTGTCCAATAATTTAAATCCTTCGATGATTGTTGAGGGCTTATTATTGCAATCCCCCAGTCTTTTGAATAGATCCCAAGGTCATAGAGATGGCTCTATTGACTCCCTAACTGACCCCAAAGTAAACATTGATAGGTCACACCAATACATCATACACTTGTACAGTGGATCACACTAATTTGCTACCTTGGGATGCATGAACTAGGTGGAAAATTGTGCCAATTTGTAGGGGAGACATTCTCCTTAGTTTTCATGCATGGAAACTCACATCATTCTATGATCCACGCCTATGGAGGATGGCATCATTCCATCATCACTATGGGTTTATTTCTGTTGGTGAAGATCTTTGTTTGTAATGAATCTTCTATGCAAACTTATTTCCATGGAATCCACATGAGCACTCAAAGATAGCCAAAGTTTCTACTCACAACCTCTCACACATTCTCTCTGTAGGTTTCTCTTAGGGTTTCTCAAATCTTGGAGGCAACCATGAATATATCCAAGTGTGTTCCCTAAAAGCCTTCGCTCATAACATATATAGAGGGAAGTGGAGAGACATGATTTCCCAATCCATGATTGGCCAGGCTGTGGACTCATTAACTTATGGAAACTTATATCTTAACTCTGGGTCCATATTTTGTTTGAGTCCTAAAACTTACTTTTAGGTCCCTAAATTTATTATAGTAATTACAATAAGGTCATATTCAACCTTTATACATGCTATGTCTATGAATGTGACCTTGTAGGAACCATATCACGTTGGCAATGGATTCACTAATTAATATTTATGGCCCATAAACAATGAGCGGTGTCTAGATACACATCATTACTACCCATGTAGTAGGATTAGTCAGACAAGATAAAACCATCAACGACCAGTGTTACCATGTTGTATAACCTTTCTGTCACATATATCCAAATATAATAAGAGGCATGGATATGTCATCCTCATTATGTTCAATCTAAGTTCCTTTATCTCCAAATAAACTAGTAAAATACACATGATCTCAATATCATATACTAACTCACGTGAGCATGGTCATGAGTTTCTCTAGTGTCACTTATCAAGAGGCCCTGGATATCACTCCCAATATATGGTAGGGAAAATTTCCTTCTACATCACTTACAATGCATAGCATGATTCTCATCACACCCAATCACCACCTTTATGGAAACCTTCTTCAAGATCATGTTGGGTAGTGTCAAAGAATAATTATTATCACATCACCATTGTAGTGACTTCAGGTAGAAAGACCACAACACCAATGTCTCACTTGTGAGACGATTCTGTCTATCATATAACATTCCATGAATTACTCTCAAGGAAGATCTATCCAACACACCCATTCTCTTATAAGTACATATGCGTCTGAATTGGTATCCAATACCTATGACCCATAAGATATGGTCATTAGTCACCACACATACTAGTCTCGCATGTAATTTTGTTGTCCAATCCACAACCATACTTGAATAGGGACTTTTTAAGAAAATGTTTCTTAGTAGGCATTCAGATCTAATGTTCAATTCACATATTTGAAGTTACATGCATTTGAACCAATCATTCTAAGGACATTTATTATGTACATTAATAGTTTAGAAATTAAATGGTCATCATAAATTGGAATTTCCTTTATTAATCAATACAAAAATCACCCTTTGACCATATTCTAGTGATTGGCTTCTAGGGAATATACAAAAACAACTCCATCCTCACGACATTCCATATATGCATTTCCTATTTGTGGTCCTTCATCTACATGTTGTGATGTAGGCTAATGGGATGTGAGTTGATAGTAAACTTCATTATATGTGATGGGTGAGGGAATTTCACAATGGATGAGATCGTTAGTTATTTCCCTCATGTCTTCTATTATTTTCCCCACTTCTTTTGTTTGGAGAAGGACAATGCTGAGGTATTGTTTCATTTTTTTCTAGTTGCTTCTCTTGCATTGGCGTTCGTTGTGGCATTGTTGTTATCTTGTCAACTTTCATATTCTACAACTTTGACTAGCTCATCATGTTGGTATGTATGCTCATAGAGCCAATCATATGATGATTTTAATGGGGTATTAGATACCTGGTTTGATAATAATAAAGGTATTTCCACCTATAATGTTTGTCTCAATCATGAGATGATGAAGCATACATAATAGATGTCTAAAGAATGATGTTATTCAAAGACATATGTCTTCAGGTTGATGAACTGAACAATGGGATCATATATATGATAAGAGTACAAACATTCTTATTATTTCCTTAATCTTATATTACCGTGGAAGAAAAACAGATGACAATAATGCATAAGAGTAGAGTGTGAGTTGATTGATGAGACAATCTCATTAGTCATGATATGTGATATCGAATCAAGCACACATGTACATGTCAGAGAACATTGTATCATAAAGACCCACCTAGAGTGTGATACATGGATACCATGTAATGGTAGTGAGAATTAGTTGTCATAGTGATAGTGGTGATTGTGGTTCTTACACCAAAAATCACTACCATCATCACTTATTGTTCATTGTACTTTGACATCACCCAACGTGACCTTAAATAAGGGTTGCTTAAAGGTGATGCTTGAGTACTCTGTGACACATGGGATTGAGTGTGATTGATGTAGATGAAATTCGTCCCTCCTATAGGATTTTGGTATCCATGCCACTTGATAAGAGAGACTGTGAAATGCATGGTCATACTCATGTGATTCAATATATATTATGTGATTCAATATATGATATGTGAACTCACACGCATATCAGACAGTCTTCTCTAGTTCAAGGAACATAGATTGATCATTGAAAAGGATGATGATTCCATGCCTTGAGTTCAATCTGGATATCAAAGACAAAGGAACTACATTATCACAATAATACTAATAACGAATTGTAGGTAGACATTGTTCTCCAACTTTCCAAATTACTTGGGTAGCAATGATGTGTTTCTAGATGCTTCTCATTGCTTGTGATGCCATACGTTGGTTATGGACATTAACTGCCAACCTAATTTGGGACCTATAGGGTCACACACATTGGATGCATCTTGGAATAGGAGTTTATTCATGAATGGTGTTTAAATTGATTACTAAAAGTTTTTTCATTGAATTAAACAAGTGAGGTCCAAAATTGACTAACTAGACTCTGAACTGACTGGTTTAAGTGTTGAACCAATATGTTAGAGTGTCAGGTCAATACGAAACAAGATTGGCTAATTATTTGCCTAAGGTAGACATGTGAAACGACCATTTCACATATGAAACAACCATTTCACATATGAAACAACCATTTCACTTGTGAAATGACCGTTTCATGATATGAAATGACTATTTGATGATGTGAAACAATTATTCATCGTCTAGGTTGTCTGATTCAATAATCAATTCAATTGAATCAATGATTTCATGCTGACATCATGTTTTGTATTAATCAAATATTGAATTCCAATTTTATTCTAAAGACAAAAATACTTGAACCGACCAGTTTAAGAGATGAACCGACCAGTTCACCTCTGAACCTATAGGTTGGATGGTGAACTGACCGGTTCATCATCCATAGTTTCTACAAAATTCATGAATTCTATATCTTTAACTCCCAAACTGACTGGAAACCTTGACCTTGGCCTCTCATGTAAAGAGAGGGTTACTGGGAGCTTCCTAGACACAACAATAAGATTTGAAAATTGTTGTCCTCTCTGGTTGTGGTAACCAATACAGAGCCTGAACAAGTTCTTCCCGTTAAAGTCAGGAACATCAAGGGATAGAAAATTGTGGGACAATGAATGAATCCTATCATATTGGCGTTTAAAGGGACAACTCCTTCCCATTAGTTGTGGTAGCACAATGTGGATTTCCCCATGGTCCGCGTGGACTACTTTATAAGTGAGGAGGTTTTTGCCTATCACTAGGAGGAAGGCATCAACTGCCATCTGTAGTCTTGTACTAGAAGGCCATTGTTGATGACTATTTGAGTGTTGCTTGAAGAAGAAGCTCGTTTCTACTTCAAGAAAAAGAATGTTAGTGCAATAGGAGTTATCATTGGATTTTATATAGGACCATGTATAACTCTTGTTACCTTCCTTTCTAGATAAATCATTGTTGATGATATCTTTCTTATTATGGAATCAAGCATTAGATTTTTCTTCCTACTACCTTATTTGTCACATGAATTTCCCAACACATCCTCCCCTGGTGTCCTTGGAAAATCTATTGACTGTCTAGGAAAATTCATGACAATTCCATTGACTTCATCACAATGTCCTATATTTTACAAATGAGCTTCCTCTTCATAATGATCTGAAAGTTCCACAGTGGAACCATCCTTTGGTGGTGGTATTTTTTCTATTGTATCATGAAATTTGAAAATCATGTGCAAAACTTTAGTGTTCTGTTTTAAAGATGGATAGTTCTCTTCTGCTTTGTGTCATCTCTTTTTCCTTTTAGCATTCACTTCTTATAGTTATGCTAGTGAGGACATTGTTGAGGTAGTTCCCTTCCTATTTTTGTTCTCTTTCGACTCACAATTTTTCTGTATCACACCATTTTCCTTGTGTAGCTCACAGTTCTCTTTGTGTAACTATAGGTTGATTTCGCTTCATGGTACCTCCTTTGAATGAGACTATGGTTCATTGTGTCCATTAAGTTCATGGAGATATCCTTCATGATCCTCAAGTACCTGGGTGGGTTCATCAATTGGGGTCTCTTTGTTGACCTCCTCTCTTTCTCTTATCTTTTATTCTTAGTTGTAGACTACTTCTATGACACTGCCTTTGGGGTCTTCTCATCTCGGTCTCATAGTTTCACTTTGCAGTTCTTCCACACTATTTATGGGTGTGATGATTATTGGATCCTCAACTGGTCTCACTAGAAGTTTCTATTGAAATGAGAGGCTTTTTTCCAATTCAGTCTCATTGTAGTTTTCTTGGAAAATCTGATCACAATTCCGCTCTTTTTGGCAGGCTATGAGATTTGTCCATTTCTGAAGGGATTGTATCCACTATTCTAACCTATCTAGACTGAGGCAACAAAGTTGATCTTGACATCATATTTAGGATGACACTCACTGAGAGTATGAGTTTATCTCTATTATAGTTTGTTATTTATTGAAAAGGGAGTGGGTTGTTTATTTTCTTGATTTTTAGAACAATTTGTTCTTCTTCCATGACAAAAAAAACCCATCAACATTAGATACCTTATATACACAAACCAAGTCCATTTGGATTTAGTGAATTTGTTCAAGACTCTATGGTAACCAAGATTATGTGATATATATGTTATGGAGCCACCCATGCAGAGATCTTATGATCCTTTAATGTCACTCACCACCACTTGTTTGTTAATTAATTGTTTCCCACTATTCACTAGTTCCTTCTTTAATATACTCCACATGATGTGGAGGTCATCTCTAGCTACATTGTGTTGGTATGTATGGCCAGATACCCAATCATAAGATGATTGTAATTGGGCATTACATACTTGATTTCATAATGATAAAGGTAATTTCATCTGTTATGTTTGTGTCAATCATGAGATGATGACACAAACATAGTAGATGTCTGAAAAATGATGTTACTCAATGACATATGTCTTCAACTTTAGGACTCATCTTGTGAGGGACCTTCATCCATGTACCAATCTCCTCATCCTTCTCCATTTCGGTCTTTTTCTATCTCCCCTTCACCCAAGTTGACATTCCTGTTATCCTCCTATCTAATCAAACATCCAATCATGCCCAACTTTTCTACAACAGGGACATATACGTGGAAAACTTTCGTATTTACATTAAACTAGAATGTGTGTTGGTTGATGATAGAATCTCATCAGTCATGATATGTGATATCAAAAGAACACATAGGTACTTGTTAAAGAACAATGTATTAGACAGACCCACCTTGAGAGTGATACATGGAGACCATGGAATGATAGCCAGAGTCAACTCTCATTGTGATAGTGGTGATTTTGGTCCTTTGAAATCATCCAATGTGACCTTGAATAAGGGTTGACATAAAGGTGGTGCTCAGGTACATTGTGACCATGGGGATCGAGTGTGATTGATGTATATGGGATTTGTCCCTCCTATAAGAGATTGATATCCAGGACACTTGATAAGAGAGACTAAGAAATGTATGGCATTACTAGTGTGGCTCAATATATGATATGCGATCTCACATGCATCTCATATAGTCTTATCTAGTTCAAGGAATACATATTGAACGTTGAAGAGGATGACAATTCCATGCCTCAAGATCAATCCGAATATCAGAGACAAAAAAATTCTACAATCACAATAACATTGATCATGGATTGTAGGTTGAAGTTGTTCTTCAACTTTCCAATTACTTGGGTAGCAATGATGTGTTTCTAGATACCTCTCATTGCTTGTTTGTCATAAGTTAGTTATACACAATCACTGCCAATGTAATTTGGGACCTATAGGGTAAGACACATAGGATGCACTTGAAATAGAATTTTACTCATGAATATTGTTTAACTTGAGCACTAAAGTGTTTATATATTCAACTTGAACAACATTGGTTGTACATTAGCTGAATATGAATTCTAAACTTCCAGGTTCAGAAATGAACTACCTAGTTCAGAACATGAAACAATCGATTAAAAAATGAACCGACCTTGTGAAATGACTACTTCAGATGTGAAATGATCATTTCAATGATCAATATGACTATACCAAGGATTGCTATTGAAATCAGGTTGTGCATTACTTGAATCTCAAATTCCAATACAATTACATATAAGAAACATAGTTAGATGACCTATTCAAGTTTTGAACCGATTGTCTCATGTGTGAACTGATCGATTCACTAGTGAATTGAATGGTTCATGGTTTTTAGGTTCCAAAAAATTCATGATATTCTATCTCTTTGACTCCCTCTTAGACTAGACATCTTAACCCTGACCCTCCTATAAATAGAGGGGTAGTCGAGGCTTTCTAGTGACACAACAATACTCTTTGACAAGTTGGTGTTCTCTCTACTTGTGGTAACTAGAGATCATGATCAAGTCATATTCGTAAAAGGGATGAACAACAAGGAAGAGACATCACGGGGGAGCGAATCAACCCTAGCAGGTTGACATTTGAAAGGAAAACTCCTTCTTATTAGCTCTGGTAGCACAACCTAAAGTTCATGGTGGTTTGTGTGGACTACTCTAAAGGAGAGGAGGCCATTAACATCATCTAGGAGGATGAAGTCAACCACCATCCATGGTGATCAATTAGGAGGCCACTACTGACATTTTCCAAATGAAACTTGAAGAAAGACACATGATACAACAAGGGATAGTCGTTGAAATTTCTCTAGGACTGGGTATAAACCTTGTAGACTGTAACATCCCAAGATTTGAGGCCTCAGATAACATGATCTTAAAAGGAATGATTGGACTACCCATATCACCAAGGTGCACCTTATTTTCCGGAAGCCCATCACTAAAGAACTCCATAGTTAAGCGTGCTCAGTTTGGAGTAGTATTGGGATGGGTGACCTGTCAAGAAGTTGATCCTGGCATGCGCGTGAGTGAGGACAAAGCACGCAGTTAAGGCTAGTGGTGGTTTGTGGGGACAATCATCATTCCTGAAACTCTACTAGAGCATTGGACAGTGGACCTGGGCATCACAAATGGTATCAGAGCCATAACCCCTCCAGTAGGTGGGGCCCACATGGGCATGTGACATGCCAGTCTTGAGCCATGCGGTCTAGGCATGTAGGAAAGGGTTGTCCATGGTAGACGTAGCCACCCTTGTGCTGGTATTCTGTGATCGGGAGCTGGGTGTCCATTTGCCATTATGGGTCTGCATTGAAATGGGGTCAGATTATGAGTCCATATAGTTGAGACTTGATGAGGACGTCATGAGTCTAAGTGGGGGAGATTGTAACATCCCAGGATTTGAGGCCTCAAATAACATGATCTTAAAAGGAATGATTGGACTACCCATATCACCAAGGTGCACCTCCTTTTCCGGGAGCCCATCACTAAAGAACTCCATAGTTAAGTGTACTCAGCTTGGAGTAGTACAGGGATGGGTGACCTGTTGAGAAGTTGATCCTGGCATGCACGTGAGTGAGGACAAAGCGCACAGTTAAGGCTAGTGATGGTCTGTGGGGGCAATCGTCATTCCTGAAACTCTACTAGAGCCTTGGGAAGTGGACCCGGGCATCACATAGACCCTCTTTCCCATTACGTAGTTGTTGATGTGATCTACTGTACAAGGGGAATATGTCATTTAAAATTTTGTTTTTGCTATCATATCTGATGCCATATTTACACATAGTGGTATTAGAGCCATGTCAATTTACTATGTTTTGGGTTTTAATCGATATGATCACATTTTTTGTTTTATCATTTATTTATTATATGTGATGTGAATTCTTAAATGATTAATGTTTACATTTGATTAAATACCACATATGATCCTTATATATATGATATATGTACATATATATATGTATGTATATATATGTATATATATATGCAAATGTGTCGCCTTAAAATCGGTTTTGATGGTGGATGTTAGCATGGCTATGGCCAATAACCCTACATATTTGTGCTTAATTGAATGGTTACCATTCCTGTTTATATTTTGGTTTGCACACTAAGCCTCTCTCGCCTTTCCCATATGTAAAAGTATTGATCATTTCCTTCCTATGCTCCCCTAGAATGTAACTGGAGGTTTCTTTGTTACAATGCAATATATTAAATAGGAATGGGATAGTTTATTTTTTTGATATTGCAAAGAAGCCATTTTGCTCCATACCATCCAACTATTTTATAAGACAAACTGATCAATTGGAGGACCGAGGAGGCTAGAAGACAGGAGGAGTCGACCGATCGGTTGGTGGTCCAACTGATTAATTGAAGGAGTCCAAATGTTTCCTAGAACAAAGACCGGACGATTGATCGGAGACCAACCATCCAACCAACAATCAACTGATCGACCCAGACTAGTTCTAACACATATCTTCATCAACAATAGGTTGCTATATATGATGTAGACCTTAGGTGGTAGTAATTCCTTGTGGCTCCAAGGAATTACAATAGTATGGCCATAACCATCACTAGTATTTTATTGCATGTTTTGTTTGTAGATATAACATTCATATGGTACGTACTATAAGTATCTGGTGATTGGATATATATATTTATTTATTTATTTATAAATCTCTCAATAAATATAAATATAAGATACTTTCCATAAGCAATACACATGAAAACTTGATCGATCAGCGTAGGTTGTGCCAAAGTGTGGTGTGTTGTCCATCTCATGGAAGTGTGATGGTAGATATGTGGATCAGAGAAAGAAAGGTACATATTCTATCGTGTTGGCTTTTGGGTGAGGCTTAACTAGGTGGCCTTAATGACATTATGTTCCTACAAGAATGAAGATAAATTATCACAAAGAGTTGTGCACACTATCTATCTAAGAGTTGCATGAAATAAAATTGACAAATGTTCTCTACCTAAATAGTCATGTTGTGGATGATCAACCAAAGCTGACTCATGATCTGATGAAATATGGATCTTGGCTCACTAGAATGTTGCACGATGCAATCTTTTGAATTGGTAGTTCAGGCTATCAATTTGAGAAAAATAGTGAGACTGATAATTAATTAAAATCCTATTTGAACATCATCGAGCTTATCAAATCAAATAAAAAACATTTTGACAAAATTGAAATATCTCTTTTCTAGAATATAATAGAAAACTTTAACACGTTTTCTTTGTGATCAGTCCTTAAGAAGGAAAAGTTAAACATGAACAACTTGCATGACTTATTTCAGATGTTGAGAATTGTTCTCACTCGGGAGCGCAAGATTTACGTTCTAGAGACATAAGAGCCAGATGAACCCACTTCTAGAACACCTAAGGATGATAGGGATTCTTACAAGAAGCACTTTGAAGATGTCATGGATGCCAAGTTCCTGGTGCTATGCTGACACACGTATAACGTGCGTGTAATACACAAGTGTACGTGTCGAAGTAATATGAGATTATGAGTCCCAAGTTATCGAACACGGGGAGTTGTGAGGTTAAAGACTATTACTAATTAGGATTGATCAGCTAAGCCGAAAATAAGAGTTGATTGAAAAAAGAAAATAAAAATAAAAGAAAACAAAACAATCAATTAAATGGTTGGTTTAATCAATTAAAAATGGAATCCTTAGGATTGCGGTTTCACCGCAAGTTCTCATTGTACTAATTCCTACACAATTATCCAATTTGTCTCCTATTCCGGGTAGTGGCCTGTAGTCAGAATTGCTCATTGTCGTGATACAATTCACTACCTAAGTCTAGGTCGGTTCCACCGTCGTAGTAACCTATGCCCTAAACTAGGTGCATTAGAAACAACCTCTGGAATTCCACCATTAACTGTACATCACCTTGTTCAAGGGATTTATTAATTAATGTGAATCTCGTCTCTTTTCAACCGTTAATTCTTCTTTCAAAGCAATTAAAGGCATTAGATTATCATTAGGGTGATCTATCATAATGATATAATGGAGAAAACGAAATCATACCACAGATTTAAGAGACAAATTATGATAAACTATGTAAAAAGTATCATACAACGATTACCCGGGCTACTCCCGGGTCCTAAGGAATTACGGTTTTTAGCCGAAAATAGACGACATGGTATCACAGTAAGTCGAAAAGATGTAAAACATGAATTTCGAGATACAGTAAATTGGAGAAAGGATTAACGAGTGGATCTGGAGAAGATGGAGAGAAGTTGCCGTCATTTCTGCCGCCAAAACGCCTCCGAGGTCTTCCGTGTAGGGTTCCTCTACTTTTCTCTCTCCGTTCGGCTGTCGTATCGTCCCCCCGTGATAGATCTCCAAATTGCGGTTCTAATGGTGCCTTTTATAGCCGTCGTACATGTTTAGGTCAAGAGGAAACCTAAAAATATAATTTTTAATACAATATGTGTTAGATTTAACACATTAAAATTTGGTCCGCAACGTCTGAGTCGATGATATCGAGTTGGAAGTCGATTGTATCGACTTTGTCACAGTAAAACGTCCTTTTCCTTTTCAATCTCGAGCAAAAAATATTTGTACTCTGATGCCATGTCGCTACCATCGAGTTGCAAGTCGATGGTATCGACTTTGCTCCAGTAAATAATAATTATCTGCAATAAAATAATCAATAAATAAAATCAAATAATTATTATAATAATTAAAACATGTAAAATGCATGTAAAATACATGTAAAAATATAAGAAATGATGCACAAGTGATTTTTACTAATTTGGTAAAATATGTATTAAAAAGATATTCAATTAAGCACAAATGACACAAAAAATAACCAAATTAGATATCAAAATAATAACAATTAATGCATACATCACACCCCTAAGCTTGAATATTGCTCGTCCTCGAGCAACACTACTCTTGGATTTGTTTTAAAAAGTCAGCAAGAAGACAAGTACCTATGAATTATTTTTCTAACCACCCTCCACCAGTCGGTCCCAAATCGGTCCTTGCCAACCACTGAACAAGTAACTACTCTAAAGTGATCAATAATGTTCATAATAGATGTCCACAATAAGATTAATGAAAAACACTATCAATATGAAGCAGTTAATATCATGGCTAGTAGGACACATGCTTGATGCACCATGTGATCTTCCTATCTATATTGCTCTGATCTACCAAAATAAACTACTTGGAAGCAAATCCCCAAATAAAAATGGATGAGGGGATTAATTGTGATGGTGGCCTACCATACAGAGCAATGGGTGGAAAAAATGGATGGCTATGAAATCAGGAATCACAAGAATAATCCAAATCATTTATGCAAAAAGTTAAAATATGATGCACCTGTATGATGGATAAAATGTGAATGTATGACTTCTAATGACTATTTTTTTTGTGGAATGATGCATGCAATGAATGTCTCATGCTAATGATGAGTATAAGTGGAAAGGTGCTTACAAAAAAAAGATCCATAATTCCCTTATTTATTGCTTAGAGAGAATATGGCATTGAACTTGAAATCCTTTTCCTCCTTTTGTCCTATTTTTTCTTTTTCTTTTTCAATAACTCTTTCTTTTTTCTTACCCTATTTTTAGCAAGATGAACAGTTCATGCTTGGTTTTTTTTTGATTTTTTTATTTGGAGAAGGAGTAATGAGATACAACTTTTTTTTACACTCTTTCATGACAGATGATGGTAGAAGATAACAAATATGTAACACCTTATAAAATATGCAATGCAAATGCAACTACATGAAATTTTGTTATGCAAAGTACAAGTGCTCAAAAGAGATTATATGATTTTTTTTCTTTTTCTAATGCATAATAAAATGAACTAACTATATGCTTCCTATCATGCCATGTATTGCAAAGAAGAGGAAAATAACTTGGATTAAACTTGATCATCCTATGGTGGTGAATGAAGATGAATGGAAGGTGGATGAGATCACATGAATAAGAGACAATGTCTTTCCCAACCATGATATGTCCCTCTTCTATCAACTTGTGTAACAGGGTAACCTTAGAGTTTATTTCTAGAATTCACATTAAAGATCACGTTATTGTTTGGTTGGTTTGGACTCAAACATCATCATCATAACACAAGCCATAGGGTTAAGTTAGGTTTTTCATTCAATCAGTATGTCTTCAAGCTGACTAATCAAAACAATTCCTCCAGTTATGTACTCTTAAACATAGCAAATTTAGCTTAAAGTGCAAAGCATAAGAGAACAATCAAAATTTTATTTAGAATTTTCAGAATTGATACCATATCATCAACAAATGGCTAATCCTAACCAAAATTTTTTATTTTGTCCACAAGTACACTAGATAGAAGTGGACTCTAAAAACAAAATGAAAAATCTATTTTTTTTGGAACAAAAACATGTAGATGTATGATATAAAGAAAATATGCAAGAGGTAAAGACAGAAGCATTGTTCCATTCCTCCCCCTAAGCTTGAATATGACATTGTCCCCAATGTCAAAAGCAAAGGAAGATAAATGGAACAATTGTACCGATATGTGAGGTGAGATTTGGGGAAAAAGATGGGTGGGAGGGATCCGCATGAAGACATGCCCTCGAATAAGCACTTGAGCTCAGTGAAGTGTGGATGCTTGCTCAGCTTGTGATATGTGACTGATGAGAACTTGATACTACCGACAGTGAAGTTGGTGGTACCGACTTAATGCGTCCCTGCACACTGAATGCACATATCAAGGAACCTTTTTTACTTGCATCAAAACTATATATCACAATCTAAAATTAGGAATGTAAAATTAGAATTGAAAGTTTAACAAAATAAACATAATTTGTGGGTTGCCTCCCACAAGCTTCCTTGTTTAACGTCCTAGGATGGACACATTTCAATTAACAATAATCAGGTGGTCGTGGAGGAAAGTAAAGCTCTCTCTGTCTCTTCCTTCTAAACTTTTGGTTCCTTGCAACAATGAGAAAAAATAAATAATAGTCAGAAGACCAACATGTATGGTTGACGTTCCATTTCAATTATAAATTATCATTGCAATGAACATGAACATGAACACGACTCACAATCAAATCTTGATGTGGGAGCACATGCAGAAGTAGATAGCCATGAGGTGAAAGGTATAATGATGATTGATCCTTATTTCTATGACCATCCCCAATGGATCACTCCTATCTACACATAATGGAGGGGTTATATCAAAGGTGAATTTTTGTGCCTCCTCCTCTTCTAATAATTCAATTCCCCCACATTCATTAATTTCATCACAAAACTTTCAAAATCATCATCTGGATATATATCTCATATAGGATCCTCAATAAGGAAATGAAGAGATGGGTCTTGTGGTGAAGGAATTATGTGATGGGTAATGGGAAATTCCTCCACCTTTTCATTCTTAGTATCTTCTTCCTCACTCTCTTCCTCCTCTCTAAGATCACTATCAAATAAAGCACCTTCTGTATCCTCCTCTCCTTCACTCATATTTCAAACACATGTATCAAAATTGTCTTCCACCTTATTTGCATCATTTTCCTCATCTTCCTCATCAGATCCCCAATCATATTCAAGATCAATCCTAGGAGTCCAGGGTGTGGGTGCGGTCCCAATGGAAGGAAATTGTAGAGGTGATTCTAAAACTTCTTCTAGTATGTTCTCCTCGCTCTCTAATTCCTTATCCTCAATCTCAACTTCTTCCATTTTCTCTATTCTACCCCATCGTCCATTAGAAATAGGACCTTTGTAATTTAAAACATATCGAACCAAAATCCTAATATGCTCACGATGAATTTCCTTTGAGATTTTCTCATAATGTAATGAAGGTGGACTCAGACATCTTTAACCTACATGTGCATTTCCACACTCAAAACAAATAGGGGCCATGCACTTTTTTTTATTTTTTTTTAATGAAAGAAGACTAACTACAAAGAAATATTTAAATGAATACGTACAATGCCAAAACTAACAATAAAGTTTTATATAATGAAAAATGGGAAGAATAAAAAAAATTATAAAAAAAAGAAAATAAATACAATGGCCTAGAGTGGACGATCCTAACTTTTCATAGTGTTAACCATGCCAACTCTCCGGCAACGGTGCCAAAAACTTGACACGCGTATAACGTGCGTGTAATACGCAAGTGTACATGTCGAAATAATATGAGATTATGAGTCCCAAGTTATTGAAACACGGGGAGTTGTGAGGTTAAAGACTATTACTAACTAGGATTTATCAGCTAAGCCGAAAATAAGAGTTGATTGAAAAAGAAAATAAAAATAAAAGAAAACAAAATAATCGATTAAATGGTTGGTTTAATCAATTAAAAATGGAATCCTTAGGATTGCAGTTTCACCGCAGGTTCTCGTTGTACTAATTCCTGCACAATTATCCTAATTCGTCTCCTATTCCAGGTAGTGGCCTGTAGTCAGAATTACTCACTGTCGTGATACAATTCACTACCTAAGTCTAGGTCAGTTCCACCATTGTAGTAACCTATACCCTAAACTAGGTACATTAGAAACAACCTTTGGATTTCCACCATTAACCGTACATCACCTTGTTCAAGGGATTTATTAATTAATGTGAATCTCGTCTCTTTTCAACCGTTAATTCTTCTTTCAAAGCAATTAAAGGCATTAGATTATCATTAGGGTGATCAATCATAATGATATAATGGAGAAAATGAAATCATACCACGGATTTAAGAGACAAATTATGATAAACTATGTAAAAAGTATCATACAACGATTATCCGGGCTACTCCCGGGTCCTAAGGAATTACGGTTTTTAGCCGAAAATAGACAACATGGTATCACAGTAAGTCGGAAAGATGTAAAACATGAATTTCGAGATACAGTAAATTGGAGAAAGGGTTAAAGAGTGGATCTGGAGATGATGGAAATAATTTGCCGTTGTTTCTGCCGCCAAAATGCCTCGGAGGTCTTCCGTGTAGGGTTCCTCTACTTTTCTCTCTCTGTTTAGCGCCGTATCGTCCCCCCGTGATAGATCTCCCAATTGCGGTTCTAATGGTGTCTTTTATAGCCGTCGTACATGTTTAGGTCAAGAGGAAACCTAAAAATATAATTTTTAATACAATATGTGTTAGATTTAACACATTAAAATTTGATCCGCAACGTCTGAGTCGATGGTATCGAGTTGGAAGTCGATTGTATCGACTTTGTCACAGTAAAACGTCCTTTTCCTTTTCAATCTCGAGCAAAAAATATTTGTACTTTGATGCCATGTCACTACCATCGAGTTGCAAGTCAATGGTATCGACTTTGCTCCAGTAAATAATAATTATCTGCAAGAAAATAATGAATAAATAAAATCAAATAATTATTATAATAATTAAAACATGTAAAATGCATGTAAAATACATGTAAAAATATAAGAAATGATGCACAAGTGATTTTTACTAATTTGGTAAAATATGTATTAAAAATATATTCAATTAAGCACAAATGACATAGAAAATAACCAAATTAGATATCAAAATAATAACAATTTATGCATACATCATATGCTCAATGAACTATGAGTTGCAGAGACAACATGAGAACTTAGATGTTGTTGATATGGTAACACATCTTAAGAACATTTACTAGGATCAGGAAAGACATGAGAGATATGATGTATCAAAGGCATTGTTTAAGTACAACATGGATGAAGGAGACCAACTACGTACCGATACACTCAAGTTTATTGGGTATGTGGAGAACCTTGCCAAAGTCGGATTTCCCTTGGGTTTAAGAGTTGGCCACATATGTGAAGTATGCAGTCACTACCAGAATCATACAACCAGTTTATCATGAACCACAAACGAATGATTTTGACAAGCCATTGTCAGAATTACTTGGTATTTTGAGGGCAGATGAAGCACATATCAAGAAGGAAAAACCCAAATCTATGATAATGATTAGTAGAGGGAAGCCCAATGGTAAAGGAAAAGCTAAGAAATGTTTTAAAGCTGGCCAGAAGTTGATGTTTTCTACTCTAAAAGCTTAGCAAGGAGTGAATAAGGAAGGAAAGTGCCACCACTATCACCATCCTGGACACTAGAAAAGGAACTGCCCTATTTATATAGAGGAACTAAGGAAAAAGAAGGAGATTGAGAACTCCACTCCAGGACCCAAGAATAAGTAAGCTTCAACTATGCAGAGCAAGAGTTGTTGCCACTACAGTTGGAATATGTCATTCAACCTGATGGGCATGTAATAAAATTAGTGAATTGCTATTTTGTACCGACCATTGATGAAAACATCATGTATCTTGCATGGAAAAGAATATTATGAATAAATTGATGTTTCATTTTAAAAGATAAGATCTTGTATGACAATTCCCTATGTCTCATAGTCTATACGTGATAGTTCTAATGATAAATATGTGTGCCATATACAATGAATGACTTAATGACTCAATAAATGCATACCTATAACATTGTCATATAGAGCACAAAAATGAGAAATGCATTTCTAAAATTCATAATGATGGTTGTCTAGACTCTTTTGTTTAATAAAGCAATAGATACATGAAAGTCTTATTTATGTGGAAATATGAAAAAAGCACCTTCCACTAGATGTAATGGGAGAGTGGGTATTCTATTAGGGATCATACATACTAATGTATATAGACCTTTTTGAATAAATGCTAAAGGCGGTTAGTAGTACATCATTTTTAATTACTCATGATCTCAATATATATGATAGATTGTATTTAATGAAATACAGGTCTAAATCTCTTGAAGTGTTTGAGGAGATCATGAATGAAGTACATACCCACTTGATAAAAGTATTGAGACACTTTGATATAAGCGATGCTGAAATATTTTAAACCAAGAGTTTGAGGACCTTCTAGGAGACTGTGATAGAGTATGAGAATGAAACCCAATTGAAACATGTAGATGTATCAAGAAGAAGGTATCCAACCCTGTTAGTCATGGTGCGATCATAAATAAATCTAGCCTATCTTTCAATTTCCTTTTTGGCACATGTTAAACATTGAAACACTATATCATCTAAAATGGTTAAAAGATACCATATGAGATATGGTATGGGAGGTGTCTTTAAATGCCTTTTATAAGGATTAAGATTGAAATCTTGTGTAACAAAATAGTTTCTTGAAAAGATTTGTCCACAAATCACATAAATGTTGTTTTTTATATATTATTTTTATACTCTAATCGAATAACATAAGTTTTGTTTCCAAGATGGATGTACTCCTATAGGAAATTCAATTTCAACATAATCAGTAGAATTAGAAAAGTTTGAGACCAAAAAGAAAACATTGAACCTACAAAGGTATAATATGAACAAAGAGAATAAAAATATTATTGTGGAATATCAAGTTCCTTATGTAACAAAAAAACTCGTAGATCTAGTAGAACATTCCTTGAGCTACAAAGATTATGATATCTTATATATCAGAAAGTTAGCGAGTTGGTCATAAGATGATGAGACAACAAACTATCTAGAAGCTATTGGGGCACCAGAATCACAGGATTGGCTTGAGGCCATGGGATCAAAGATGGACTTCATTGTGCACCAACAAGGTATGACATTAGTGGATCCACATGAAGGGGTAAAACCCATAACGTGCAAATGGGTCTTCAAGAATAAGACCGACTTGGATAGTAATGTACAAGCCTATAAGAGCATATTGGTTGCAAAGGGTTTCAAACAAGTCAAGGTGTTGAACATGACAAAATCTTTTTACCAGTTACCATGGTGAAATCCATCAGGATGATGCTTGCCATTACAACATAATAAGACTATGAGATTTGGCATAT
Organism: Alisma plantago-aquatica; assembly: GCA_963693085.1. NCBI lineage: Eukaryota > Viridiplantae > Streptophyta > Magnoliopsida > Alismatales > Alismataceae > Alisma > Alisma plantago-aquatica. The sequence goes on from OY856412.1 coordinate 799,696,792, forward strand.
GGATGTTGAAAACTACATACCTTAATGGGAATCATAATGAGGATGTGTACTTGACACAACCTAGATGTTTTATAAATACAGTTAATGCAAATAAAGTTTATTATCTACAAAGGTAATATATAGTTTTAAGAAAGCATCTCAGAGTTGGAATCTTTGATTTGATAACATAGTCAAAGAGTTTGACTTTGGTCAAAATAAAGATTAAATAAGTAATTATAAAAGATTTAGTGGTTGCACATTTATATTTGACAAAATGATGGAGAATAACATCCTTATACTACAAATGAATAAACCTATCACGGGAAGTATCTTCTTTGTGAAGAGTGTAGGAGAAGTATTCTATATCATAGGAATTAAGATCTATAGAGATAGATCTGGAAAGATTCTCGACCTAAGAAAGAGCATGTACATTGGAAAGATGTTGAAGGGGTTCAATATGAAGATGTCAATGAGACAAAATCTATCCATGTCCCATGGGAATAGTCTCTCAAGAAGCCAGTGTCCCAGTTCTTGCGAAGAATGGGAAAATATGAGTAAGATTCCATATGCATTCACAAGTGGATCTATCATGCATGTGATGATATGTACCCATCATGTTGTCTCGTATGTATTGGACATGACGAAAAGATATTTGGAATATCCTAGTGAAGATCTCTAGACTTCCATAAAGAACATTCTTAAGTATTTGAGAAGCATTAGAAGGATCAGTTCCTTAGTTATGGTAATAAGGAAGAGTTAGGTGTAAAGGGTTACACTGACGCAAGACTCCAAATTCACAAATAAAATTAAAGATTGCAATCTAAATTTGTATTTTATCTTTAAATAAGAATTGTAAGTTGTAAAAGTTCTAAGAAAGAGACAGTTGTTTAATTCAATAATAGAAGATGAGTACCTTGATATTTTGAGATCAACAGAGAATATTGTATGGATCAAGAAGTTCATACAAATGAACTTATGTGAGGTTCCAACCGTTGATGACACAATAGAGATATTGTAACATAAATGGAGCTACTTGATAGGAAATGAATCTCAATTAGCATACTATGGCATTTCCATCTCATGCGAGAAGTCACATAGTGAGGCGATGTGAAGACTTTAAAAGTACCAACTTAAAACAAACATTGCTAACCCGCTATAAAATTTCTTGCATAGCACAAACATGATGGACATGTTAAGATCACTTTAAATAAGATTTGTGGGTGATTGGCTCTAACTGCAAGTGGGAGTCTATTTGTATGTGTGCCTAGAGAGCCAATCATATAATGATTGTAATAGGGCATTTACTTGATTTGATAATGATACAGATAATTTTGTCTATTATGTTTCTCTCAATCATGAGATGATAATACAAACATAGTAGATGTCTAAATAATGATGTTATTTGATGACATATGTCTTCAGCTTTAGGACCTAGACAATGAGATCATATGTATGACATAAGTACATACATTCTTGTTATGTCCCTAGTCAGATATTATTGTGGAAGCAAAATGGACAATAATAATACATAAGACTAGAGTGTGTATTGGTTGATGACAAAGTCTCATTGGTCATGATATGTAATATAAAACCAAACACATAGGTACTTGTTATAGATTAGTGTATTAGACAAACCCATCTTGAGAGTGATACATGGAGTGGTAGTTAGAATCAGCTCTCACAGTGATAGTGGTAATTGTGGTTCTTAGACCTAAAGTCACTACACTCATCACATGTCGTTTGATGTATTTAACATCATTCAACATGACCTTGAATAAGGGTTGACGTAAAGGCGATGCTCAGGTACATTGTGACACATCGGGATCAAGTGTGAGTGATGTAGATGGGATTTGTCCCTCCTACAGGAGATTGATATCCATACCACTTTATAAGAGAGATTGAGAAACATATGGACATACTCGTGTGACTCAATATATGATATGTGAGCTCACATGCATCCCATACCATCTGCTATAGTTCATAGAACATGTATTGAACATCGAAGAGGATGACGGTTCCATGCCTCAAGTTCAATTCGGATATCAGAGATAAATGAACATAACCATCATAGTAACACTGATCACATATTGTAGGTTGACGTTGGTCTTCAACTTTACAATTACTTGTGTAGAAATGATGTGTTTCTAGATACTTCTCATTTCTTGTGTTGTCTAAGTTGGCTATAGATATTCACTACCAACATAATTTAAGACCTATAGGGTCAAAACATGCATATTATTCACTTAGAATAGGAGTTTACTCATCAATATGGTTTAACTTGAGTACTAAAGTGTTTAGATATTCAACTTAAACAACATTGGTTGTACATTGGTTGAACATGAATATTGAACTGCCTAATTCAGAATTGAACCTCTCAGTTCATAACATGAAATGATCAGTTTAGAAATAAAATGAACATTTAAATGTGTTAAATGACCATTTCATATGTGAAATGACCATTTCAATGATCATTATGACCAAGGATTGATGCTGACATCATATTGTGCAATAATCGAATATTAAATGTCAATACAATCATTAATAGGAAACATCGTGAAACAACTAGTTTAGGTATTGTATCGATCATCTCATGTGTGAACCGATCACATCACTAGTGAACCAATCGGTTCATGATTTGCAAGTTATAGAAAATTCATGATATTGCATCTCTTTGAATCCCACTCAGACTAGAAAACCTAACCCAGATCCTCCTATAAATAGAGGGGTAGTTGAGGCTTTCTAGAGATACAACAATACTCTCTGACAAGTTGTTGTGCTCTCTAGTTTTGGTAATTAGAGAGCTCAAGCATGTCCTACCCATAAAAGGGAGTGATAATAAGAGAAATACAACACAAGAGAGCAAATAAACCCTAGTAGGTTGAAATTCAAAGGGACAACTTCCTCTGGTAACACAATGTGTAGTTCCTGATAGTCCACATGGATTACTATAGAGGAGAGGAAGTTGTTGCCACCCGCTAGGAGGAGAAGTCAACTTCCATCTGTGGTGATCAACCAGAAGGACGTTGTTGATGTTGCCCAAGTGCAACTTAAATAAAGATCCATGCTACAACAAGGGATGGTCGTTGGACTTGCTCTAGGACCACATATAAACCTTGCAAACCCTCTTTCACATTACATAGTTTTTGATGCGATCTACTATACAAGGGCAATATGGTGATTAAATTTTTATTTCCACTACCATATATAATTCCATATTTCCCAACACTTTGCTAGTACTGGATCTAGTGAATACTATACATGCTACAATCTTGTGTATGACACACATGATCTCATAGTGTGTCTAATATGGTTTTGACTAATTGGTGTTACAGACCATTTTGGCTTCATATACTTCCAAATATTTTCATTGTTGAATCCTCTAACATATATGTTAGATTTAGCTTTATTTGCAAGTGTGTATTCTTCAACTCATTTGATAAAAATGGAGTTTAACATCCTTTCTGTTAGTATGACATTATTATTATCATCATGACATCCACTTCATAAGACCCCCCGACTATTTTTTTTTGAGTGGGAGCTTTTGTAAACATGACATGAAATCTAGATTAATTTCTTCATATGACCTATGGTCACTAATGCATATTTCATAGTGGTTTAGGGTACAAAGGATCACTTTCACCCTATCATAGATCCCTAGTTCTATCAGAGTACAAACACATATGTACCTTATTTCCTTGAATGCCCTCTTTCTATCCATGACCTCCTAGCTTCTTTCATGCTTGACATCTCTAGGATCAAAGTAGTTATCTGGCTAATCAGAGGATGTGTTTTCTAGGAGGATAGAGTGTTGGTTCCATTTCCAGATGGTTGTTCTTTGGGCTTGCTCTTATTTGCTTTTTTTTCCTATACTACCTCTTGCAATCCACTCAAGGTTACTGTAGTTTTCTTCCCTGTCTGCGACTAGGGAAGCAGTTGACTACCTTCCTCTTCTTGGATTTGTAACCAAATCTAAAGGTAATTATTAAGATACTGAGTTGCTTCAGAATCAGTTGTCTTGGATATCTCCTATAGGTTATCAACCTTTAGGTATTTTAGGTGATCTTTTTCATTCATGGCATTTGTACTTTCTAGATTAGGAAATCCATGTTTCTCTATGTATCATGTAGCTTTATCCTTCATCCTCTTTGTGTTTTGAATATTCTCCCTTAGAAGGGCCACTTTTCTCATTCTCTTAGCTACTGATGGCGATAGGTATGACATGGGGAATCTTAGGTTTCCTTCCACTCTAATTGAGGACAATGCAGATATATCTAGTGTAAGGGATTAATATTAACTATTATATAATTGATTGAATCAATTATGCAACAAGGCTGCACTCAACAACAAATAAATTTTGGTCTTATAAAAACTAATAATAATATAGAACTAATGGGATGGATCTATTTAACTGATGAAAATAGAGAACCAATGATAATAGAGATCAATGTAGCAGCCGACCAACAACCGACCAATGAAAGTGACATGAGTGAAGGACTAATGAAAAGTATAGTTGAGAATCGATGGAAACATAGTTTCTCAATCGATGAAATAATAGATGTCCTCTTGTGATGAAAAGACTTAAGAACATATTGACCAAAAATCTTCTATAAATGACAACACCTTCTTTTGTGGACTCATGAAAGCATTGTATAGGAAAGAAGACCAAACTGATGATGGAAGGTTGGGATAGTGGAAGGTTAATAATGAATCAATGAAAATTTTCTTTGCCATAGACTAATGAAAACACAAACTATATTCACAAATGGAAATAAGAAAAAGGAAGATCAAACTTTGGTTGGGATAAAAGCCCCAAAACACCAAACCATCCATGAAGAATTTCTTCAAGTGAGGTTTTAATGGAGGAAGAAGAAATATTTGATCTAGTAACTCGACATGGTTAGAGATTGATGAATATTCCTTTATTTTTTAGTTCAATCATTAATAATTCCTTTTGTGAAAGTTCTTATGGAAGCATATCCTCCTAGTTGTAGAAGTGACACAAATTGTAGGTGGATACCCCAATGTCGTCCCTATGGAAGTCAAGAATAATAGCTTCATCATCAAGATTGGGCTTGGAAAAGTATCATCAAGCTTCTTCACATGTCATGCCAAATGTAGAGGTAAATCCTCGAAGGTGAGTGGTTTTCATTGGAGGGTTGATGTTGTCTACTTATGGGAGAAGGTATATGATTATCATTGCCAAAATCTAGGAGATATCCACAAATTGAAGAAGGGAGCTCGAACTGAAACCATGTCAGTAATTAGTCCTCTCTTAGTCATCTAGGATTTGGGAGAGTAACACAATAGGCCCCTCATGAGGCTTTTGTAATTTAGGGTTCAAGTGTTTGTGGGACATGCTATTTTTTTATTCATTGATTACTATTAGAAATGACATAAGTGATCTACCTATGGTGACAATGAAAGGTCAAGATTCATCGTCTGATGAAATTTTTGACTCTTTGTCCTTTTTTGTGAACTGATGATGACTCTACCTATTTCAACATGTGAAAGCTACTTAGGGTGTCTTCCAATGAACATTTAATGGTTTCCTTTCAAACATCCCTCTAAGCTCTGCACACTAATCAGACTTTGGCTTTATCATCTACTGAAGGTTCAATCTTAAAGGTCGATGATTGTTTCATCATTAATAGATAGGAAGAGGGATTCTTTCCTTCAATCGATGATATTGTATGCATATTCTACTGATGAAACTTTAGTTTTAGAGATTGATGAAAGGTCTCACTTTTCATTTGATGGAATGGCTGGCTTCTTGAACTTATCAAAATGCTAAATCTATGTAATTTCATTGGTTTTCCATCTTAATTATTAACAATTGACTTTCATATCATTAGTTTATCATTTCATTGGTCAAACAAATGCCCACTTTATTGACCACATTGTATTCTGGTTACACTCATACAAAAAAAAATTAAAATTTCAAAAATAGAGCTGCATAAAGAAACAAATTAGGGAATGCATGTTGGTTAAAAATCTTGGGTTGTCTCTCAATAAGCACTAATTTTGAGTCATTATCTTGAATTCCTTTGTTCCTCGGGTTTAAGTCTTTAGTTAATGGAGAAGAATATCAATTGCCCTTCTAAATTCTTCATGTTCATAATATTTCTTCATCAACGAGAAAGTTTTGTATTTCACAGTTGCAATTCCATCATCCCTAATCATTAGAATTTTGTAATAGTGAATGGCTATGACCACTTCTATCTGATTTTTCTTAGAAACAACCTATTTGATGAATTAAAAAGTAGTACTTTGTCCCCTTATTTGACTTCCTTTCACTTCAACTATGAATCACGCCACACCTTGGTTCTCTCCTTGTAAATTCTTGCATTCTCATAAGCATGTAGTGTCACCTCCTCCAATTCTCAGAGTTGCATGAATCTTTTCTTTCCTACCATGCCTGGGTCCATGTTAAGAGATCTAATTACTGAGAAGGCTTTTTGTATGATTTCTACATGAAGGTGACATGATTTTCCATATATCGTCCTATAGCGGTAGTCCCTATAGGTGTCTTGTAGGATGTACTAATTGTAAATATTTGCATACCAAGGTGCCACTGCATCACTATCCTTTCCCAACATCAAAATTTTTCTAGGGTGACTATCATTGATCGGAAAGGAGTGATGTTCTTCCCATTAATTTCTAGATATGTTATCTTCCATGACATGTTCTAATCCTTTCTTATTGACTATTTCATGATCAAATTCTTATAGAAGGAGTGTCCATCTTAATAATGTTGTCTTAATGTCTTTCTTAGTATTAGATTATTGATCACTCCATCTCATGTCACACTATTAACTTGGAACTGGTTAAGTAGGATTTGAATTTGTCAAAGGCATAGATAATAGGCAACATCTCTTTTTAAGTAGTTGTACCATTCACCTAGGTTTTGTCTTATGTTTTTTCTATAATAGTAGATGACACGGTGTTTCTTGTCTTTCTTTTGTCCCATGATGGATCCAACCATGTAATAAAAACACAACACACATTAATTTGAATGGAAAATCCCAATCTGAGACTTGGATTATTAGTGTGGAAGTGAGAGAATGTTTCAAGGTATTGAATCTTTCAAACAATTGTCACCAAAATAAAAAGTTGCATTCTTCACAAGAATAATAGATAAGGGCTTGGAGTTTTTTAGAAAATATTTAATGAATTTTTATTTAATATTGAACATATCCTAGGAAATTTCTTAGTTCTATTTGTAAAGACTCAATCTTTATGGTTGAATATTTACAAAATAATATCAGAATTATAAATAATCTTTATTACAAACATGCTTTTAGATCAGAGTTTCAGAGGCTTTAAACATAAGATTACAAAATTGAAAATAAGAATTCAATCCTATCTAATCTTCAACAGGGGACAGCTCCTGCACCTCTCTTCTATTTCTTCTTTGCATCACCTGTCCATGAGTTCCCGAAGAAACAAAACCACACATGGACCCCATCGAAGGGAAAATAAAGGTCAACTATGTTGGTACGAAATCCATTTATTGAGCTATTTTAAAAATAAAGAGTTATGAGGTCAAATCTAAGTAAGATTGCTTGGTGGACTATCGTATTAACAAGATAATAGTCAAGCTACCATGCTAATTTAAAAAAGATACAATAATGCAAAGTGGCAACTATAAAACAATGAAGAGATACCAATATTAAGATTTCAAAGTGGAACACTTTTTCTCAAAACTAATATCAATATATCAAATTTATTCAAAATGCAAAGATATATCTATTGGCACAATCAATCTAATATTTTGACTTCGCCAGTGGCTAGGTGCCTAGCATTCTCCCCTCTATAAGAGAACAACACTTCCCCTGTGGGGGTAACCAATATTGGGGGACCTCTAATTGTCCATTATCCACTACACATGGTTGGAGGCCATGACCCACCGAATCTAGTGAGCCAAAGCTCTTGGTCAATATTTCAAATGTTTGTGTCAACATCAAAATCTAACAATATTTCAATGTTCTCAACAATATTCAACATCCAATTTAAAGTCGTGGTGAACTTCAACAAAATGGAAAGGCTAAATAAATGGGTTCACCACTTTTGCATGGTTATGTAAATGAAGCTCAAGAGGGAAAATAAATATTTCAACAAAGAATCGAGAATTATTACCTATTTCAAATGAAAATTTCTAGATGAAGGTGCCTGTAAGGATTAAAGATGAAAATTTCCCAGAAATCCGATAAGAGAGAGAGAGAGAGTACTAGGGTCATTCAATGCTTCTTGGCTAGGAAAGCACATTACATGTTCTTAATGGGTAAAATAACATTTTCCCTTTTATAGTTTCTATAATTAATAATCACTTTTGGTTGTTCTAATATCTCATATTATGTTCATTTGTAATTGGCATCCTCATACATATGGACACATATAATGTACCAATCATTACCCATGTTGAATATATATATAATTCATAAATTCATACTTATATGTATGTGACCCTAAAGTTAAAGTATCCATTAAATTTGAGGGATGTATAAGATTATATACACATATTTGTAATGTTCTTAGAAGTAGTATGTGTGTAGATTGGATGCATACTATTTATTGATTTTGATTTCCATGAACATAGATATATTTATTTATTTATACCTTTTATGGTTTAAGTTTCCATTATGTTAGCCACTAATGACAATATACAATTTTTGGCAACTATAATCTAATGCCCGAGTTATATTAATCATAAATTCCTAATGGTATGTCAATATCTATATGCAACTATCTAGGTTAAACCTATATACATATGTGTTAAGTAAGTCCAAATTATATTGAGGTCATGATATACATGATTCGTTTACCTTTCATTTTATTGATCATTAGTGTCACATGTTTGCCTTATGTATTTAATAAAAATGTGAATCTATGTATTCAAGAGAAAACTGTTATGTATATTAGACTATACATCGTGTTAGATGAGTCTAGGAGAATTGTTATAGTGTAATTTTACATATTACCATTGATTCATGCTAGTTTGATTTATCTAGTAGGTTAGAAGTAGGTTAAGGAATCATTGCAGGGGAATGAGATACCTATCGATGGACATGGAAAGTGGGTAGTTGTTGCTCCAGATAGCCATGGTGAGGTTGTGTGGTTGCCAAAGGGGAGTGAATTGTATCATGGTCTATACATTCTACATCAGATTCCTTTGAGGTGATCATGATCCAAGAGCGATGAGAGAGGCTCCACCCTTCAAATCTACTATTGGTATGGTTAGATGTGACATGTTGCCTAGATGATAAAGTTCTTCTGTACTGCTATAGATATTCAGTTTCTTATAGGTCACCATCGTGCTCAATCAAATCACAACCAAAGAGAGGATAGGTGGTGGTGATGACGGAGTCGTGCATGGTGGCTAGGATGATCAAAGATGAATGGCGGTGACTCCAGATATGATCAAGAGATTTGATCAGGGAGGTGTAAACAATGACTGTGTTTGCTAATTTACTGACCAAGTCAAGGAGGGGCAAGATGTTGGTAGTCATGAATCTTGGTAGGGTGATGAGTAGTTGGTGTCACTAGAGTGTTGCCCTGTGGTGGTGGTTGCTGACCGGAGGAGTAGAAGGCATGAGGTGGTTAGAGAGGTGTTGGCACATGTGTTGTTGTTTCCTACCGGTGAAGGGATACAAGATTCAATGGGAAGATAGAGGCATGGCCATATCAGTTGTTGTAGGTTGTAACTGAGGCAAGGAGAATGCATTGCAGTGATGTTGGATCTAGGGTGCAGGTGCGAGAAGGGTTGGTAGGATGATTTCTGGGCTAGGTGTTGAATCTCAAGTCTGTTGAGGGAGGGTCTTTTGGGCATCAGAGTGGAGAGAGAAAGTTAGGTGGAGGTTCAAGTCTAGTGAGGTATTACAAGAAGGGTGGTGCTTGGTTGTTTGTAGGTGTCTTTTAGATCATCTCTAAGAGTGCTGGTGAGATATATATGGCCAGGAGATGGATTAGGGTTTAGGTGAGTGTGGTGTGGAAACTGTGGTAGGATACTTGGGAACAGAGTCAAGGGAATTGAAATAATAAGAAACGATGGAGGGGAGGAGTAGAGTCGACACATCGTTACTTTGAGTAACCGTGACAACCATACTGGGAACAATGGGAGCTGGGAGGGTCAAAGACCAGGAAATTAGGCCTCTCATAAGTCATTTTGGGTGGCTTTTAGGAATTTATATCTATTAATCTACTTATTCTTTTAACTTAAAATTTTGACCAGGAATTCAACTTACATTCATCAAAATTTTAAAAGTACTAATTCTTATATTTAGGATTCTAAGGTCTCTAATAAATTTACCTTCCTAATTGATCCAAATATAATTGTATAATATTAAAATTTTATTTTAGAATGATTCCAAGGCCAAGAGTCAATAAGGAGTCTAATTCTCCAATGGTGAGTCCCAAATAAGATGATTAGATCAAGATGAGGAAAAAATATATTTTGGTGTTTGATTTTCAAAATAATTCAATTGAGTGTAATTTTGAAGGGGAAATTTATCAAGAGAGATGTTCAGTATGGGAGGATTATCTATAATAGCTCAAAATTAGATTTAGTACAAAAACTCAATATGTTACAACTCTCCACTCCTTAAGGTAGATTTCATCCCCGGAATTGATACCTCCATGGTATACTTAGGCGCTATACTCCACCCTTAAACGATTCAACTAGACATATAAATGGACAAGCCAACTACAACATAGTATCCTTCAGTATCTTGAACCATGAATCTAGGTTTGTAAGGATTCCATATGAATTTCCTCTAAGAATTTTCTGATACATCCATGTTATACAGACTCAATCTTTACAGTCAAATATTTGTAAAAGAATATTAGAATTATAAACAATATTTATTACAAACATGCTTTTACATTGGAGTTGCGGAAGCTTTAAACATAAGATTACAAAATTGAAAAAAAAGAATTGAATCCTATCCAGTCTTCAACAGGGGACATCTCCTGCATGTCTCTTCTATTTTTTCTTTGCATCACCTATCCATGAGTTCCCAAAGGAACAAAACCACACATGGACCCCATTGAAGGGAAAATAAAGGTAAGCTATGCTGGTACTAAATCCATTTATTGAGCTATTTTAAAAATAAAGAATTATGAGGTCATATCTAGGTAAGATTTCTTGATGCACTATGGTATTAACAAGATAATAGTCTAGCTACCATGCTAATTTCAAAAATATACGATAATGCAAAGCGGCAACTAGAAAACAATAAAGAGATACCAATATCAAGATTTCAAAGTCGGACAATTTTTCTCAAAACTAATATCAAGATATCAAATTTATTCAAAATGCAAATATCTATCTATTGGCACAATCAATATAACATTTTGTATTTTCCAGTGGCTAAGTGCCTAACGTTCTCCCCTCTATGAGAGAACAACAATTCACCTATGGGGGTAACCAGTAATGAGGGACCACTAATTGTCCATTACCCACTCACTGCGTAGGGTTGGGGGCCACGACCTGCCAAATCTAGTGAGCCAAAGATCTTAGCCATTATTTTGATTTTTTGTGCCAACATCAAAATATAATAATATTTCAATGTTCTCAACAATATTCAACATCTATTTTTTCGTCGTGGTGAACTTCAAAAAAAGGGAAAGGCTAAATAAATGGGTTCACACCCTTTTGCAAAGTTATGTAAATGAAGCTCAAGTGGGAAAATAAATAGTTCAAAAAAGAATCGAGAATTAGTACCGATTTCAAATGACACTTTCCAGATCAAGGTGCCCGTAAGGATCAAAGATGAAAATTTCCCACAAATCTGGTAAGAGAGAGAGAGAGAGTAATAGGGTCATTCAATGTTTGGCCATGAAGGCGCAGCAAGCCGTGCATGAGAGAAGAGAAGGTTTTGCGGCTATGTCTACTCCCACTGATTCCATCATCCAGGACATCAGAAACGTCCTTAGATCGCCCAGTCCGGGGATCGGCCAACAGGCACCTGATGTCCCAACAAGCAGTGTATCCGCGTCTGGTGAGGAGGTGCACGAAGATGACAATGCCGTTGTTGTTATAAACCCTACTGATAATGGAGATACAATGATGATCCCGCCAAGTTTTTCGAAGGATACACATAACCATGCTGGGATAGAGGGGGCAGTAGGCCTCGCTGAGTCTTCCGCTCGCACAGTGGAGAAGATTGTCTCGCCAGCGGGAATCCCTATTCAGGCACAGACTCATGTGATGCGTCTTAACGATGAAGGAGGACATAGACCAGGGGCCGATCCCAAGATAGCACATAGTAGTGATACAGTGCAGAGACAGATCCCTCAGTCAGCTGCCAGGGATCGAGATCCTAGAAACTCTACTCGAGGGCAGTGGGAGATTGAAGTGCCAAAGGACACATGTTACAGGTGTCTGGGAAGAGGGCATTGACAGTCCCAATGCCGTAATACCATTGTCTGCTACAAATGCAGAAGGCATGGACATATTGCTAGAAGATGTTCTTTCATACCTAGTCCCCAACCTCCCAACATCTTCTCCATGGATGAGTTCCCAGTGATGAAGGCAGGAGTTCCGGCCCGCGGTGGTCCACAACATGTTCCTAAGAGGGTTGCGGTCAATTTGGGACCAGATACAGAAGAAAGAAAGAGTAGAGCGATGGCTCTTGGTCGTGTTGTGGAGGTGTCTTGGCCGGCTCACATCCCATGGGAGGAACTCGGCTCAGTGTTGAAAAAGAAGTGGTTGCATGCGACAGACATCTATCGTCATGCTCGAAGCAAGGCAGTGGCCTTCTTTGCAACTAAGGAGGAAGCGATGGAAGCATGCAAGGAAGGTTGTTTTCAGTTTCGTGGTACTAAGATAGCCCTAAAATCTCTGGAGGATGGTGAGGTATGTTCTAGAAAGGAAGCTCTATGGTTCTGGATAGCAAACCTACCCATTGTGTGTAGAGACGATGACACCATAGACAATATTGTTAACAGCTTTGGGAGGATGGTTCTTGTATCAGACTGGATGAGGAACCAAGACGACATCTCCGGTATCTTAGTCCTTGTAGAAGCTTTTAGTGAGTACGTGCCCCAATATGTTGCTCTGACTTACGGAGAACGTAGATCGGATGTGATGTTACAGATAGTCGCCAGAGGGAGTCCTAGATCGAGCCTGTTTTTGAGAACTGAGATTGGGGAGGAACTAGGCATTCCCATGGAGGCGTTCTCTATCCATAGAACTACCTATGTTAATGAAGCTCAGCAACTGGACAAACCACTGGAGACAGAAGCGTTGACAGCCCTAGAGAAGAAGGATGAGCAACCTTTGCATGCAGGTGCTGATGAGTCTGATAGTGGTAGACAGTCGCAGTTTTCAAGTCAACACAACAGATTTGTGATAGATGGTGATGGCAATAAGAAACTTCTACAGCTGAGTAGTATACAAGATTTCATCCACATTGGAGATGAGCATAATAGTACAAGAATTAGAGGCAGCAGAAGTAGACCTTTTACTCGACTACTCTGTGAGGAGAGCACTTCCTATCAGCTTGACAGCCGGGCAGACGGACATCATAGACACGGACATAGAAGAAGACTTTCTGAAGGTGAGTCTCCTTTCTCAGATGATGAGTGGGAGGACAGAGGAAGGGGAGGATGCTGAATGAGAAGATTGCTGCGAGTGATCTTAGATCCAACCTATGGACTCTAAAATCCTTTTCTGGAACATTAGGGGTGCGGCGAACAATAGAAAAAGAAAGGTCATGGGCAGACTTTGTAGAAGACACTCTCTGAAGATAGTTTGTATTGCTGAACCTTTCCTTCACACTATAGCTGCGGAGGAGCTGCTCGACATCATTAGGTTAGACTGGATGGCCAGTAATGAGGTGGAAGGAGGCAAACTTTGGATCTATGTGGACAAGGCTCTTAACCCATCTGTGGTTCAGATGCATAGACAACACTTAACGCTTAAACTTAGTGTGGAATCTAACTCTGAGATCTTTGTTACTATGATTTACGAGAGTTGCAATCAAGCAAATAGAAGGAATCTCTGGGAAGATGTTATTGACCTTTCTACCATGATTGGGGATGCATTATGGAGTTTAACTCTTTCATTCATGATGTGAATATGAGAGATATCCCTTATGAGGGCAGCAAATACACCTGGGTTAATAAACAATACGGTACTCCTACCATCTGGGAAAGATTGGACAGAATCCTCCTTAACGAAGCCTGGTGTGTGAAGAAACCTTATGCGAAATCCTTTCACCTTACCCGTTATAGGGTTTCGGACCACTGTCCAATTCTCTATCAGCCTGGGACCATGAGGAATTTCAATGGCAGAAGAACATTCTCTTTTATGCAGACGTGGTTAAAAAATGAGGGGTGTCGTAACCTTATCAATGAGATCTGGGATGAGGTTTCGTGGGGGAACCCGTCTGAGATTTTCTACTATAAGCTCAAGATGGTTAGGAAGGCCCTTAAGCTTTGGAGCAAGCAAACTTTTGGGGACATTGATCAGAGGAAGAAGGATTTGGAAGACGTTGTTTATACTACCCAAATAACCTTTGATGAAAACCCATCGATAGAGAATGAAACAAATCTCAGAAAGGTGGAATATGAGCTACAAGAGATCCTTGATACTGAAGAAAGCATATGGAGAGAGAAATCTAGAATAAGCTGGGTAAATGACGGAGAAAGGAACACAATATTTTATCATGCAATAGTCAAGGCCAAGAGAAAACATAATAGTGTCCGTTGCCTGCTGCTTGATGACGGTTCAAGTTTGGAGGACCCCAGTGAGATCGCAAATCTTGCTGCCGAGCACTATAGTAGTTTTTATAAGGATAGTTCTTTATATGATGAAGATGTCCTTGCTGAGATGCTGTAGTCTATTCCTGAGAAGGTGTCTATGGAGGATAACAGCTCCCTCACTGCGATTCCTATGGAGGAAGAGGTCCGCCTTGCTCTGATGCAGATGGATACGCATACAGCCCCAGGACCGGATGGTTTTACTGTTCCCTTTTACATTGCCATGTGGGAAACGATTAAGAAGGACTTCATGAAGATGACCGAGATGTTCTTCAAAGGCCTCGTTTGTCACCGAAGCTTATTCTGCTGTAGAATTCTTCTCATTCCCAAGGTTGAGAATCCTAAAAAGATTGAGAAAGATTTCCGTCCTATATCCATTGAAAATGTTGCACTGAGAATTCTAGCTAGAGTCGTCAGTAATAGAATGGCGCAGCTGATGCCTTCCATTATTTCTAAAGAACAGGCAGCGTTCATACATGGCAGGGAGATCACTTACCACATCAGGATGGCCAAGGAGTTGATGCACGATATTCATCAAGGTGGCGAGCAGCCAAATGTGATGATTAAGTTAGATATGTCGAAGGCGTTTGATAGAATAGAATGGACCATTCTCAAGAAGATCATGAGACGTTTTGGTTTCTCGGAGGAATTCTGTATGTTGTGCCTTAGTTTCTTCTCGAATGCATGGACTACGGTCTCCATTGGGGGTGAGTCTGCTGGTTTCTTTCCCATGTTCAGAGGCATTAAGCAAGGGAATGCGATTTTGCCTTTCATGTTTATTATTTTTGAGGAGCTCCTCAGTAGATATATCCACCACGTCGATCACATTCATAAGCTGGAGAGATTTCGGACCAGAGGAAATGGGTCTGCTCCCCTATTCCTTCTTTATGCAGATGATGTTGTGATGTTCCTGAATGCGCAGCCAGACTCCTTGCAGCGAGTACAACAGGTTATGAAGTTTTATGAAGCAGCCTCAGCGCAGAGGATCAATCGTTCCAAATCCATTTGTACGGTGGGCAGCAAGAGCGACGTGACTATTTCTAACATTGTGAATATCCTTGAAATTGACACCACTGCAGATTCTTTTCCTTATCTGGGAGTAACCATTAGAGTGGGTAGATACACTCTTAATGACTTTGAGTCCTTGTTTCAGAAAATCAAGCAGAAAATGGCCTCTTGGAGATCTCAGCTCCTTTCCTTTGCTGGCCGGAGGATGCTTATAGCTCACGTTCTTTCGTCGACGACTGTCCACACTACTGCTGCCATCAGTATTCCTTGTGGTGTTTCTGATCATATTGATGCCATCCTTACTCGTTTTCTTTGGGCAGACCGAGAGAATCACCATCGTAAGGCGTGGGTATGCTGGAACAAGGTAGTGAGGCCTGTAGAATATGGCGGTCTGGGCCTTTATAATACAAGAATCATTGACAAAGCTTTCATGGCTAAGGCGTGCTGGGAGATTTTAGCTAGAGACACGATCTGGGCAAGATTCTGTAGAGCAAAATACTCGAGTAGGGCGCTCAGTAGATCTGCGTCTTACCCACACAATGTTAGATACAGAGACTCGACGTCTCCTTACTGGAAGCATATATGGAACATGTTCCCTATGATTCTTCCTAATTGCAGATGGTGTATTGGGAAGGGTCTAATCCTTTTCTGGGATTCCTTATGGTGCGAAGAGAGGCTTTTCGATCATGGTTTGCACACCAACGACCGAAACCATCAGTTCCTTGTTCGAGACTTTTGGATCCCCAACGAAGGATGGGACTGGACGACCTTGAGACAGATTCTTGATGACAATGGCATTCACCTGATTGAGAAGGCTGACTAGTAGATCTCAGATGAAGAGGATCATATCATTTGGGGTCCGGAGTTGACGGGAATGTTCACGATTAAATCTGTGAAGAAGATTCTGACTATGAATCATAGTGATGCTCCCTCTGATGCTCAGAAGATCTGGTATTTAGATGCGCCAAAGGCCTGCTCGCTTATTTGGAAGTTCATCAATCATGCTATTCCGACTGACGACAACATTTCTAGATGTCAAATTGCTATGGCATCTAAATGCGAGTGATGCGAGGATCCTGTTACTGAAGACATGGACCATCTGTTCTTTCATGGTCATCTTGCAACAAGTTTCTGGAACAGATTTGCTCTCATTACTACTAGAGCTCGCCCATATAACATAGCAGATCTTTTGGATTTCTGCTCGAATGGGAGATTTTCTATTGTTATGGTTTGGATTACTGCTTGCCTTGCAACACTTATTCCGTTCTATATCTGGAGATGGAGATGCCGAGCTCGATACGACGGTTGTAAAGCTCCTATTGACAGAGATATGAATTGCATGACAGTGCAGATTAACTCCATGATGAAGAAGCAGTGGTTCCGTGTCCTTGCGAAGCCTGAAGATCATAGTCGCCTTAATATTTACGGCATTGAAGATCCCAATTATGCTCTTAGAGAAGTAAACCTCCTGAAATGGATGATCCCTGATATCAATTCTTTAAAGATGAATGTGACGATTGGTAGAAGCAAAGATTCTAATGGCTGTAACAGGTGGTGGATGGCTAGTATCATTAGAAACCATCGTGCATCTATTTGTCAGATTGCTAGAGCATGGCTGACAACGGAGGACCATGCCACTGCGTTCCTTCAAGCTTGTGCTGTGGGGCTGAAGCTCGCGGAGAACCAATTACTGAGAATTTCTGTTGTGGAGATAGATGATGACAGTACCTATCATAGATTATGGGGCACAGCTAGTATACCCTGGAGGCTGTCTCGTGTTGTCAAGGAGTTGAAAAGTTACATGGAGGAAGAAGGCATTGTGGGATCGCTCGTTCACAGGGTCATTAACTCCATTCCCAGGGAGATTGGGAAGTGGGGTGTTCACTGTCATGAGTTGATTGTGATCTCCGATACTAGAAGATTGCCTGCTAGAATCCGAGGTATGGCTATTCTTGAGAGGAACTACACTCCATATGTGGTGATGCAGTTCAAGCAACCTTGAAGGCATCCCTTTGGGCTAGTGTGCTTCGATGGGTCTGTTTTGAGAGGTGTTTGTGTGCTCTTAGGTGAAACACGTTTCTTGCTTGTGTTGGTGTGTTGTTGTGGGATGTGTGGGGGATAGACCTGCTTTTTTTAGCAGGAGTTGTACTTGAGTTCTTTTTTTATGCTCACATGAGGAGGGTGAGATGAATAGATGACCTCCTGGCTTAACAAAAAAAAAAGAGAGGTTCTTATTGGGTGAAATTACCATTTTCCCTTTAGGGGTTCTATAATTAATAATATCTTTTAGTAGTTATAATATCTCATATTATGTTCATTTGTAAAATATGCATCCACATACAAGTGGTCACATATATTGTACCAATCATTACCCATGTTGAATATATATAATTCATAAATTCATATTTATATGTATATGATCCTAAAGTTAAAGTGTCCATTAAAATTCTGGGATGTATAAGATTATATACTCATAATTGTAAGGTTCTTAGAAGTAGTATGTGTATAGATTACATGTACAATATTTATTGAGATTGATTTCCCTAAACATAGATATCGTAATTCATTTGTACCGTTTTATGGTTGAAGTTTCCATTACGTTAACCATTAATGAAAATATACAATTTTTGGCAACTATAGTCTAAAGCCTGAGTTATATTAATAATAAATTCCTAATGGTATTTCATTATCTCTATGCAACTATCTAGGTCAAACCAATATACGTATGTGTTAAGTAAGACCAAATTATACTTAGGTCATGATATACATGATTTCGTTTACCTTGTATTTTATTCATAATTAGGGTCACATGTTTGCCTTATGTATTTAATAAAAATGTGAATCTATGTATTCAAGAGAAGACTGCTATGTATATTAAATTATACATCGTGCTAGACGAGTCTAGGAGAATTGTTATAGTGTAATTTTACATATTACCATTGATTCATGACAGTTCGATTTATCTAGCAGGTTAGCGAGACATTCAGGAATCATTGTAAGGGAATGAGATACCTATCGATGGACATGGGGAGTGGGCAGTTGTTGCTCTAGATAGCCATGGTGAGGCTGTGTGGTTGCCAAAGGGGAGTGAACATGGTCGTGGTCTGTACAGTCTGCATCAGATTCCTTCGAGGTGATCATGATCCAAGAACGACAAGGGATGCTCTTCCCTTCAAATCTACTATTGGTATGGTCACAGGTGACCTGTTGCCTAGCCAATCAAGCTCTTCTATACTACTATCGTTATTCGGTTTGTGGCAGGTCGCCATGGTGGCCAATCAAATCATGACTAGAGAGAGGATAAGTGGTGGTGATGACAGAGTCGTGCTTGGTGGAGAGGAGGATCAAAGACGAATGGTGGCGACTCCAGATCTGATCAGGAGATCTGATCAAGAGATCTGATCAAGGAGGTCCAAACAATGACTCTGTTTGCCAATTTATTGAACAAAGTCGAGTAGGGTCAAGATGTCAGTGGTCGTGAATCTTGGGAGGGTGATGAGTAGTTGGGGTCGCTGGAGTGTTGCCCTGCGGTGGTGGTTGCTGACCGGAGGAGTAGAAGGCATGAGGTGGTTAGAGAGTTATTGGCGCATGTCTTGTTGTTTCCTGCTGGCAAAGGGATATGTCTCAAGTATATATTTAATAATTCATAAAAAAGCAAGTTGATTATATCAAAACATATGGAATATGATATTTTTTATGATTGTATTATCCTTATGATTTATACAAGATTCAATGGGGCGATGAAGACATGGCTAGATCAGTTGTTGCAGGTTGTAACTGGGGTGAGGGGGATGCATTTTGGTGGTGCTGCGTCCATGGTGCAGGTGTGAGGAGGGTTGGTAGGCCGATTGTAGGGCTAGGTGTTTAATCGCAAGTCTATTGAGGAAGGGTCTGTTGGGCGTCAGAGTGGAGAGAGAAATCCAGGCGGAGGCTGAATCTGGCAAGGTTGTATGAGAAGGGTAGTGCTTGGTTGTTTGTAGGTCTCTTTTAGATCATCTCCAAGAGTGGCGGTGAGATATATATATCTTGGGGATGGATTAGGGTTTAGGTGAGTGTGGTGTAGTAACCGCGGTAGCAGACTTCGGAACACAGTCAAGGGAATTGAAATAGTAAGAAATGGTGGAGGGGAGGATAGAGCTGGCATGTCGTTACTTTGAGTAATTGTGGCAGCGTAACTGGGAATAGCGGTAGCTGGGAGGGTCAAATACCAAGAAATTGGGGCCCTCTTAAGTCATATATTGGTGGTTTTTCAGGAATTTATATCTATTCGTCTACTTACTCTTTTAACTTGAATTTTTGATCAGGTCTTCAACTTGCATTCATCTAAATTCTAAAAATACTAATTCTTATATATAGGTTTCTAAGGTCTCTAATAAATTTACTTTCCAATGACGGCTCGGAGTGCGCTAGGGCTTCAGGGGGGCGGCGGCGGCGATCGGGGGCGTGGATCTGGACTTGGCGGACGGGGACGAGGCTTCAGTGGGGGCTGGAGCAGCAGTAGGCCAAACACACTGTGGAGATGGGAGGGAGGCAGTGGATGATCCCGGAGGCAGTGGTCACGGAGAACCACGGGGGGTCTTTGTCAACGTAGCTGAGGTTGGAATCAACCTGCACTACAGCGGCATGCGCGGAGAAGGAACCCAAGACGGCGACGAACAACAAGAAGGTACGCAGATCTATGATAAAGTCTTTAACGTCACCAACGATTGGATGACAGAAGATGACACGCCGCCTCATCTTTCAAAGAACATGGCTGCTACGTCTCCTCTCTTGGATGCGAGTAACACCAGATCCGGAAATACGCCGTCTGATCTCAGAAGTACATTCAAGGAAGCAATGCTGGGAGGAAAGAGATCAAACTCTCGGGAAGAGTTTTTAGAAGAATTGGAATCTGGAGATCTAAAACCAGAGGATATAGAATTGATCACAGACAAAGGATGCCCAGAATTGCATATCTCTCCAGATGTGGAAGAAGTTCTTCTGCTTCCATGGAAGTTTGCGGTCACTGTAAAACTCATTGGTAGAAGCGTCGACTACATGACTATGGAGGATAGATTGCGATTACTATGGAAACCGATTGGAAGGATGCGGATCTTTGAACTGAATCTGAACTATTACGTCGTGCAATTCTCATGTAAAATAGATTATGAGACCGCACTTACATGTGGTCCCTGGTTGATGTTTAGCAGCTGCTTGATGGTCTGGAAATGGGACGTCAACTTCCAACCTTCAGAAGGACTTCCAAACCACATTGTAACGTGGGTAAGGATATTGAACCTCCCATTACACATGTACTGTTCTGCTATGTTTGAGAGAATAGGCGCCACACACTAGGAACACTAGTGAAGGTGGACGAGCATATAGTCAAGAAGACAAGAAGTCGCTTTGCAAGACTCACAATTGAGTTGGATACCACGATACCAGTACAACCCGCCATTATCATCAACGGGTCAGAATTCAAACTGGAGTATGAGATCCTACCAGACCTATGTCTTTGTTGTGGAAAGCTGGGACATAGTTCTAAGGCTTGCACACCTGCCACTAAGGATCATGAGACAGAAGCGAAAGAGGAGGCGGCAGGAGTGAAATGGTCAGACGAGGATGGCAAATGGCAGACATACTATGGCAAAGGAATTCATGCCAAACGCAGACAACGCAACAAACATAAGGAAGGTAACAAACAAGAAGATGGAAATAGGTACAGACCCATAGCAGTGGATAATGAGGAGGAAGACGAAGTTGAAACCTGCCCACAGAAGCCTGTGAATGTGGAGACGGACATTTCAGAAACCAGAGGACCAAAGGTGTGGAAGAGGAAGAAGATGGCGCACAACATTGAAGAAGATGTAAGGCAGAAAACTAATCTTTCAAGCAACTCAAGTGGAGGTCAAGCAGTAAGTACCAATGGGGCGCATACTGCAGATCAGCCTACTACAGACAAGGTAGTACACGATGAGAACCATACAGTAGTTTTTCCAGACATAGATGAGGTTGTTGAAGGGGAATCGTTGTAGGAAGCACTCACACAAACCATAACAGAAAATGAAGATACAATGACACCCACCAGGGCAGGAAAACAGAAGCAGAAAGGAAGAGGTGCCAAGGGAAGCAACACCAAATTCAAGCACACTAGTGCAGGTTCGTATAACTTGAGGAATGGTTCCCGAATCAATCAGGAGGATCATGTTGGAATCTGTGGAGTTTAATGCCATCCTTAGCGTATCCAAATCCATGAAGCAAGCACTAAGACATTTCGACTGTTGTTTACTCAAGAGATTGAAGATTCAATTGGCATGTAACTATCCAAGCTTCAAGGAGTTTGGTTAATTACACAAAAAACCAGCATGTCCCTCATATATTTGAGGGTATGATGGACTTCAGGTCTATCATTATTATAGGAGCCAATAATTGTAATGGTACTGATAATACCATGTTTTATTCCTTTTGGTCAAGTTTGTTTTTTGTAAGCTTTCTTAAGATGAAATAGATGTTAAAGTTGTTCTCAAAAAAAATAAATTTACTTTCCTAATTGATCCAAAGATAATTATATAATACTAAAATTGTATTTTAGAGTGATTCCAAGGACAAGAATCCACAAGGAGTTCAATTCGCCAATGGTGGGTCCCAAATGGGATGATTGGATCAAGATGAGGACAAATTATATTTTGGTGTTTGATTTTTAAAATAATTCAATTGAGTACAATTATGATGGGGAAATTTATCAAGAGAAATGTTCAATATGGGATGATTATCTATAATAGCTCAAAATTAGATTTAGTACAAAAACTTAGTATGTTACATTATAACTGACGTAGGTAGTAGATGTTTAGATATGTCTTCTAACATGCTTAAATAAACCTTTAAACCTTTCATAGAGACTTTGTGACCTAGTAAAATTCATTCTTGTGGCATGAATTGTCACTTATCATTATTCAGTATGAGGTGTTTCTTTTCACATGTCTTACTACTAGAGATAAGTTTCTTAGGCATTTATCAAAAGAAGTTCCATAGACAGAAAATCCAATCATGAAGCCTTCCATATCATCTTCATGAAAATAAAAAAAATGAAAATAATACACTTTTGAAATGTCATAAGTGCATTTCATAAGGTAAACAACATTCTTCTAATAGGAAGTATGATAACAACATGTGAACATTGTCTTTTCCTTATCACCGAGAAATATAGGTACTCAATAGAATATTAAATATTCATCAAGATGGTAGAAGTAAGACTGGCAAGGTAGGTGTTTATGCACTTTGTCGATGAAAGGTAGGTGGAAGTGGTCTTTCTTGGTGGTAGATTTTAGCTTCCTATAATCATCACATCCTTCACCCGATCAAAGCCATAGTAGCAATTTTGTCACCATGATCACCTTTCACTATAGTCATTACACATTTTTTAGATACCAAGTGGACATGTCTTATCTTGACTTAAGAGTTATACAAAGTTATACATTGCCCATATTTTGATAATGACTTAACCATTTCATTCCTATGTATCTAATATGTTTGTTTAAGATTGATTTCAAGCTTTAGGTACATGAAAATGATCAAATTGCATAAGCCCTAGTTTGTCCAAGTACAAGTCAAAACAATGCAAGTGTGTGTTTTGAGAAATCACTCCAAATGACCTTAGATGGTTTTTGTAATCACTTGTATTGATGATATGACTTGTAACTAAGATGAGAAAAAAATAAGGAAACTTAAATCCAACGTTTGATCACTCAAAAGTCAATTTAGAAAATTTGTCACAGGTTGTTTATCAGTCAAGTTGGAAACTCGACAGGAAGAACTGGGGACTCAGCTGAACTTCATTACTACATATTATCCACAAACTCACAGACAGTCTGAAAGGACAATCCAAGTTTTAGAAGGCTTGCAGAGATCATGTGTCCTTGATTGGGGTGTTTCATGGGACCACTATTTCCCTCTTGTTGAGTTCTCGTATAATAATAGCTATTGGTCCCGGCTAGGCATGCCTCCATATGAAGCCTTATATGGATGGTCGTGTATATCCCCGCTTTATTGGGATGAAGTAGGCGAAAGATAGATTCTAAAGTATGCGGAACTACAACTTTATTCTGATAACATCAACCTAATCAAGCAAAGATTGAAAAGGGCACAGGACCGTCAGAAGTCTTATGCTATGCACATGACTGATACTCAATTTTTGGTAGGTGACCATGTTTTTCTGAAGATTCGACCAATTTGAGATATTGTGAAGAACGAAGGAAAATTGAGTCCCAGATATGTTGGTCCATTTGAAATTTTAGACCATATTGGGGAATGTGCATACATGTTGACTTTACCTCCACAATATAGCATGATTCACAATGTCTTTCATGTGTTGAACCTGAATCGGTAAGTCAAGGACGCTATCCATGTCCTCAATTATGAACCAATTGAATTGAAGGACACCCTTATATACCAAGAAGTTCCAGTCAGGATACTCGATACTCACACCAAGGAACTCAGAAATAAGAACATCGATATGGTTAAGGTGTTGTGGAAGTACCATGATAGTGATGACGCTACCTGGGAGTTGAAGTCTGATATGGAGGAAAGATATCCTGGCTTTTTCAAGGAAGTCTGGATTTTGGGGACAAAATTCCTTTTAAGAAGGGGGATGTCATGAAGTAAGTTTTTCTTCTATCTTTTCTCAATTCCAATTTTTCCCTCATTATGTTCACTCATGGCCTCAATTTATTTACCTTGGCCTTAATCAATTTTGATACTCAAATTTGAAATATAATGATCAATGTGGATTTTATACACTTTATGACACTACCAATTTGGTTAATTTATCACTTTATCCAGAGTAGTATTTTTGTCCACGTAACTTTATCTTTTTATTCTCAAACTTTTTTATAAATGTTCTACACATTTTTGTGAACCTATGATCCAAATTTCACTTCAATTGGACATTCCTACAATTTTCTATGAATTCTTGAAGTTAATGTGTTAAAAACCTCTTCAAATTTCCCTTTTATTAAATATTTTTCCACATCGGAGATCTAGGGATCGCTTTAGGGACAAACCCCAACCCTTGGATCAACCTTTCATGGATCAGGGTTTGATCTAACAACTATTGGTCTGCCACCTACTTCCTACGGATAGTAGGGAGGAGTTAATGGGACTGAAAGAGTAATCAAACTCGATGCGACCATGATTTGAAAATCTAAATGAATGGAAAGGTTCGTCTCCTGAAATCGCACCGATCTTGCCCTTAATCTACTTTGAATCGACTGCTTTCGAGAACCCTTGAGATCACTCTCTCTTGGCCACCGACATGGGTGTTGTGACCCATTTGAAACCCTAACCCTAGCCCCATCTAGCTATAAAAAACCGACATCCACCTTCGGCCTGCTGCTACGATCTCGATCGGCACCCTCACCTTCCCTCTCTTGCTCTCCTCCCCTTTCTCCCCTTTTCTCTAGTCACTGCTCTTCTGCAGCACAACCTTGTTTACGTGTGGGCTCCTTTGGCTAGGATGATGAACTGCAACTGTTAGATCGTGGTCAACTATTGACCAGACCCAAGATCAACGACCCTGAACCAGCCAAGTCCGCCTCTTCCTATTTTCACACCAGTACACATGCCAAAAAGCTCACCATGCCTCAACACTCGATCCACCTAGGTAGTTAAGGTTGACCATCAAGATGAACGACTGATATTTTTCCTCAAATATTCCTATTCAGGTATATACCTCCTCTCTGCTAGAAAATTCCAATAAATGATCAAATCTTGCAAAAATGATATTTTTAATTCCCAGCTCCAAAATTATGAATAAATAGTCGATTTTGATTTAAAAAATCCAAATAATTGATTAAAAATACTTGTGAAGCCGGATTCTTTGTGTATTTTACTAATATAGCTATATTTGGATCTCTTACTTATACAATTTATCTAATGACTCTATTTTGTGTTTAATCTTTGGAAAACCTAATATTTGGCTCTGATGATTATCTTGAGACACTAAAATCATACTTGACTAATTAATAGTCGATATCTAACCTTATTGGATTATCCACTCTTGAATATGAATCATGTACCCTGAAGTAATGATTAATCTTGATAATGATATCTTAATAATATGATTGTTCCAAATGTCATGAAATCCCTGATCATGGCCATTGGAATTCTCCCTTGATGATGATACAAAAACTTGACAATGACTTGAATAATGATCATAATAATTAGGGTTAACATATATGTTCCAAGAATACCTAGGTAGGTCATTCATACTAGAAATAATCTTGACACTTGAATAATGTTGGACATCTTGAAATATTGTTGATCATAAGTGGATGACCTAACCTCAAGGTTAAATAGGAATGTGTAATCCAAATCTTGAATATTAAAACATGATCTTCTAAACATCATGATCTTGACCCTTGATCCAATCTTATTGATCTAGGATCTAACTCAAGGGGTTGATCTATTATTTCTTATAATCCATACTTTGAATATCCACAAAGAAGGTATGCTATTATATCTCGTCCTTGACAAGACTAGTGGTATTGATGATTTTTGTATGTACCTCTTGAATGTATACTTGGATATTTTATTTGAGTTATCATTCCCTACTGATTAGTCTGCCGATATTCTATATTATAGTTTGAGATAAACTTGAAAACATAAATGATATTTCCCATTATGACTGCCCGAATCATGATGATGATAATGATGATAATGTTGATATTAAGTACAAGCAACCTCCTCCTTCAGAGGGTGGAACTTGTACATGTTGTTGACCCCCTACCTCATATGGAGAGAAGAAGCCCGGTGACCTCCCTCATCTCATTGGGGCGATGGAGCCACATAAATATATAAGCATTCTTTTCTGATATCAACATAATGGGAAAGTTGTAATAAAATCTTGTCAATTTTTTTTTTTTGGAAAATCACTTGTTGACTATTTTGAATATAAGTCCTATCAAGTATGCTATTTTGATATAATTTTTTTTTACTTGTTTTTAATAGTGTGCCATGCAATTACATTGACTATGTAATGTTTTTTCTTGGTTTTAGGAAATGCAAAGAACTAAGGGTTATGAACCTTCTATCTATTTCATTTGTTATCTGCTGAAAATAAAGACTGGTACAACAATTTGGACTCAACATGGGAGCTAATATAAAAGGTATGTGGTTGTTGGACTAGTTTTTCTTACCTTTCTTTTCATGTTGCCTATGTAATAAACATTTTGATTCATTTTTAATAAAGAAGAATGTTATCTCCTTTTTGTATATTAATTGTTTATGATTTATTGGCCACTTAGGAACAGATACTCTAATCCCTTTAACAATGCTCACTGTAGAACTTAGCAAAGGAGAAGGCCAAATCCCTGACCAATATATGTGAATCCCTGATCTATAAGAGGTGGTCAGGGCCAATCCCTAACTAACGTAACCTCGACAAAATCTTGTTGACTAATAGTGGTTGGTCAGGTCCTATCCCTAACCAATACAAATAGAATTCTTGAGCATCTATTAACAAGAAAAAGAATTTTTATCCCCAATCAACACTTGTTATCTAAGGCATATCTCTGACCAATGAGAAAAAATATTACTAAAAGTATTATATATACACTATATATATATATATATATATATATATATATATATATATATATATATATATATATATATCGAATTCAAAAGAGTGCACATTAGAATTTCTTCAACAACCATCATATGATAAAACAATTAGTTTAATGTGAGACCATTCCATTTAACATTCAATCGTACTGCTTACATTCAAAACACATGATTGGAGCATCATGGTGGTAGATATTAATAATTGATGTCCTCTTAAATTACATTGACATAATATTCATGCACATCGTATATCATATAATATAGGTTAACATTCTATCTAATAAAATGATGAACTTGCATTCCACTATCCGACTGAGTTTAGTTCGTGAATTTTCCCCAAATTTTATCCACTCCTTCCACTGTGAGAACTTTCTCTAGCCTTTTCATCAACCCTTTCACTTTGTTGGGTATTTCCAACATCTTGCATTACAACAACAAAAATATTAGTTCTTGTATTATAAGAATACTCAATTTCCATCTAGTTTGAGATCATATGGTTGACCTCAAAGTATTTACAAAATACACGATTAAAAATAGATAACAACAGACTTTCAAGAAAATAGATAAGACATTACCATAGAAAAACGTATAGCACAAACTATTGAAGAAAGTTTTATGTACTTCAACAAGTGAAATAATATATTCAACAAAAGCATATTATATCAATTAAGATATTCAATTACGCAACTTCTCAATATGACATATTATTATAAGAATTCATCCTTACCAACAAAGTGTCTAAGACTAACCAGTTGAGCGGCAATTAGATAGATATGAGTGTTGCGAAAGCATAAGGAACATACCTATACTATTTTTTAATGAACCAAGCTAGACACCTCAATGATCATAGTCACGGACAAGATGCTCCTTCCCATCCTACCAAGTTAATGTCCACGGTAACCATTCAGTATATGTAGTGACATTTGGAGAGGCTTAATGAAACACACAAAAAATATTACTAATTTGATTTTACATCACAGCTAGCATAAATGAAAAGAAGTGTAATTGACTTTGACACATTGCATGTGCTAAAATTAAGTAGGTGCAAATGTACCTAGAAGAGATGTTAACGTTAAATGTGCAACTAGGAACTACAACCCATTTTAACTCTAGGCTCAAAGGTCAAACAAGTATATAGTTCTTTGATAAAAACGTAAATTTACAACTTCACACAGGGAAATAAGATTATATAACCTTATTTTAGTAATGTGATCTGAGTTATCACAACTTGTTCTAACATGATAATCTATCTTAAAAGTAAGGTGTATACAAGAGCAATCCAACAAACAGTAATGAAAAAATAACCATATAAAAATGGAGACACTACAACAAATGTATCCATTAGTGGCATTTCCTAAATTCCTCTAAAAAAAATAAGTGCCACTAAAAATGTTTAGCGGCAGTTGTTGACACTTAAATAAATGTCTCTAGTATCAATGCCACTAGAGAGATAGTGGCATAAGTTATAAATTCCACTAAATGTTTATCTTTAGTGGCTTGTAATAAATACCAAATAAATGCCACTAAAATATCATTTGGCTTTTATGAAAATGCCACTATTATATCAATTAGGTTTTATAAAAATGTCACTATTGTGTACTATGATGTTGTAGAAATTTGTTCTTATGTGTATAATGGCATGTAAAAAATGCCACAAATGGAAGACTTATTGTGTATTATGCTATTTTAAGGCCTTGTAATAATTCATTATTCAATTCATTACCAGGATTTCTAAATGAACACCAATTGAAATTTGAACTCATATTTTCTGAAGTATATGTTCTTAATATAAAAAAAATATTTGTAATGAAATGAAAGTTACATGGGGAGGACATTTTACCTTGCCCCTTTTATTAAATACCACCCTCATGAGACACTATTTCATGAAATAACCTCCAACTAGTACAATAGTTTGTAAATACTTTGACCATCTCTTCCTTGATATGATGAATAGGCATACACATGTGGGCTAGATGTTCTCAGATTTACTTATTGTATATTGTTGGCTTGACATCTAGAACTTGTTCTTGGTGGGAATATTCTTCATAAATATTATGTCATTGTTCTTCAAGAACTTGGGCTCCTCATAAAGTCTAGGAAAAGACAAGATCATGCTTTATTTCTTTAGAGGTAACCATTACAATGATAGTACATCCAAGGCTCCATATGTCCCTACAAAACAATGCCCATGATAATTCAATATGACCTGTAATCGTTGTGTGCTTGGATGTAAGAAATGACAATAGCCAAAGATAGAGTAGCAAAGTAACAAAAGTGTTATAACTTACCTCAGGCCCATCAAGTAAGGACTGACTTTGAAGGAGCGCACTGAAGCACAAGAACTGTCTATATCTATTCAGTAAAAAATAATGACAGTTAGCTAGATATGCTTGACAAGAAAACTAAAAATTAATCAAAGTTAGAAAATTTCTATCTCATAATTTTATTATGTCACTTGAAGAGAAAAAAACATATCTTAAAGGTCAATATTCGACTGGGTGAATACATGGTATTTACTTGTAAGGCTATCATGCTTGAAGTTGGGGAGAAGCCAATGCAATGTTACATCTGAATAGATGATACAAATGACGATGATGATGATGATGACGATGATGATGGTGTGAAAGACAATACAAGGCTTACAACCACTATAAGGCTTATTTTTCACTTTAAATCTAGACATGTCAAACCGGGTCACAATGTGTGGGAATCCATGGGCTATCACTTTAAGATGGGTTTAAGTCATGAAATTTGTCACCTACTAAAAACACAGACCCATACCAACCCCTTTAGTTAATGAATTTTACAGACAACCCGTGGGCACCCACATGTGACCCAGTTAATTGAACTAATTTTATTCAATAGATATTATATGAAACTATTAGTAAAAAAATAGTTGGATTAACAAGAAAGTACTTGAGTCTGACATGATCCAGTGGTAATTGGTCAAACAAAAAATGATTCTGGTGCTTTTATTGGTATTTATGGATATTACTCATTATTTTAAGTATTTATGCTTCTCTTTTCAACACATTTATACGTTTGTTCATGCGGGACTTTGAAAATAGCAGTAATCTATATGTATGTTTGTTGTTTGAGTACTTGTATCGTTCTATAATTAGATGCAACAACCGCCAACTATTTGTTTTATGTTGATGTGATGGAGCATCCCATGTGTTTGAACAGTAAGTCAGTGGGTACTATTTCAATCGTGATGTAGATGATATTATGATATATTGTTGTGATACCTTTCCAATGACACTTTCCTGTAACACATTCTAGAAACAAATAAAAAAAGTTTACAAGGTCAATGTACTTACAATAATTATTCACAATACAATAATGATTCTTCTTTTATACCATATTTTACATAAATGAACATGAGCAGACCCCTATCTTTTTATCTTCTTTTATCACTAGAGAGGCATCTTGTAAAGTCTTTGTATTGAATGCATATCATATTGGCACTTGCGAGTCAACCCACAACCCACGAGGAGTTCGTCTTCGTTTCACCCATTTGGAACTAGATATTTTTAACCCGTACTCATGAGACCTAAATCCAATAACCCAACCAAAATCCAACCCACCCACCCGTTTGACATGTTTATTCAAACCGAAAACAATGAGGTAAATGAATAGAAATGCTTGTACTAAATAATATGGTCACACAACAACCACAGTGGCTTAGCAATTAACTTGCAAAGTATTAGGCAAGAAGTAGAAACATAATCACACTACTGTTTTATCTTCATGCTTTTTAGTAGCCAGAAGTTGGCTCTTAGAAAGATTGATAGTTTCAACAAGAAGCTTTGGAATTTGACCATGAACCAAAAAAACAAAGCTCTTATGTAGAGATGAAACTAGGACAATGGTACTGGAGTTAAGAACAAGACTAGTAGGAACATGTGAGTCTGAGTTGTGAAATTCAAAGTCAAAATTTAACATTCCTCCACTTAAATTTACGTCCAATTTGTAGAAGAAATTTCACTAAAAATGTCAATGTGTATATGTTGTTACGACAAGTAAACATTAAATATTTATATTTAATGTTGTGGCTGCAATTAGTAACAATACAAAAGATATATAAATATACTTATCGGAGAGTTTGGAAGCTAGTCGAGCAAGCAATAGTATGACTTTAAATTTAAACTTGAATTTTGTTCCTGAAGCTTCTTAATATTTGTTATCTAAAGCGTAGGGTTCAATCCACCTAGATCAAGCATAGTGCTCCTCGTGAAGGTATGCCAATGATAAAGCTTGAATGCAACATGAACAACATCTAAACTCTCCATCGTGCATTGGTCACAATTGTCATATATCCACCTGAAAAGTAAATAATACAAATGTATGATGCAATTCCAAGGAAAAAGACAACAATTCTAAAGTCTATTGTTAGGGGTGAGTCTTGAGCATGCAACAATATGACAAGTGCCTAATATCTAAGACAATGGACACCTTTCAGTGGTCAAGAAAATTAGATAGCCCAGTAATCATTTACAAATATTTTAAGGTTAGATCATGTCATTGGATACCAAAGCAGCCTTACTATGTGATTTGATTGGTAGGTTTTTAGGTTAATATTTTTTAAACCAATAATAGAGTGCACAATTGAGTAAGTAGCCTTTGAGGGGATGCAATTATATTTTTCTAATCAAAATGCATTTTACCAAAGTGCACTATGAGTAGATCTATATGAGTCAATTGTTGATGAATCACTAAGAAATCTAAAAAGAAACTTACTCTTCTATAAGACATCAATTATTAGTTGTAAAAAATAACCACCTTCCATTTTCAACCAACAAACTTTCTATTAGCATGGATTTATTTATAAGAAGAAAGATATTCTTTCATCCTTGTATTATATTGTATAGAAAATATACTACCCAAAACTTGCTAATATGTGGATCATGTACGCCCGTCATTAGAATTGTTAGGAATCATCATATACAGTGTCATTAAAAAGAAAGCATGCATCTTGTACAAAAAAGCATCATGCTCATGTAGTGGCTTACCATGACTATACATGCTACAAGTATGGATATATTGCTTCACACAAGAGCCGAAAATGACCCCAAAGTGCCAACAAACGCTTACCTCTCAAGCATAAATAAAAAAGATGATCATGGATATGTAATTTGAGATACAAACATAAGGATTTATATTGCTAAGGTGTGTAACTGAAATGACTCTTACTCTAGAGTGGTTCCGACATCATCCATAAGAAAGTCATCAGCATTTCCTATCACTTATGGTATCAACATGTGGCAGCCGTTTGGTTAACTTTTAGCTCTTATGAAGTCGGCAAATCTCTATCCTACTTTCATATGGCAGCATCACGTGGTGCCCTTGATAACAAAGGTGTTTTTTGCAATATTTTTGTTTTGTTTATTTCTAGGCACTCGTGGGCCTATGCTACTTTGATTTTAGTTAAAAACACAATATGATTTCGAATTTAAGAGTAGGTAATAGTGCATCATTGCGAGTCAAAATAAAAAAAGTATAATATCATTGTAACAAAAACAATATCATATAAAAGGGATTAATTATAGACCCATAAATGATGCTAAGATAATTGAAACAATAATAATATGATTATAATGCTCAACACATAAAGACGTATTATTCTATATAGTAGGGTTAATAATAATTATAATTCTTATATTAAAGATTTGATTGTCTACTAATCAGTTTTACCTATTGAACCAGTATAGTTTTTTCATGTTCATAATCATCTCCATCTTTCTCTCTATTATCCTGTAACAACAACTAGAAACAATGGTGTTGTGCAGGAAATTTTTGCCAGACTATTTAAGTACCTTAACCATCAGGTACAAAGTAGGACGTGCCTATCCCTCTATATAGCTCTCTTCGTACTTCTTTCATCATCTTCCAGGATAACACT
The DNA here is from genome assembly GCA_963693085.1 of Alisma plantago-aquatica. Classification (NCBI taxonomy): domain Eukaryota; kingdom Viridiplantae; phylum Streptophyta; class Magnoliopsida; order Alismatales; family Alismataceae; genus Alisma; species Alisma plantago-aquatica. The sequence continues at coordinate 799,730,039 of OY856412.1, forward strand.
ACCAAGGCTCTTTATATGACATTGCTTAAAATCTCCAACACTCTTCCTTGACATTCTAAAAAGTAGTCTAGAAGTAGGGCACAGAAAATCAAACCACGACAATAGTAGGAGTAAGAACATTTACAGTTGAAAAGGCAACATGGTTGACAATTGTGCATATGGCATAACCCTATTTAATGCTGCAGTAGTATGTCAACAACTTCCAAAACAACAGTAAACTCAAGGTAAATGTGGCTCATCCCAGATCGTAGCTCCTCTTTTGCAAGAGTAGACAACAAGATACAGGAACATATGCTTGCTGGTGTAGAACGACCTGCACATGTCATCCTTGTCATTGATTAGTGTCTCCAGCTACCAACCAAACCCTTCACCTATGTGCTCCTCTCTTCATCACCTTTACACCCCTTCTCATGTTCAATAGTACAAATTCATACGAATGAATTTGAACATCCTTTTCTAAAGCTAGGACGGAGACACTACTCATCCTCTTCGCGACCCACCGCAGCATATTAGAATGTCGCGTGGACAATGTCACGCCTGCAATGACCTCCGAGTAGTCTTGCTGCTGAGGACACCCCCTCCTTGTCTAATCTCAACCTCCCAGCTCTTATCCTGAAGTAGCTCCAGCAAGGACTTCGCCAGCCCACGGTTCAGTAACCACCATGCTCAGGTCAAACAGAGGTGGTTCAATCTCACCGGCGTCCTCCCTCAGCTGAACCCCACCCAGTTGCGTGAACTGCATAATGTTGTGCCCGTCCACGACCTCCTGGTGTATGGCTACTCCCACAACGACACCGCGAGTGACACCTACAAAAATCATCACCTGTGGCACCAACACGGGCTGGCCGCACCACCTGTCTGCAGGGAGAGAAGATGGCGCTAGGCTGCAAAGTACAGAGGTGTCCTTAGGCCCATTATCTATCAGTTTCGCGAAGTCATCGTCCCGATGAGCCATAGTGAGCTCCACTGAATCGCCCTTGGCATAACAGAGCGAGTTGGGGACGGCGTTGCCTGGGGTCAGGATAAGGTAGCAGGCAATCGGGTAGAATCGACGCAGCGTGAGAGGGAGGGAGCGCCTAAGTGCGAAAAAAATGTTGTAGCGGAGAAAGTTTCCCTCATCTTCGACAGCGTCGAATGGTGGCGAGGGGAACCTCTAGAAGAAGATGCGCTGGACTGGGTTCTGGAGTGGGTAGACGAGCACATCGAAGGCAGTTAGCGGGAGCGACAACAATATGGATCCCGAGGGAGGAGCAACCGGCCATCACTCCAGTAGCTATGCCATCCTCACTTCACAATTGCCTGTCCGGCAACATTTTGACGACGGCCTTGAGAGAAGACTCCAGCTATTCGAGCCCCTCCAACGCCGCCTAGTTGGCCACGTCCTCTTCACTCTCAGAATGGCAGCGACAAGGTCTTGCTAGAGACGAAAGACTCCACCTTCAAGCTCCGACGTGTAGGATACCACAGTGGTCATGATCCCCTCATCTTGTAGTTGATCAAGCCATAGGAGCGACTCCCTACAAAACTTCTGAAGCCATAGGACTCTCAGGCGCACGGCGATCGTGGAGCGTTCGGCCGCTTAGAGGGGATACGGAACGGGACTTGTTCTTACTTTCAGGAAATTTCTAGGGCCGGCGTAGAGAAGGCACATATATAAACAAAAGTTGGCTAGTTTGTGAAGTTCTGGACGAAAAAAAAGCGAAAAAAAAAAATCCTACGGAAGTCAAGTTCTGATTGCGTTCAATTGGCATGTATAATAGCCGCTATAACAATTTTTGTATGCCGATATTAAGGGGTTCCTTCTATTAAACCTCCACTCGCTAATTTAATGACAATTTTATAAGAAACGCCACTAAAATTATGTATATAAAGGCATTTTTTAACAAATGTCACTGTATTAAATGCCCCTATTGTATTAAAACTTTCTAAGCATATATACATCCAATGGGATATGAATATTTAGTTATTGATATAGACTTAGTGGCTACTGCCAATCTATGTTAGTGAGTCCAGATACTCATATTTTGAGTGACAAAACTTATTTATAGGAGAAAAAGGCCATAGCTAAGTAAAAATGAAGAACTAATGGGGATAAAGTGGGGAATAAAGAAGCAACACAATAACATTACTTGCATGGGTATTGAATCATGATCTAGACTGCCTCTTCAGCACAAATGTTAATTTTGATGGTAATGAAGTCTTCTTAAATCCTCCTTCTTTCAAAAACAAAGTGCAAAAACCTTAGTGAGCATATATTGTTAGACCTAGACTCTCTTTCTTGTCAACTAATGAAGAGTGATGGTGAGAATGGAAATGGAAAACAATTTGTGTTGAAGAAGGCATGCTTTATTTTGAAGGACTAGGTTACCTATATATAGGGTTTGGTGGTGCACACGAGGTACCTAATGATGAGGGATTCACTTGCACATCAAGCCTCAAGGAACGTACCTTGGGGTGTGTGCTTAACTAACTTTGGGGAGACTAGTATCACTGAAAAATCCATTGATGACAAAAATCTAGTAGCAGCATCAGTAGACGGTCACATGTTTTGATCGGTTGATGTCGCTCAAGGCGTTTTGGCTATCAGATCCTATACTTCCATCAGTGGAGGCTAGACATGAATCTCATTTATAGTTGGAGTTTTGATTCCCATCAATTTATAGAGCCATGCAGTCAGGACAACCGTAGAAAGAAAAGTTGAGTCATTGGTTGGTGTCTTAGTCCCTCTATTGAATCAATGCTCTCGAAGGAGTTGTAGAATCTCTAGTGTCATCAATTTTTGGTATAGATGGACCATCAACTATTGGTATCAATGAAGTTCTAGTCTTCAAGCTGATGGCCCGCTTGGTTGTCAGTGGACATGCTTAGTTGCTTCCGTCAGTTGTTGGATGCTCCCAACCGATGAAATAATTGTTTTATATGAAACTTGCTGCTTTCATAACAAAAAGATGCAAAGTTATTTGTAATAAAAGGAAATGCTGATTAATTCAAGTAAATACTATACTTATGATATCACTCTAAGAATAATACAGGAAATGGAGGGTAAATATGCACATAACATGCACAAAATTGGATGTTATAGTCTATGCCAAGTTAGGTCAAATATGATTTGCTCATCTTTTGGATTTTTTTTACTTCTTAGTTACCAATAAAAATTCCATGCATTAACTTTTTTTGTATATTCTTTGTCGTACTTATGTATCCTGATCATTCATGACATATCTCCTATGGATAAGTTAGCTTCTTTCTCTCTTTTTTCCTCCCTTTTCCTCTATTTTCTTGTTGTTTGAATGACTAGTGTAATAGATGATTCAATCCACTATTTGATTCACATAGGTGGTGCATCTTTTATTTCAACTCGTACGACCTTGTTTCTTGTGAAATGATATTGAAAGAGGGGTTGATGTTTGTTTTGAACAAGCATCTCCTTTTTATACTACTTGCAACAAGTATCATGTGTTCAGGCTCCATGAAACAAGGTTATACTACATATGTCAATCAGGACACTCATCTCATCATATGAATTAAGCTACTCTGCATTGTAATTTTAGATTTAAATAAAAGATTGATCAAAGTTTATATTCATTTAGATAGTGAATTGCTTGTTGAATCTAGTATGAGAAGTTTAGTGGGTTTTAACTTGTTTAATGAGGGATTGATATTTGTTGCAAACACGTATCTCTTATCAGTTTATTTATTTGAATAGGGATCAAGTGTAGTTATTCTTGAAATAAGTGTTTCCTATTGATGTTAATCAACATTCAAACAAACATTACATACAAGGTCCAATTAGTAGTAAAATTCATGAAGTAAGGGAATCATTTGTTTAATCCAGTATCGGCCCTTGTTTCTTGTAGCTAGATAATAGTCCAAAAAGGGAATGGTATTTATTCCAAATATAATCACCAAATAATTTTTTGAACACAAATCTAGTGCCATGATACATGCAAAAAGGGTTTGAAAGCTTACATAAATGACTAATTATACAATCTAAATCTGCTATATATTCCAACAAAAAGTAAAAGTAGATGATCTATGCAGCCTAAAATTTCTTGCAGATAGTATGAGAATTCTTATTGATTTGATGGGCTTGTGGCTCTTATACCAATAGTATGAAAAGGGAATGATGTTTTTTACTAGCATCACTTATTGATATTGATGACAACAAGCATCAAATAATGTTCCTACTATTCACAACAAGTAGCACACTATTGTAGAAATCATCACATTGATTTGATCAACTTAAGGTAAAATTTATATAAAAAGTATAAAACATGATCTAATTTGAGGTCCTAGTCATGCATAGAGTACATTTCTTGTCACAACTAGTATTGGTCCTTGGTGATTGGGGGAACACTATACAAAGAGGAATGATACTTGTCGCGAACAAGTATTACAAATTTATACGTATGATAGAGATCATCAGGTTTGTTTCTACTTAATAAGTGTCAAGATATATACAACAATGATCATGTTGGTATGCCATTAGAACCTAAATTTCATACGAAAAACTAAATTGATGATGATTACCTATTTTGTTCATGCATAATTTATGTGGCTTGTTTTGCCTATTAAGGGTCTATGCTCAGTGGAAATGGACCAAACAAGGAATGATTATTGTTTCAAGAAAGAATAACCTATTCATACCATTTGTACCGAGCATCAAATTTTAATGTTACTTAGTAGCAAGTATCATACTATCGACAACAATCACCACATTAATCTCATCATTTAACATCCAAATTCAAACAATCTTATACATGGAATCCTGATGTTTTCCCTTCTTAATTTGGCATTGTCCTCAATAAAAGGTGTTAGAATATTTTAATGATTTCTTTTTCTATATCATTGATTTCTTATACAAAGTTTGTGGTGCATGCGTTGAACTTGGTTTAGGTGTGTTATTTTAGTACAAGGTATACATGGATATGGAAATGTAAATTATTTAAATGAACAATCAAATTTTGTCTTACTGATGTGACAATATTTTTTCTACATTTAAACAACTATTGTGTCAATTGATGTGATGCCCCAGGAGACACAAAAGCAAGATTACTCAATACAAAATGTGGAACAAATGTAATCAAGTAGTTTATTGAAAAACACAAGAAATTAAAACCATTACCACATATACACCTCAAGTGGAAGGATATCACATTGGAGTCCACAAAAGCCATCTTTATATATAACACTTGCCAAAATATTATTACATAGCACTATTTACTAGCTCAATTGACACAACTTGTTCATATGATAACCTATTCACATGCTACATGCCATATCTGTACAACAAAGGCATATAGCCCAAACTTCATCTCGATATACAACATCTACACAACTCCTGTGGGTATTTATGTCCTGAGAGCCAATCATGGGAAGATTGGTGGGATACATTAAGATTGATTTGATAAACATAAAAGGCAAGCTTCCAATTCTTTCTGGTTCAGTCATATGAGATAGTGATAGAACATATTGAATGTCTATAGAATGACAGTACTCAATGATGTATGCTTTCAAGTTGAGGACCTGAACGATGAGATCATACAGATGCTAAGAGTTTGTACATTCTTGTTATGTCCCTAGTCGGATGTCATTGTGGAAGGTAGATAGACAGCAATGACACACAAGACTAGATTGTGGTGTTGGTTGATGACAGAATCTCATTAGTCATGATATAGAGATATCAAACCAAACACATAGGTACTTGTTAGAGAACAAGTGTACCAGACAGACCCACCGTGAGTTTGACACATGGAACCATGACTTGGTAGTCACAGTCAGTACTCACAGTGATGGTGGTGAGTGTGATTCTTTGACTTGAAATCACTACACTCAACACATGTCATTGGACACACTTTGACATCATCAAACACACTCCTGAAACATGGGTTGTTATAAAGGTGATGATTGGGTGGCTTTGACACATGGGGCTTTTGAGGGGTGAGTGATAGATATGGGATTTGTCCCTCCTGAGGGAGTTTGATATCAGTAGGATTGAAATAGGCGTGCGCATGCATGTGTGAATCAGTATGTGATATTGATGTCATACATATCTCTTCCAATCTACTCTGATATCAAGAAAGTGAATGAACGTTGACAGGATGATTGTTCCATGCCTCGAGTTCATTCGGGATATCAGTGACAAAAGAATTATACATTCGTTATAACACCATTCACGGATTGTAGGATTGAAAGTTGTTCTCCAAATTTCTATTTCACTTGGGTAGCACTGATGTGTGACTAGGCACCACTCTTTGCTTGTGAAGTCATAAGTGTTATGGACTTTCACTGCCAATGTGAAAAGGACATGCAGGGTCACACACATAGGATTTAACCTGGAAGAGGAGTTTTGTCCACAAACAATGTTTTGATTGATTACTAAAGGAGTTTAGTAGTTCAATTAAACACTCAATCAATTGATAGCTCAATATCATAATGTTCAAGGTGTTGGACACATTGAGTGGAGTATCAGATTGATTGAAACCGTAATTGACTGATTCTGCACAAACTGCACTCCCAACCGATCGGCTCATGTGATGAACCGATCGGTTGAGCTTGGTGAACCTGTCGGCTCAAGTGTTGAGTCGATCGGCTCATGGACAGGGTGAAATGATTGCTTCAAGTGTTGAAACGATCGATTCAACTGGTGCAACCGAGCAAGTTGGGAAAGTAGGATTGGTGAGAATTTTCCTTTCATTTTAGTTGCCCAATTTGATTGGGAAAAAGGATTGGTATTCGATACCAATTAGAAACAAAAGAAGGAAAGTCAATCGGGAACTGATCAGGACCACAAACCGACCGGTTCAGTAGTGAACTGATCAGCTCATGGGTCCCAACCGATCGGTTGAGGTGTCAACCGACCGGCTCAGGTCCCCAACCTACCGTTTTAGTTCTGAAATGATCAGTTCAGGTTGCGAGTTGGTTGTTTTTGGTGGAAAATCGTGAACCCTTCTACTCCTGCTTTAGTCCCATATTGCCCGGGATAGAGAACCCTGTCCCATGACCCTCCTATTTATAGGGGTATTGGGGGCTTCTCAAAGTACAACTCAGTGCAAACCAGTTGCTCTGCAAAGTTGTCGTTCTCTCTGGTTTTGGTAACCGAGAGAGCCCGAGCAAGTGCTACCCGATAAGGGAGGCACAGTAAGGGAATGACAACTGCAGTTGTGAATGGTAGCAGGAGAGTGTGTTGGCAACTAGTACGCTGACAGGAGGGTGCGACTCCTTCCAATTCCTTGTGGGACAAGGAGATTGGAGTTCGAGGTGGTCCGTGTGGACTACTTCAGAGGCGGGAGGTTTCTTCCACTTAGGAGGACAACTGTCAATCCCGACAGTCCCGGTGAGACCAGGAGTCGTCAGTCCTGGTGTGACCAGGAGCTGCACAGACACCGTCCAAGATCGGAGGTGAAGACCGTGCAAGCCGCGAGGTATTGTCGCCGAGCGAGCCTCGGGACAAGGTATGATTCCACAAACCATCCCTTTCCTATTGTATAGACGTTGACGTGTTTCCTTGTTCTGGGTTTGGGGAGGAGAAATATTTTTTTGTTTCCGCTGCCTTCTCTGCCTCCCCTAAAACCCAACAGTGGTATCAGAGCCAGGTCAACTTCTCTATACTTTAGGGATCATCGATATGATCGATTTTGATTTGTCGCCTTTATTTATTGCATACGATGCGAATAATATTGGCTTTATGGATGTCCAATCCTAAATACACAAATCCCAATTTACATATATGATATGTATTGTTAATGCACTCGATACGCATCGCCCTTAAACGAGTTTTGTGGTGGATGTATAGCGTGGTTATGGCCAATAAACCCTATCTATGTATGGTTGTATGTGGTTGCTTGCATCTCGTTCTGCGCACCGATCTTCCATCTCCTATTCCTGATGTAACTCAAAATATTTTGAGAATTCTTTCCTATCTTTGCTCCCCTTGAATGTAACTCAAGGTTTCTCTTTTTACAATGTAAAATAGGATAGATTTTATTTCATGTTATGTCAAAGAACGGAGGACATCCTGACGACAACTATGACAATCAGATGAGGTGTGAAGTGATTGGTTGATGTTCCAGACGATCGGTTCAAGGTGTGAGACGATCGGTTGATGACCGGTTCGAGGAGCGAGACGAGCGGGTGGCGGACATGATGAGATGCACAATGACTAGGCGAACCAATCGTTGGAGGAGCCAACTGATCGGATGGTGGCACCCAGATGACCGACCAGTTCAAACAGGTCGCTCATGTGATGAGTTGATCTACTCGGAAGACAAAGCACATAGTTCATCTTGTACAAGTTGCATATGATGTAGACCTAGATGACTGTGATTCCTCTTGGCTCGAGGAAACACATTAGGATGGCCATAATCATCACTTTTATCGTTTAGCATGTTTTCTGTTGGATATAGCATGTATATGATACATACTATGTATTGTGGTGATTGGATATGTATATGTATATAAAAAAAACCAAATCACTCATTGAATATTAAGTTTTAGATGCCTTCCAAATGTGACACATGTGAAAAGCTTGATCAACCAAGTGTGGGCACGCCCTAGCATGGTGCACCGTCTATCTCGTGAAGGGTGAAGGATGAATGTGTGGGTCTGCCCAAGCAGGGTGCATATTCATCATGTTTGCTTTGGGTTGGACTTAACAAGGTGACCTAGATAGGATCTAGCACCATGAGGCATGGAGGTGCTCATGGCAAGGAGTTGCATATGACATCTTATCAAGATTTGCATATGATGCAATTGGTAAGAGTTGCCTACCTGAGAGATCTAAGTTGTGGGTGGCAGCCCAAGCTGGTCCATGACTTAGAGGATTTCAGGATCTTGCCCACTAGAAGGTTGTACGCTGCAATCTTCCGAATTGATGGTGAGGGCTATCAATTTGAAGTAAAATAGTGGGAACGATAATTAATTAAAGGCCTAATTATATCGTCAACTTTTCAAATCAATCAAATAAGTCAAAAATGAGTTTTTGGACTAAAATTGCATATTTTCCTTTTGTATTACAAATGGCAACAAACAACAATCACTTTTCTTTGCAATCGGTCCTTGAAAAGGACAAGCTAAATGGGACAAACTTCTACGACTGGTATAGGACATTGAGAATTGTTCTCACTCAAGAGCGAAAGCTTTATGTCCTGGATACTCCAATTCCAGAGGAACCTGCTCCTAATGCACCAAAGGTAGAAAAGGATGCTTATAAGAAGCATTCTGATGATGCCATTGATGCAAAGTGCTTGATGTTGTGCTCTATGAACCATGAGTTGCAGAAACAACATGAGAACATGGGTGTTATTGAGATGATTCAGCATCTCAGGAATATGTATGAAGATCAAGCACGACAAGAGAGATACAATGTCTCAAGGGCACTGTTCAAGTGTGTCATGACAGAAGGAGATCTAGTTGGTCCTCACACACTCAAGATGATTGGGTATGTAGAGAACCTGCAAAGACTGGGATTTCCACTGAGCCAAGAGTTGGCTACTGACGTGATACTATAATCGTTGCCAGAATCCTACAGTCCGTTTGTGATGAACTACAACATGAACAACTTTGATAGGCCACTTTCAGAGTTGTTGGGTATGTTGAGGACAGCCGAGATACAGATGAAGAAGGACAAGCCTAAGTCTGTGATGGTGATCACAAGCAAGAAAGACAAGTCCAAGCACAAGGGCAAGGGCAAAGCTAAGAAAGGTTATGATGCTAGCCAGGAGCCCTAGTCGTCTTCAGCTCTCAAGGCCAAGGGAGGCGTGACCAAGAAAGGAAATTGCCACCATTGTCAAAAGCCAAGACATTGGAAAAGGAATTGTCCTCTCTATCTGGAAGAACAAAAGAAGAAGGAGGCGACAGACGTCTCTACTTAAAGGTGTCATGAAAGTAAACTTATAACACTTTTGAGGTATATGATACCAAGATGTAAAGTGTAAAGCACTCAATAAATGGGGCAAGTGTTTCTGCCATAGATAGGAGTACTTTAGTTTATTTTCAGCCTAAAAGGCATGTAATACAGTTATGAACTGCTATTTCATATTTGCCAATAGATAGAAACACTTTATTTTTTGCATATTGTATGACAATGATGGCAATCAATAAAGAGATGTTTCAATTTCTAAAGATATGATCTTTGTGGCAATGCCTTGTTTATCTTGTGGTATTTGATATTCATAAGATAAAATGATACCTAAAAGTTATAGATAACTCAAACAATCAAATTAGCATTAATCATGAGAAATTCATTTCTAGTTTCCTTGTGATGGATAAATCTAGACTCTTTTGGTTAGAGAACCAGTAAGAGACATGAATATCTTGGACATGATTAATCAATCTTCACTAATGGTAGTGGGAGAATGATTATCCTATTAGGAATAATACATGTGATGTATTTATATACCTATTGGAACAAATGCTAATACTTCAAATGGTGTTTAGAGAAATACCAATATGAATATCTTGAAGTGTTTAAGATTATCATAGATGAAGTACAAATTTGGTAAAGTGTTAATTCTTGATGAGATCAATGAATGGAATACTTGGACCAAATGTTTGAGATCATTTTGAGTAATTATGATAGTGTATCATAGTGAACTCATGATTAAGGCATGGTGATGTCTAAATCAAGAAGGAATCATACTCTAAGGAGTTAGAGAATGATTATCAAATAACTGAATTCTTCTTAATAAAAGAATACCCCACACTAATAAAGGATATTGAGAATCACAAGGAGTTGTGAGTTCTTATATCCTTGACAGATACACCTCAATTATCTATGTGATGAGTTGTTCATGTGATGAGTCAACTATCTAGATGAATATGAGGAACCGAATTTTGAGTTATGGTTTATGACCATTACATCCTAAATGACATCCATGTGAACCATAATGTATGACCTTGATGGTAGCACCCATTGCATGAAATCCATAAGTGCAAATGAGTCTTAAGTGTTAAGACACATGGATAACATTTTGAGAAGGATGATGCTTGTTGATTGCAACTTGATGACTAAGACATTTGGCATATGGATACTAAAACCGCATTCCTATGAGGAATAAAACAAGGATGTGTACGTGACACAACCTATAAGGTTTATGAATCCACTAATGCAAATGAAGTCTATAAGTTACAATGGACTAATCAATGTGATTGATTGAGTACAAGCAACTCAGAATTGGATCTTTACTTTGATGATATACTCAAAGGTTTTGACTGATATGTCAAAGATAAAGAAGGGATCTGTGATTTAGTGGGAGTGTATTCACATTCCACATGTTGATGTGAAATGAAAATGTTCTAGAATGGAAATCCAAAAGTGGAAATTATTTTAAGGAAGATAGAGATGTTTCCTATGTGATAGGAATAGAGATCTATAGAGATAGTTCTCGAAAACCTCTTGACCTGAAAAGAGAAAGCATACATTGGCAATATGTACTGAAGGGTTTAGTATGCACAGATTCAGTGGGAGAAAACTTATCCATGTTACATGGAGTTAGTATCCCAAGGCCAAGTGTCCAATTCTTATGAAGAATGGGAACACTAAGAATAGATATGGATCTATCATGTATGTAATCATCCTATTATCTTGCATGGAAAGAACAGAATGCATTCATCATCTTGTATGTAGGACATGACAATATGATGTGCTCATCCTGATAACTCGTATGTGGGACATGATGAGTGGATGTCTGTCTACTTCTAGTAAGGGTTACTGGAAACCATAAGAACTTGATAAGTACTAGTCCTATGGAGATAAGGAAGAGTTCGATGTAAAGAGTTACATTGATGCGAACTTCCAAAAAGGACAGAAAATTAATCGCAAAATATATATGGGATATATAAAGTGAAAGTTTGTTGATTATTGGAAGTGTTCCAATAAAACCATTTAAAAGGAAATGATGAGTATCCGTGTGTTAGAGTACATCAGTAGATACTATATGGACTTGGAAGTTCATGAGATGAACTTATAGATATTCATTGATGACAAGTATGGAATCCTTGATCATGCAATGTGGCTAAAGGTTAGCAAAGGAATACTGGATCACATATTACGACAACTCCATCTCATACGTGTGACGTACATCGAAGAGATGTAAGACATGAATTTTATACTGACTTTGGCAAGGTGTTGCCATAACTCACTATGTTGGCATAAGAGCACAGTAACATGTGGGACATGTTTGAAGATCACTATGAATATGATTCAAGGTGATTGGCTCACAGTGCAAGTGGGAGTCTGTTGGTATGTATGCCCTGAGAGCCAATCATGGGATGATTGGTGGGATACATTAAGATTGATTTGATAAACATCAAAGGCAAGCTTCCAATTCATTCTGGTTCAGTCATATGAGATAGTGATAGAACAAATTGAATGTCTAGAGAATGACAGTACTCAATGACGTATGCTTTCAGGTTGAGGACCTGAACGATGAGATCATACGAATGCTAAGAGTTTGTACATTCTTGTTATGTCCCTAGTCGGATGTCATTGTGGAAGGTAGATAGACATCAATGACACACAAGACTAGATTGTGGTGTTGGTTGATGACAGAATCTCATTAGTCATGATATAGAGATATCAAACCAAACACATAGGCACTTGTTAGAGAACAAGTGTACCGGACAGACCCACCATGAGTTTGACACATGGAACCATGACTTGGTAGTCATAGTCAGTACTCATAGTGATGGTGGTGAGTGTGATTCTTTGACCTGAAATGACTACACTCAACACATGTCGTTGGGCACACTTTGACATCATCAAACGCAGTCCTGAAACATGGGTTGTTATAAAGGTGATGATTGGGTGGCTTTGACACATGGGGCTTTTGAGGGGTGAGTGATAGATATGGGATTTGTCCCTCCTGAGGGAGTTTGATATCCAAGGCCACTTGATGAGTAGGATTGAAATAGGTGTGCGCACACATGTGTGAATCAGTATGTGATATTGATGTCATAAATATCTCTTCCAATCTACTCTGAGATCAAGAAAGTGAATGAACGTTGATAGGATGACTGTTCCATGCCTCGAGTTCATTCGGGATATCAGTGACAAAGGAATTATACATTCGCTGTAACACCATTCATGGATTGTAGGATTGAAAGTTGTTCTCCAACTTTCTATTTCACTTGGGTAGCACTGATGTGTGACTAGGCACCGCTCTTTGCTTGTGAAGTCATAAGTGTTATGGACTTTCACTACCAATGTGAAAAGGACCTGTAGGGTCACACACATAGGATTTAACCTGGAAGAGGAGTTTTGTCCACAAACAATGTTTAGATTGATTACTAAAGGAATTTAGTAGTTCAATTAAACACTCAATCAATTGATAGCTCAATATCATAATGTTCAAGGTGTTGGACACATTGAGTGGAGTATCGGATTGATTGAAACCACAATTGACTGATTCTGCACAATCTGCACTCCCAACTGATCGACTCATGTGATGAACTGATCGGTTGAGCTTGGTGAACCGGTCGGCTCAAGTGTTGAGTCGATCGGCTCATGGATAGGGTAAAACGATTGCTTCAAGTGTTGAAACGATCGGTTCAACTGGTGCAATCGAGCAATTTGGGAAAGTAGGATTGGTGAGAATTTTCCTTTCATTTCAGTGCCCAATTTGATTGGGAAAAAGGATTGGTATTCGATACCAATTAGAAAAAAAAGAAGGAAAGTCAATCAGGAACTGATCAGGACCACGAACCGACCGGTTCAGTAGTGAACCGATCGGCTCATGGGTCCCAACCGATCGGTTGAGGTGTCAACCGACCAGCTCAGGTCCCCAACCGACCGTTTCATTTGTGAAACGATCGGTTCAGGTTGCGAGTTGGTTGTTTTTGGTGGAAAATCTAGAACCCTTCTACTCCTGCTTTAGTCCCATATTGCCCAGGATAGAGAACTCTGTCCCATGACCCTCCTATATATAAGGGTATTGGGCGATTCTCAAAGTACAACTCAGTGCAAACTAGTTGCTCTGCAAAGTTGTCGTTCTCTCTGGTTTTGGTAACCGAGAGAGCCCGAGCAAGTGCTACCCGATAAGGGAGGCACAAAAAGGGAAAGACAACTGCAGTTGTGACTGGTAGAAGGAGAGTGTGTTGGAGACTAGTACGCTGACAGGAGGGTGCGACTCCTTCCAATTCCTTGTGGGACAAGGAGATTGGAGTTCTAGGTAGTCCGTGTGGACTACTTTAGATGCGAGAGGTTTCTGCCGCTTAGGAGGACAACTATCAATCTCGACAGTCCCGGTGAGACCAGGAGTCGTCAGTCCCGGTGCGACCAGGAGCTGCACAGACACCGTCCAAGACCGGAGGTGAAGACCGCGCAAGCTGCGAGGTATTGTCGCCGAGCGAGCCTCGGGACAATGTATGATTCCACAAACCATCCCTTTCCTATTGTATAGACGTTGACACGTTTCCTTGTTCTGGGTTTGGGGAGGAGAATTTGTTTTGTTTCCGCTGCCTTCTCTGCCTCCCCTAAAACCCAACAACTCCCCCAAGGACCTGAGAGTACATGGATGAAATAAAGGACTAGAAGCATATCCAACCTTTCAACAACTACTTCTCCTATTATTTCTCATCCTCAAACACACGATCTCTACCACATCATGTACAACCACCTAAAAAGATGTGGAAACCCACATGGTGTGACCAACTGTCCCAAAAATATATATAACTCTCCTCCAATATCTATTATAGTAGCGATAATTAAGAAGATAGATAAAATTCTTAACATGTTGAACAGATTCAACTAAATGATATGTATAATATCGATTATGAAGATTAAGCAAACTAGGTAGTTACCACTAAGCATTAGAATAACTAATACTTTAAAAAGTAATATGAAGAACATGTATAACATTTTTTCCTACCACATTATAATTCAAAAAACCAGTACAAAGATAAGGCAAAGGGGTCATCCAGTGTTATTCATATCTGACCCTAAGAAAATGCACTACACGGCTGTATTACATCTTTTTATTATGCCATGAGGAGTTGATGACACTCATGCTCCAACTGACCATTGCTAAGTCAAAATCAATATCTTACAAGATCAACGGAAGAGCCAAAATCCAATGATCTCTCCACACCCCTTGGCCAGTCTGAGTCTTCCGTAGTGACATATAGAGTCCAACTACAAAACAACATAGTCTTCCTTGATATATAGGCACAACACTAGTAAAACTGAGTTATGACTACAACCACACTCCTGCTGAGGTATGACTGCAATCATCCTCAAAACATATAATATATGAACATTGTATCCCATGTTTGAGGGAAGGCCTCGACCATTCTCCTGCCAGGGTATGATTACATGATACTTGAGGTCGTATCTCAAAGATCCAATCTTCCACTCAGGGAGAACTCATTTCATGCCAAAGATGGATCTATGGCATAGAGAAACTACATGATTATGGTTTCACTTAATTATCTAGTCCAATTGGGCATCTTTTAGCATCAATCAAGTTACAACGTACAAACCCTAAACAAACTTTACAAGAATAAGAGCATAATAGAACTGTAGAAGATATAAAATGTATAAGGTGTGAACTTGTCACATGACCACATGATACTTGTAGCACTACCAATCACATGGCCAACATCAATGTCACATCACTATGAGATGACAGTCCCTCATTCATCTCACTAGAGGATAACACCTCATACTATGCATTAAGCCTTTGCCAGATCATAAGACCCATCACATCATATATTTTTATGTCTCATCATTATGTCAAAATACCTCATAAGGCTCGTAACCATCACCATATCATTCACAATATATGACATTCATTCAATTTACAAGGTTAGAATCATACAAGTAGGAGAGAGAAAATGTAATGTCATTCCATTCATCCAATGAACTCAACAAGCATATATTATCCTAGGATTAGTATTAGGGTTTCAAACACATAGACAATTAGAGTTTCATAGAATTATTCAATCACCAAATCCCAGTCTCATCACCTCCCACTTTGTTGGAGCATACTAGTATTAGAACATCATCATCAACTTAGTTAATCAACCATCTAAACAACATTAGATATCAACCAACATTTACATGTACATGTGTAACAACCTCACAATCTCCCACATATGTAGAGACCATGTACCCTTATTTGTGTATCGACCAACTCTCAATCATGTATCTCAACTACAAGCAAACCATGTGTCTCGACCATAAGCAAAACATGTATCCCCGCCACAAGAAAACCATGTGTCTCGACCACAAGCAAACCATGTGTCTCGACCATGAACAAAACATGTGTCTCAAACACAAGCAAACCATGTGTCTCGACCATAAACAAAACATGTGTCTCGACCATAAGAAACCATGTGTCTTGACCATAAGTAAAACATATGTTTCAACCAAGAATAAAGAAAAACTTTCAACCAAGACAAAGTCAAAGGGGTAGTGACAACCAAGGTCAAGCTGCCACAAAGGAAAATAACCATCTTTAAAATGGGGATTTACCATGATAAAAATAGAAGATTATCACCAAGGGAAACTCATCAAACCAAAGGGAACAACTTCATACGAAGATGATCACCAAAGCCCTAAAATATGTGTTATGGAAGTGTCACCATGAAAGTGCCTTGTATAAGAGAGATAAAACACACATTCAACACATGCAAAATAGAACCAAAACTCCAAGTTACACTAAGGTACTGGAACCTTATGCATGTTGATGGAAAACCTTTATCAAATGCAATAAAAAATCATCTGTCTCATAACCATCTCAAAATCGAGTACCAAAGAATAGGGTTTATAGTAAGGAGCATGTCACATAAGATAAGCATTTAGATTAAAACCCTAGATTATGACAATATCATCTAACATGTTAAGATCACATTTTGGAGTTGTAAACAACAACATACATGTAACAAAAGTGCAATAATAAAGAAAGATAAGTGGTATATAACCCGCCTTATGTAGAGATCCAAACTCCAAGATCAAAGCCTCTAAGAGAGAAGAAGATACTCCAACTTGGATCAACACATCGGCCACAAGATCACCTCAAAATAGAAGAACACCATGGTTAAAAGAATGCTCAAGAAAGAGGGTGAAAAACCCTAGGATGAACCAAGAAGAAACTAGAGAGATCCATCCTACTTGGGTATAACTGTGTCAAAACATAATCTATGACCTTTGTGAGGAGAATATCTTCAAGGTACCCACAATGTCAAAACATGGTCTAATGGATGAGAAGGAGAAGATAGAGGGGTAGGGTTCAAGGGAAAATGGAAAAAAAGTTTCAAAACCACTTACTAAGAGAACAATAACCAAGAATCACTACAAGGAAAGTGATCAAGCTACAAAGCACCACAGGCAAGGTTGATCGACCTCCAAAGCACCTAGATATGACCTTCTTTGCTCCTCAAAGCTCCAAGGTCGAACACAAGAGAGGGGAGAAGAAGGAGGGCCAAAAAGACCACTTGCATGAAGGTGAAAGGGGTTAAATACTAAAAGGAGGGAAGTAAGGTAGGTGTGAGGTGTCAATACAAGAGAGCACCAAAGGGACACTTGTCCATAAAGGAAACAACAATGCAACAACTAAAAATATACATGCAACCTATGGAGATAAAACCTAGGTGGTGTTTCAACCACATGGGTCACCACCACCCTAGGGGTCGAAACAAACATCCTGGCACCTTGTTTTGACCACAAGAAAAGGTCACCAGACCAACATGGTCGAAACACATAACTAGAAGGCCAATCATCTCGACCAAGCCACACCAAGACCTCAATGGTCAAAACAAGCATCAACTAGGGCAAGTGTTGTAGTCACAACACACCTCCAAGAGAGGTGTTGTGGTTGCAACACACTCCACATGAGCTCAAGGTCCATACACATCACCAAGGTCAAAACCCTAGAAAACCCTAGCATCACCACATGATGCCACCTCATCAACCAAAGCCCAACAAGGCACCTCATAGCATCATTATATCTCTCATGATGCTAAATCACTAAGGGAACACTCTACATGTAATTGCAATATAACCACTCAACATGGGTAAATTGCAACTTGGTCCAAAACAAGCATACAAAGATCAAATATCATCAAAACAAGATCAAACTAGAAACATAAGATAGTCACATGTTAGATAAGCATCTCAAAGGATTATATTAAGGTTCTAAGGACCTTATTAAGCAAAGAAATCATACTCAAGCATTAATCTAGGTCAGATACCATACAACCATAAACCCCTAACAAGGATTCCACCCCCAAAATCCTATGTGAAAAGAGACAGGCACTTCCTATGCCTCTCTTTCTCAAGATCCCACGTGGCTTCCTCTACAACATGGTGATGTTATAGAATCTTAACCAAATTGATATCCTTCATCTTTAACTTCTTGATCTCCCTATCTAGAATCAAAACATGACCTTCACATAAGACACCTACACACCTAGATCAATCTCCATAGGTTGTAAAACCAACTCAGTGTCATGATGGCACTTCCTCAACATGGACACATGGAACACCGGATACAACCTATGTGACTCATGTGGCAAATCCAGCTTATATGCCACCTTCCCAACATGTGCCACTATAGGGTAAGGTCCCATATACTTGTGAGCCAACTTAACTCTCTTCCCAAACCTAAAAACATCTTTCAAGGAGAAACCTTGAGATACACTCTGTATCCAACTTGGAACTCTAACAACTTGCGACGATCATATGCATATGATTTTTTCCTATTTCAGGATGCCATCAATTGTTATTGTATCATCTTTATTTTCTCAATTGTCTATTACACAAGCTCATGACCCAAAATTTGGTACTCACCAATCTCATACCAACACAATGGAGACCTACAATGTATTCCATACAACATGTCATAAGGTGTCTTATAAATGCTCCTATGATAACTGTTATTATAGGAAAACTCTATTAGACTGCGGTGCACATCCCAACTACCCAAAAAAATAAGACAAAAGCTCTCAAGAAATACTCCAAAGTCGATAGCATCATCTCAGACTATTCATCTATCTATGGGTGAAACACAGTGTTGAACGTCAACTGCATACCCAAATTTGTGTGTAAGCTCTCCAAAAATCCACTGGTGAACTGAGGACCTCTGTCAGATATGATGGTTTGGCATTTGCTCTGATTTCAGCTGTTGTCATCCCCCAACTGGTTGTCATAATCCGCTTGAGATCTGAGCACGCCATCCTTAGCCTTAGCCACATTTTGGAAAACATCTCCAATGTTCGATTCCATTCTCTAATGACTTTGGTAGCTGGGATACCATGCAAATGCAGTATTACATCAACATATATATATATATATGTGTAAGATTCTTTATTGTGTAAGTTGTCTTCACTAGAAAAAAGTGTGATGTCTGAATCGGTAAACTATCACCCATATGGAGTCATAAACTTTGGTTGTCCTAGGTAGACCAACCACAAAGTCCATCATAACATGATCCTATTTTCACTATGGTATAGGAAATGGTAGCAACATCCCTACAGGCTTATGATGCTCTAATTTAACCTACTTACATACACCTTGCAACAAACTCCACCACATCATGCTTCAAACTAGGCCACTGATACAGATCTTTAAGGTTATGGTACATCTTGGTGCTACCTGGGTGCATAGCATACATCAAAGAGTGAGCTCCTTCTAAAACCATATTCGTCATATCATCAGCATCAGGGACAACAACTTTGACGTGGTAGCATACTATCCCATGCTCTGACTCATGGAAGCCAACATGCTTCTCATTGTCGAACTCTACTTGTATCTACCTTATCACAATATCACTCTACTATGCATCCCTGATTTGATGCCTCAAAGTGGGCTTCACCTATAATAGTGTCAGCAATCCTGCTAACAAGGAGAGTTCCAACTTCACATTCATTTGATGGAAGGAGACCAATATGTCTCTCTTATGGAACACCAAGGATCATAACTGTGCCTTGTCAATAGATGATGATGAAGACTTCCTGCTCAAGGCGTCTGCCACCATGTTCACCTTCCTAGATGGGAATCTATGGTGTAATCATAATCTTTAATCTGTTACATCTAGCGTCTCTGCCACATATTCAACTCTTGATGTGAAAAGATGTACTTGAGGTTCATGTGGTCTATGAAGATATGGCACTTCTGGCCATAAAAGTAGTGTCTCCATATCTTTAACGCATGAACTACTACAACTAGGTCTAGATCATGGTTGGGATAGTTCTCATCATGATTTTCAACTATTGTGATTTAAAGAGATCACATTCTTATCATGCAGTAGCACACATCCCCTACCATTCCTCGAGGCATCACAAAAGACAATATAGACTTTTCCTTTCTCAGGAACAACCAACACTGCCACACTAATCAACTTTTGCTTCAACAACTAGAAAGTACGTTGGCACTTGTCATCCCAGACTACACACTTTTCCTTGTTAACTTTGTTAGGGGTAATGACATGACACTAAAGTTCTTAATGAACCTCCTATAATAGCCTTCTAAACCCAAAAAAATACAAACTTCTATCAGTGTGTTCGGCTTCGTCCACTCCATCACAGATTCAACCTTTGTGGGATCCAGACAAACACCATCAGTAGATATCACATGTCCCAGAAAAGACGCCTCCTTTAGCCAAAACTTGCATTTACTGAACTTAGCATACAATTGATGTTGTCTCAATAAGGCCAATGGCTGGTGAATATGCTGCTCATGATATGGGATGTCTCTAGAATATATCAAGATACCATCTAGAAACACCACCACAAATTGGTCAAGATACAGGTGATAACAACTAATTTTGTGACGTTTTTGCCCTTTATTCTGTTATCAAAACTACCCTTTTCTGCTATTTTCCTCTATTTTATTAGCATTTTCGCAATAATTGGCCAACCAACGCTCTTATTCCAATTTTTCCTATATTCTACAGAGTTTTCCTTGTTTTTGTGCAATAAAGCCGATTCCGGCCCACAATAAATCTTAGCATGTCTCGACCTTCCTGACGCCCGATACAACCCAGCCCGACAGGGGCTGGGCGACACAAGAATGATCGGCGGAGAAGGGCGCCTTGCGAGAGGACGTGTCGGCCGACACACCGTCTACCCGATAGGGAGCCAAAGCCACATCGACGACCAAACTCGTCGTGCGACACAGCCACCCACCGGCAGGCGTGCCGCCAGCCACGTGACCGATAGCCAGCGCCTCGCGCTGAAGACATACCTGTATCGGCCGTCCACATCCATCGACCGGCGTATAAGGGAGCTACGTGGCGCTTCCAGCACCATAACTCCTTCAACCGCCGGTATAAATAGCAGCTACAGGAAGCCGAAAAGACAGGTCGGAGACATCGGAGGTTGGGGAGGTCGGGACTTGAGCTAACTGTGAGAGAAGTGCGAGAGCAACCGTATCACGCACCAGTGCTCATACCGGGCGACACTAGGTGAGCTCTTCCTCATCCCGAGAGGGAGGGGATCGGTTCACCTAGGACTGTACCGGACGACACTGAGGGCTGATATCGGCCAATGTAGATACGCGACACGAGTGCCTGACAGCAATGCCCGACAGTAGTATATGTAAATCCTTGGCCGACACGAAACCGAACCCGATACGCTCGGCCCGTCAGTCATGCCGCCTGAGAGGGTGTGCCGCCCGACATGAGTGTATCAGCCAGGGTCTTCGAACAATACAGTCGTCCGTCAGGCATGCCGTTCGAGAGTTCATGCCGCCCGACGCGGCTGTACCGGGATAGGTCCCTGGACGGTATCGGGCTGGGAGTAGTAGTAGTCTGTCGCCCTTCTACATCAAGAAGGCGACATCTATCTTTAATTCTGTTATTTAAATTCTTAGCTTATGCATTGTATTAAGACCCTTTTTGCTGATGGAAATAGAAATGCTTAATTGCAATTTGTTTAATGCTTAGTGCCTTATGATTGGGTAACTGCTGTGTTGGATATCTGAACTCTAGCTTGCATGTTTTGGATCGCGTTTCTCTTAGCTACCGAATCGTCTTTCCCGTCGCAACTACTTCAAGAGTTGGGTTGTGGCTCTAGTGTTCGGTCCAATTCTGGAGTACGAGAGTGCCCGGAACGGAGTTGTTTTAGTATCATTCCACTCTAACTTGAGTCCAGCAACCTCGAGAGGGGTGTTGAAGCTTGGTTAGAGGCACCCGCACTGAGAGGATGGGTGCAGGGTGTTACTGCTACCGCTTGTCTTTCTAAAGTCTTATCCCTTGCATTACGCCTTAAACTGCAGTTTATCTTTCTATTTTCTGTCACATGAAAATTCCTAAAAACTGCTAAATGACAAAATCTTAATCTTTCTTGTAGCTCCAGTTGGAGATAGTTTTCTTTGATTTAATCGTGACATCTTGTTGTTCCCTTCGGGAATTTTAATATCTCTTTAAACCCACCGGAGTGTAGAGTGTCGATTCAGAGTCGTCAACACAACCCACCTTGTCCCTGTGTTCGACCCCGTATGACTACTTCGACCCCGTAAACAAAGTTGCGGGGGCCTAGAAGGATTCGGGTTATAAATGCAAAGGCTCGACTACCTCAAATACGCCTCCAATTTTAGGACGCGCGATTTAGGCCGGTCAACTTTCTGGCGCCGTTGCCGGGGACAAGGCAAATGGCACTGTTGACGAATCCGAATCCACTAACTACACTCCTGTGCCTCAAGCTTAGAAATAGGCTCGACAGGACTTCTTTTTCTTTTACTCTAAGCATTATTCTTTACCCCAATTATAATTTTCTAAACATGATTTTTATGCGGTTTTCAGGTACTCTGATCTACTGAACACCGAGACTGTCAACCATGCCTCGTTGTGAGCAACCCCTTTCTGAGGGCGAATGTCAGAGCCAAAGCGAGAAAGCGACCCGGCCTAATTGGGTTGGTCAGCTTTCCGCCTACATAAAAAGACAGAACACCATCATCAACCAGCTGGTACAGGAGACGCTTACCAGCCCTGGATCTCTGAATTCCATGCAACACCAGACGGCGAATCTGCAGATGCGCCAATGGGAGGTCGATCAACGGCTGTCTCATATGGCTGCTCTGATGAAGAACCCTGTAGGAAAAATGCTCTCTCACCTGAAACTGCAGTAATGGCAGTGCTTAGATCAGGAAAGACGGTAGAGCGCACTGATGAAGCCCCACCGGAACCTGAGCAAGGGCCCAAGGATGCCGTTCCAGCAGGAGATGGAGGTAGGCCTGCAGAAGCCGAAGAGCCTGCGCCGAGACCGTCCGATGAGCCATCTGGTGAGAGGAATCCTTATGCTCCCAGGGTACCGTTCCCGTACAAGCTAATCAAGGCAAATATGAAAAAGCGGAACGAAAGGTTCATGGACTCGATCACGAAGCTGCATCTTGAAGTCCCCTTCCTTGACGCTTTGGAGGAGATGCCCACATACGCCAAGTTTCTCAAAGATCTAATAATGAAGAAAAGAAGGGGAGGAAGGATAGAGACAGTGTACCTGGCCTCTACTTCCTCTGCCTTCGTAAAGCCCGGCTTGCCGACTAAGAGAAGGGATCCCGGAGCTTTCACGATCCCATTCGCCATCGGGGACAATGTCGAGCGGAAGGGTCTAGCGGACTTGGGAGCAAGCATCAGCCTCACGCCCTTAAGTTTCGCGCAAAGGATGGGTTTGACCGACATGGTTCGAACCAATATGCGGATTGAACTGGCGGATCACTCTTTCAAAAGACCTGTAGGCATTGTCGAAGATGTGCCGATTAGGGTCGGGGATTTCTTTATTCCTTACGACATCGTCGTCATCGACACAGCTGAAGATCCCAGATGTCTGATCATCTTCGGACGCCCTTTCTTGGCAACGGGAAGGGCGCTGATTGATGTCTCTGAAGGGATAATCACCTTGAGGGTTGGAAACAGCCACATGGACTTCAAGATGAAGGAAATCATGAGAGGTCCATCCCTGTCTGAATCAGCCTGTTTTGCGGATAGCTACAATAAATTCTGCGAGGAAATAGAGGAGGATATCCGGACAGTGGATCCCCTCGCGAGAGCAATAAGCTGTCAGGATCTCGACTTCGAAAATCCCGAGGTCGTGAAGCATCTCGACATTTTCAACCTTTCTGACAAAGACTTGCAAGAAGAAGAGGAGGAGGTGAACTCTGCGAAGTATGCCTCCCTTGAAGGAGAACCTCAGGAGGATACACCCAGAGCAAAGCCGGATTTAAAAGCATTACCTGAGGGACTGAAGTACGAATTTTTAGATGAAGAACAGAGGAACCTAGTCATCGTAAATGCAGATCTTTCAAGCAATCAGCTGGACCGGCTCCTTGAGGAGTTAAGACTCCACAGGGGGGCTATAGTATATTCTGTAGATGATATCAAAGGCCTTAGCCCCGCCCTTTGCATGCATCACATCAACTTGGATGAGTCTGCCAAGCCCCTGGTCCAACCCCAGAGGAAGCTGAATCAGATGCTCAAGGAGGTCGTCAAGAAAGAGGATTTTACCAGGTACCCATCTTACCCGACGACCAGGAGAAAACGACGTTCACCTGTCTTTACGGCACTTATGCCTTTAGAAGGATGCCCTTCGGACTCTGCAACGCCCCCGCCACCTTTCAAAGATGCATGATATCAATGTTCTCAGATTTTCTAGAAGATTTCGTGAAAGTTTTCATGGACGACTTCTCCGTCTATGGAAAGGACTTCGATAGCTGTCTGAAGAACCTGTCGTTAGTACTTCAAAGGTGCGAGGAAATAGCCTGGTCCTGAACTGGGAAAAATGTCATTTCATGGTACGGGAGGGCATCGTTCTAGGGCATAAGATCTCAAGGCGCGGGATCGAGGTGGATACCAGCAAAATTGAAGCTATATCTAAGCTTCCTCCACCAAATTCCGTCACGGGGATAAGAAGCTTCCTCGGGCACGCCGGATATTACCGAAGATTCATCAAGGACTTCTCAAAGATTTCCAAACCATTGTCCAATCTTCTGGTAAAGGATGCTGAATTTGTTTTCTCTAACGATTGTCTCAGTGCTTTTCAGGCCCTGAAAAATGCTTTAGTATCACCACCTATCCTTCAAGCGCCAAATTGGGGTTTACCCTTTGAGCTAATGTGTGACGCTAGAGACTACGTAGTGGGAGCATCCCTGGGGCAAAAGAAAGATAAAAAGCACCATGTGATTTGCTACGCTAGTCGCACGTTGGACGAAGCGCAGGTAAACTACACAACCACCGAGAAGGAAATGCTCGCGGTTGTCTTCGCGTTTGACAAGTTCAGGTCGTATCTCGTCGGATCAAAGGTCAAAGTATACACGGATCATGGGGCAATAAAATACTTAATGCAAAGGAAAGACGCAAAGCCCAGATTGTTGAGATGGGCCTTGTTGCTCCAAGAGTTCGATCATGAAATTATCGACAAGAAAGGCGCGGAAAATGTGGTCGCAGACCACCTATCGAGGATAGTGGCTGAGAGACAGAGAGGGCCACAGATCGACGACGACTTTGCCGACGAAGCTCTCATGATGGCTGAAGCTCAAGAAGAAGGTTTGCCCTGGTTTGCAGACATCTGCAATTTCCTCGCTTGTGGAGAGCTGCCTCCTGACATCACCTATAATCAAAAGAAGAAGCTATTCGCGGATGCCAAGAATTATTACTGGGATGATCCTCTCCTGTTCAGAAGATGCACAGACAACTTATACAGGAGGTGCATCCCGGAAGAAGAAACTGCTGATATCCTGAAAGGATGCCACGCCTCCCCCTATGGTGGACACCTGGGTAGCGAAAGATACGCGGCAAAAGTACTACAATCAGGTTTCTACTGTCCCTCCTTATTTAAAGATGTTGCACGATTTGTAAAGGTTTGCAAGGAGTGCCAGTCAACGGGAAATATAGGGCGGAGGAATGAAATGCCGATGGCAAGCTGGATCGAAGTGGAAATATTTGACGTTTGGGGGATTGATTACATGGGGCCGTTTCCCCCATCCCAGGGATATCAATACATACTAGTGGCAGTAGACTATGTGTCGAAATGGGTAGAGGCGGTAGCCACCCAAACATGCGACGCCAAGTCGGTTATCAAGCTTTTTGAGAAGACCATCTTTCCCCGTTTCGGTATACCGCGCACCGTAATAAGCGACGGCGGGTCACACTTCGGAGAAAGGCAGTTCGAAGCGCTCCTACGCAAGTACGGAGTAAAACATAAGATCGCTACGCCCTACCACCCACAGACGTCGGGGCAGGTAGAGGTCTCAAACAGACAGATCAAGCGGATCTTAGAAAAGACTTTCAGCCACACGCGGAAGGACTGGTCTATGAAACTTGACGACGCATTGTGGGCCTACCGTACTGCTTACAAGACGCCCATTGGAACCACCCCCTACCGTCTTATATACGGAAAATCCTGCCATCTGCCTTTGCAACTAGAACACAAGGCCCTTTGGGCGATCAAGTTCCTAAATATGGATCTAGACAAAGCAGGAGAAAAGAGGTTTTTACAGCTTCAAGAGCTCGAACAGCTGAGGATTCACGCCTACGAGAATGCAAAGATCTACAAGGAAAGAACAAAAATGTGGCATGATGCCCACCTTAGGAGAAAGGATGTGAGCGAAGGGGATAAGGTCTTGTTATTCAAGTCCTCCATCCGTCTTTTTCCTGGGAAATTACAGACAAGATGGTCGGGACCGTTTTCTGTGGCAAAGATATACCCATCAGGAATGATGGAGCTCCGCGACAAGGATGATCTGACCAAGATCTTCAAGGTGAACGGGCACAGAGTGAAAAGGTTTTATGAGGACGAAGCTTTTGTCAGGAAAGCAAAAATTGACTTACTGGATGTGGGTACAACCGAAGAGCCTACACCAGTCGAGCTGGCGACGGAAACTTCAGCGCTCCTCGGGAGGCAGCCCGAGTCATAGATTAGGATACATTTGTTTTCTTTGTAAAAAAAAAAACAACCATTATGGACTGTAATAAGGCCTGAGTCAGTACATGCGCACGTGTGCTGACTCTTTTTGTTTTATGGGCCATCGCTGTGTTTTGCGGAGCATTGAGGAGTAATACCATCTGAGGTAAGAGATCCTTCTCTATACCAATGATGTTTTACCCTGCAATGGCCTTTTACTTCACACAGGTTTAGTTTTGGCCTTTTGACTGCCCGCTTTTCTACCGTGTCGACCAGGTGGGCGCAGAACCGCTTGTATCGGGCAGCCTCGCCCCAGGCGATGCAAGGGCAGCGGATGACCCTTGGGCTGACCAATGGGACTTCGCATCTCGGGAACGGCATTACTAAAACGCCCGACGCGCGCCATGTTTTACACGTTTTACCCCCAGCTGGGTTCTCTATAAATAGCGTGGAGGTTTCTTCGTGATGGGCTGGCTATCTTTTTCTCCTTTTTACCACCGGAAACACATGCAGTAATCCTCCCTTTTGCTCATGTGTCGGCCACCTTGCCTTCACCCTAGTATCGGGCGATGCCTCCTGAGAGCAAAGGTATAGCCCGACACGCCTTTTGCCCAGCACGTTATCTCTCGCCCGGCACAGGTTTTGTATCGTGTGGGGCGTATCGGCCGACTTGTTGTTTTCTGACCAAATGACATGGCTTGTCGCCCGATAGGCTCGTAGACCGACACGTTTATCGGACGATAACCCTGTCGCCCGACGCCAGTATCTCTTATCGAGACGCTTATCGGGTTCGCTTGACCTGCAGATTTTCTATCGCCCGACATGCTTTCGCGCGTAACGACGGTCGATAGCGGTTTCCTGATGTTTCGTATCGGGCGTCTTGCTTCTCACGGCGATGTCATATTTTCACTCCATGTGACCTCGAATCGCCCGACACACCTGTGTCGGGCGTCGAGCCTTATCGCGCGACAACATCGTATCGTCCGATCACTTATCGCCCAATTTGAATAAGTTTTCTTTCTTTTCATCTTTCTTACCTAACGGATGAATAAATAAATTTCAAATAATAGGTATGGCTCATATGGAGCAAACCACCCACCGCGCCAGCAAGCACAGCGCGGGGATCAGCAACAACTGTCGGGCAGAAACGGCAACAACAATGGAAAATAAGATTCTTCTTGATTTGGTAGCTCCAATAGTGAGTCACCTAGCTACGAGTGCGGCAACCAAGGCCTCCGAACAAGTTCGAGGCACCCTGGTTCCGTCCTCTTAAGGGAGAGGGCCCACCCTGACTACACACTCCTGGGAACTAAACTAGGGATGGATAATCAGTCCCTTTGTTTATACTCACATCGGAGATGTGAAGAAAGGGGGGGGCAGAAGTGAATTTTGAAGGTTTCGCTCCAGCTCAACCGCTACATCGCCAAAGCGAACCCGCTAGACAACCTCCCAATGGCATGCTGCAACTTCGTAGGAGCATTTTGCAGCACATCAGAAAGCTAACCCTCACTGGCTAAGCTTTACCTCACTTTTTCTTTCTTCTCTACTCTAGGACAGAGTAGAAAGTAAGTTTGGGGGGTATGCCAGTGAGGGAGGTATAAAAATTTTATCTCTTCAAGATTTCTACGATATTCATTCCCTTTTACCTGATGTGCCCTTATAGCTCCCTGTATATCTGATGTACGCATGCATGCCATATAAAAATTTACAAAAATCTTTCCTTTGCAAATTTCTGTCCCTATGCATATGTACAAAGTTGCTATAATAATAAAAACCTGTTGTGACTTCTTGCAAAGTTTACTTTCTGTATATTTAACGAGTTACAAGTTCTGTCATATCTTTCTGATAATGTTGTCTCAAACAAATAAAAGATTATGCCTTGCCATCCAAAAATTTTCGAAAAATAATAATCTCGCAAATAGCTAATAGACGAGTATGGAGAAGGAAAAAGCTGCCCAAACAGCAGATATCTCTTTTGTTTTCCCTTACCCAGCAAAAATCCCAAAAAGAGAAAGAAGCCTTATGAGCGTGAATAAAAGTATGAGAGTTGTGCCCAATAAAAGAAAAGAATATATATATATATATACACCCTTGTTTTCCAAAAGTACCCATCTTTAGGCATGGTAGATCCAGGGCAGTGGTACGTAGGATGTGAAATCACTGCTCTAAAGCCAACTGGCTTGGACTGCAGGGACCACTTGCCCGTTAACGGACCCTTACCTGGATGGACTGATGGGAAACAAGAAGAAAAACCCAAAAAGCCTTAGCCTACCCTATACACAACTTTCTGCCCTTAAAATAAAGCTGTTTGGTGTGGAAGCT
Organism: Alisma plantago-aquatica; assembly: GCA_963693085.1. Lineage (NCBI taxonomy): Eukaryota > Viridiplantae > Streptophyta > Magnoliopsida > Alismatales > Alismataceae > Alisma > Alisma plantago-aquatica. The sequence continues at coordinate 799,759,193 of OY856412.1, forward strand.
AACTTCGGAATCATACACCAAAGTCTCGCTGAATCTGTGGAGAAGAAAAATTTTACTTAAATAATAAGGCAAGTAGGGCAAGGTCTTTTGTTCGCTTTAAGACAGCATTACCTCCAAGACATCGCAAATCTTGTGCTACCCTTTAGCCTTAAAGTTTTGCTATGCAAGAAGAAGCAACACAAAGTTTAGTTTAAATATTGATTGAGGACAATCAAAAAGCTAAGTTTGGGGGAGTTGATAACAACTAATTTTGTGACGTTTTTGCCCTTTATTCTGTTATCAAAACTACCCTTTTCTGCTATTTTCCTCTATTTTATTAGCATTTTTGCAATAATTGGCCAAGCAACGCTCTTATTCCAATTTTTCCTATATTCTACAGAGTTTTCCTTGTTTCTGTGCAATAAAGCCGATTCCGGCCCACAATAAGTCTAAGCCCGTCTCGACCTTCCTGACGCCCGATACAACCCAGCCCGACAGGGGCTGGGCGACACAAGAATGATCGGCGGAGAAGGGCGCCTTGCGAGAGGACGTGTCGGCCGACACACCGTCTACCCGACAGGGAGCCAAAGCCGCATCGACGACCAAACTCGTCGGGCGACACAGCCACCCACCGGCAGGCGTGCCGCCAGCCACGTGACCGATAGCCAGCGCCTCGCGCCGAAGACATACCTGTATCGTCCGTCCACATCCATCGACCGGCGTATAAGGGAGCTACGTGGCGCTTCGAGCACCATAACTCCTTCAACCGCCGGTATAAATAGCAGCTACAGGAAGCCAAAAAGACAGGTCGGAGACATCGGAGGTTGGGGAGGTCGGGACTTGAGCTATCTGCGAGAGAAGTGCGAGAGCAACCGTATCGCGCACCAGTGCTCGTACCGGGCGACACTAGGTGAGCTCTTCCTCATCCCGAGAGGGAGGGGATCGGTTCACCTAGGACTGTACCGGACGACACTGAGGGCCGATATCGGCCAATGTAGATACGCGACACGAGTGCCTGACAGCAATGCCCGACAGTAGTATACATAAATCCTTGGCCGACACGAAACCAAACCCGATACGCTCGGCCCGTCAGTCATGCCGCCTGAGAGGGTGTGCCGCCCGACATGAGCGTATCGGCCAGGGTCTTCGAACGATACAGTCGTCCGTCAGGCATGCCGTTCGAGAGTTCGTGCTGCCCGACGCGGCTGTACCGGGATAGGTCCCTGGACGGTATTGGGCTGGGAGTAGTAGTAGTCTGTCGCCCTTCTACATCAAGAAGGCGACATCTATCTTTAATTATGTTATTTAAATTCTTAGCTTATGCATTGTATTAAGACCCTTTTTGCTGATGGAAATAGAAATGCTTAATTGCAATTTGTTTAATGCTTAGTGCCTTATGATTAGGTAACTGCTGTGTTGGATATCTGAACTCTAGCTTGCATGTTTTGGATCGCGTTTCGCTTAGCTACCGAATCGTCTTTCCCGTCGCAACTACTTCGAGAGTTGGGTTGTGGCTCTAGTGTTCGGTCCAATTCTGGAGTACGAGAGTGCCCGGAACGGAGTTGTTTTAGTATCATTCCACTCTAACTTGAGTCCAGCAACCTCGAGAGGGGTGTTGAAGCTTGGTTAGAGGCACCCGCTCTGAGAGGAGGGGTGCAGGGTGTTACTGCTACCGCTTGTCTTTCTAAAGTCTTATCCCTTGCATTACGCCTTAAACTGCAGTTTATCTTTCTATTTTCTGTCGCATGAAAATTCCTAAAAACTACTAAATGACAAAATCTTAATCTTTCTTGTAGCTCCAGTTGGAGATAGTTTTCTTTGATTTAATCGTGACATCTTGTTGTTCCCTTCGGGAATTTTAATATCTCTTTAAACCCACCGGAGTGTAGAGTGTCGATTCAGAGTCGTCAACACAACCCACCTTGTCCCTGTGTTCGACCCCGTATGACTACTTCGACCCCGTAAACAAAGTTGCGGGGGCCTAGAAGGATTCGGGTTATAAATGCAAAGGCTCAACTACCTCAAATACGCCTCCAATTTTAGGACGCGCGATTTAGGCTGGTCAACAGGTAAAACACCTTGTTCATCAAGTCCATGAACATTGTTGGAGCATTGGTTAGCCAAAACGGCATAATCACGAACTCATAGTGACCATACCTTGTCCTAAAAGTTGACTTTGGTATGTCATCTACTTTGATCATCAACTGGTGATATCCTAATATCAGGTTTATCTTAGAGAACACTACAACACCTTGTAACAGGTCAAAAATATTATCAATCCACGACAAAGGATACTTACTCTTGATCGTCACTTTATTCAACTATCTTTAATTGTTGCACAACCTCATGGATCCATCCTTGTTCTTCACGAACAATGAGGGAGCACCCCAAGGAGATGTGCTCGGTCTGATAAAGACTTTCTCAAGTATCTCTTGTAACTATTTCTTTAACTCTACCATCTGAGCAGGTACCATCTTATACGGTGTCTGTGCTATCGGCTATGTGCCTGGAACTAGGATGGTCTCAAAATAAATCTCTCGAACTAGAGGAACTCCTGGAAACTCATTAGGAAACACATCCTCAAACTCATAGACAATTGGTACCTCCTATATACTCAGATACCTTGCCTTGGTATACACCACATGTGCTAAAAATGCATCACAACCTTGCCTCATCATCTTCTCTACCACCATCACAGATACCAAACACATTAGAAGAATCTTCCTATCTCCTCAGAAGATCCATGTCACATCATCATCAACAAATGTCTCCACTTTGGAACTACAGTCCAAGACCACTTGATTCTTCTCCAAATTTTCTATTCTGAGGATCACATCGAATCCATGCATGTCAAGTGGTATAATATCCACATGAATGTTCTGCCCTAAAAAAGAAATGACACAGGAAGGGAACACCTCCCATAGATCGAAGGATCAAACCAACAGGGTTTCCAAATGAAGACTATCATGTCTACGAGTAACATAAAAAGAACAAATATCAATCCCTTCTCGAGTGATAAAAGAGTGTGTCACAACCGAATCAACAAAAATAGATATAAAGCAAGAAGGAAACAAATTACAATGAAATAACTCCATCTGACATGTCACAACTTGTACGTTGGCCACTCCTTTCAGCTGACTCATGGCATTAAATTGAGCCATTTCCTGTTTTCACCCCATACTCTACTTGCTTGCCCAGAATAACTAGCTTGTGACACTTGTCCTTGTCATTAGCCTCCACTGCTACTAAACTTATATCTCTGTGAGCCTTGTTGACTCTGTCTTGGCTGTTGGGTCACCTTATCATCCTTCACAGGACATGCCCACCTCATATGTCCTACTTGTCCACACTTGTGGAAACTCCTGGTCTCATACTACAGACTAGATGGCCCCATCACTGACACTGACGTTGTATTGTGGGCTCCTGGTGGTAGAAAACTACAAGCTCTGACCTTAATCAAAGACCAATGTGTCTGCACACCTGACCTCTACTATGATTGTGGTGTTGAGAACCTAGGCTTCTTAAATCCTCCAAATGATTTCCCGTACTACTGTGTCAGTCTCTTTTTAGCTCTCATCTCACACTTCTCAACAACTGATGTCTCTATCCTCCTGACTGACTCCAAGAATGTGGCAAACCACTCACAGTTCTCCAAAGTTGACACTGGTGTAGTCAATTTCATGCTCAAGCCCTTCTCAAAATGTCTGATCCTCTCTTTATCTGTAATAGCCATATGAGAATAGAACCTCAATAGCTCCATAAACTTCACCTCATACTCGTTGATTGACATGGATCCATGTTGGATCCTATCAAACTAGTTGATCTTCTCATACAGATAGGTTTGAGGAAAGTAACGACTAATGAACTCATGTCAGAACTCCTGCCAACTAATCAGGACACCATGCCTTTTCTCCTCCTTAATGGCCCACCAATGGTCAACACTCCCTTTCAAAAGATACATAACATGCTTCACCTTGTCTGGCTCTGGAATTTTGAGAATCTTAAAGGCCTTTTCCAACTTTGTCAGCCAAAGGTCAACATCCGTGGGATCTACCGTACCAACATACTCCATATCCCCAACTCACCTCAACCTTTCAAAGGTCTTCCTGATTCCCAAAGATTCAGCTTTGGGAACAGCTGCCCTTGATTGTGGTGCGGGTATTCGTCTACTATGTGCGTCATCGTTGCCATGAACTTCCCAAACAAGGACTAAAAGGTAGCGTTTTCCATCATGGCCAGGTCAAACTAGGGTACCTCAGGCACTCTATCAATCCTCTCATGCCACCCTGCACCACCTCCAGGTGCCACAACACTACTCTCAACAACATGTTCTTTGTGTTCTCCAGCCATATTTTCTTCTCTTCTTTATCTTTTACATAACTAGAAGTTACCACTAAAAGAGTGGAGGACACTATAATAGAAACAAACCCTAGTCCTATGTCCCTGTAGATTCAGTGAATCTAAATCTCTAATACCAAAATTGTGACGTCCCACGCCACACAAAAGTGAGATTACTCAATACGAAACACAGAATGAATACTAATCAACCAGGTTACCAAAAAGGAGATGAAATTAAAACAATTATCACATATCTACCTCAAGTGGAAGGACATCACATCAGAGTCCATAAAAGCCACAAGTATATATAACACTTGCCAAAATATTATTACATAGCAATGTTTACTAGCTCACTGGCCACAACTTATACATATGATAACATGTTCACATACATACATGACATATATGTACAAAAAAGGCATACAACCAAACGTCATCTTGATATAAAACATCTACAAAACTCCCCCAAGGACCTGTGAGTATAGGGATGACACATAGGACTCTACTACAAAACACTAGAAGCATATCCAACCTTTCAACAACTACTGCTCATCTTGCTTCTTAGCCTTAAACGCACGATCTCTACCACGGTGTGCATGACTACCTAAAAAGATGTGGAAACCCATGGGGTGAGACCAAACATACCATCCAGAGATACAACTCTCCACCAACATCAATTATAGCACTGATAACTACGCAAGTAGACAAAATACTTAATAGGTTGAGAAGATTCAGCTAAATGACATGTATAATTCCAATAATGCAGATTAAGAAAACTAGGCAGTTACCACTGAACAGTAGAACAATTACTACTTTAATAAGGAATATGAAGAACATGTATAACCGTTGATTTCTCTTACCCCATTATAATTCAATAATTTAGTACAAAGATAAGGCAAAGGGGTCATCCAATGTTATTCGTATTTGACCCTAAGAAAATGCACTACATGACTGTGTTACATATTTTTATTATGCCTTTAGGATATGTGGTATACCACTCATTCTCCAATTGAACATTGCCAAATCAAAATTAATGCCATACAAGATCAATGGAAGATTCACAATTGAATGATCTCTCTGCACCCCTTGGTCAGTTTGAGTTCGCCGTAGTCATATATAGAGTCTAACTACCAAACAACCTAGTCTGCCTTGGTATATAGGCACAACACTAGTGAAACTGGGTTAGGACCGCAGCCACACTCCTGCCAAGGTATGATCGTAACCATCTTTAAAACATATAATTTATGAACATTGTATAACATCTTTGAGATATAGCCTTGATTGTTCTCATTCCAGGGTATGACCATAACCAATCCTATGATATGCTTCTACTCAACAATATACAACTTTGAGATTCCACTAAGGGAGAACCTATTTCACAATCCAATAATTACTGATGTTGAAGATGGATCTATGGCACATGACAACTACATGATTAATATTTCACTTAATTAGTTAGTCCAATTGGGAATATTTTAGCATCAATCAAGTTACAATGTACAAACCCTATACAAACTTTCCAAGGATAAGGGAATAATATAACTTCAGAAGATATAAAACATATAAGGTGTGAACTTGTCACATCCCCATATGATATTTGTAGCACTGCCAATCACAAGGCCAACATCAATATCACATCACTATAGGATGCCAGTCCCTCATTCATCTCACTGGAGAATAAAACCACACTAGGCATTAAGACTCTGCTAGGTCAGAAGACCCATCACGTCATATATCTTTATGTCTCATCATTATCTCAACATGTCTCATAAGGCTCATAACCGTCACCCTAGAATTCACAAGCTATGACATTCATTCAATCTACAAGGTTAGAATCAAACAAGTAGGAGAGAGAAAATGTAATTCCATGTCATTCATCCAATGGACTTAAAAAGCATAACATATCCTAGAATTAGGATTAGGGTTTCAAACACATAGCCCATTAGAGTTTCATAGCATCATTCAATCACGAAACCCTAGTCTCATCACCTCCCACTTTCTTGGATCATACTAGGATTAGAACATCATCATTAACTTGATTAGTCAACTATCTAAAGAGAATTAGGTATCAACCAACATTTACATGTAAATTGTAACAACCTCACAATATCCTACATATGTAGCGACCATGTATCTTTTCTTGTGTATCGACCAACTCTTAAACATGTGTGTCGATCATAAGCAAACCATGTGTCTTGACCATAAGCAAAACATGTGTCTAGACCACAAGCAAACCATCTATCTCGACCACAAGAAAACGATGTGTCTTGACCATTAACAAGACATGTGTCTCGACCACAAGCAAACCATGTGTCTAGACCACAAACAAAACTTGTGTCTCTACCACAAGCAAACTGTGTGTCTCGACCATGAATAAAACATATGTTTCGACCAAGACTAAAGCATATGTTTAGACCAAGACTAAGTCAAAGGGGTAGTGACCACCAAGATCAAGCTACCACGAAGGCAAATAACCATCTTCGAATGAACCATGATCAAAATCAAAGATTTCCACCAAGGGAAACTCATCAAACCAAAGGAAACAACTCCATATGAAGATGATCACCAAAGCCCTAAAACATGTGTTATGGGAGTCACCATGAAAGTTTCATATATAGGAGAGATAAAATTCACGTTCAACACATGCAAAATAGAACCAAAAATCCAAGTTACACTAAGGTACTTGAACCTCATGAATGTTGGTGGAAAACATTGATCAAAGGAAAGAGAAAATCATCTGTCTCATAACATCTCAAAATCGGGTACCAAATATTAGGGTTTAGAGTAAGGAGCACGTCACATAAGATGATCATCTAGATTTAAACCCTAGATGATGAAAATATCATCTAACATGTTAAGATCACGCTTTAGAGTTGTAAACATCAACATTCATTTAAGAAAAGTCCAATAATAGAGAAGGAGAAGTGATATATAACCCACCGTATGTAGAGATCCAAGCTCCAAGATTAAAGGCTTCAAGAGAGAATAAGATACTCCAACTTGGATCAACACTTCAGCCACAAAATCATCTCAAAAGAGAAGAACACCATGGTCAAAATATTGCTCAATAAAGAGGGTGAAAAACCCTAGGCCAAACCATGAAGAAAGAAGAAAGAAGAGAGCTCCTTCTCACTTGGGTATCACCATGCCAAAACATATTCTATGACCTTTGTGAGGAGAAGATCTTTAAGGTAGACACCATGTCAAAACATGGTCTCATGTTCGAGAAGGATAAGATGGAGGGTTAGAGTTCAAGGGAAAATGGAAACAAAGTTTCAAAACCACTTACCAAGAGAAGGGACCACAAAGAATCACCACATGGAAGGTGATCAATATCCAAAGCACCAAAATCAAGGTTGATCGACATCCAAAGCACCAAGATAAACCCTTCTTTGCTCCTCAAATATCCAAGGTCAAACACAAGAGATGGGAGAAGAAGGAGAGCTAAAAAGATCACTTGCATGAAGGAGAAATGGGTTATATACTCAAAGGAGGAGGGAAGTAAGGTATGTGTATGGTGTCAACACAAGAGAGTACCTAAGGGACACTTTTCCAATGAGGAAACATCCATGCAACCACTAAACATATGCATGCAACCTATGGTGATAAAACCTAGGTGGGGTTTCCACCTCATGTATCACTACCACCCTAGGGGTCAAAACAAACATGAAGGCACCTTGTTTCGACCACAACAAAAGGTCACTAAACCAACATGGTCAAAACACATAACAAGAAGGCCAACCATCTTGACCAAACCACGCCAAGACCTCCGTGGTCAAAACAAGAATCAAGTAGGGCAAGTGCTGCAATCGCAACACACCTCCAAGTGAGGTGTTGCAACCGCAACACACTCCACATGAGCTCAAGCTCGATACACATCACCAAGGTTAAAACCCTAGAAAACCCTAGCATCACTACATGATGCCACCTCAACAACCAAGGCCTGACAAGGATCCCCATAACATCATTATCTCTCATGATGATAAAGCACTAAGGGCACACTCTACATGTGACTAATTGCAAGATAACCCATCAACATGGGTAAATTGCAACTTGGTCCAAAACAAGCATACAAAGCTCAAACATCATCAGAACAGAACCAAACTGGAAATATAAGATTGTCACATGTTAGATAAGTATATCAAAGGATTAGATTAAGGTCCTAAGCATCTTATTAAACAAAGAAAGCATACTCAAACATTAAGCTAGGTTAGGGGACTTACAATTGTTTGCATTTTATGTGTTTTCTTCTCTCAATGGGAAGCTAGTGGTCCAAGTGTATGACTCAGTTACTCGTCATAGTTTTTCTTAAATTGTCCCATCTTTATCCTGAAATCATCTACATGTATTTTACTTATGATAATGATTGATTGTAATTGTTGTCTATGAATATGCTGCAAAGTTGAATATCTATGATCATAGGAATTAGTTAGTACCTCCATATGGTTCACAAAAATGGTTCATAAAAACATCGAATATGTGGAGAAAGTATTTGTTCACTCCAAGCATTGGTTTCTTTTCTTATTCATGATAATGATAGACTTCTGTTATCATCATTTCTATAAGGGATGTCGAGGGGATAACATCATGATAGTTTAGTGACATCATCTTATGATTTGATAGATGGTCCTTCACATTGAATCTATGTTACTATGCAAAAAGTATGACAAAGATGCAAAGTTTTCAATGCAAACTTACCTAATGATGTAGGATATATTTCCACCAAATGGTGGTTGACAAAAATTTTAATGGTTGATATTTTCAATTTATTATTCATAACCTGAGAGAAGGAAAGACACTTCATTTTTTCATAAGTGAAGAGAATACTTAATAGGAGAAATAATAGAGGAGTCTTAAAGTTGTATTTTTTATAACTTCTGGTGTTCTTTAAATGATATAGTTTTTTAATTATAAATTGTATGTATGGCATAATATAATGTGACATATCTTGTTTCTTTTGAAGTTTTGTCATACGATGTTTGATATGTGTATATGATTGGAAATTGGCAACTTAAAAGCATAGATAATGTTGAAGGAGGGCTTTTAATTTTTTTTACCAAGGTTTAGTTTTGGTATACTAGTTTTGATTCAAGGACATACAACTACTATCTTTTTGTTCATTGTCAAGGGCATTTACAATATTTTCTTAAAGGCTATCTATTGGATGGCCTATTTTTGACCAACCATATCCTAGAGGCACATTGACAAGGACATCAACTTTGGAAAGACATACTACCTAACGATTGATGAGTAATGTCAAAAGCTTGAACCATCACCTCAATTTTGTGTTACAACATGCTTGAAAAGGATTTTGTTATGGTTTTTCCATTTAGTGACCATCTTGATATGGTATGTTTCTTACTAAGACAATTTTCTTAAATAAGGTGCTAAATTCATGAGACAAGAACTCACCTCCAATGCAAGCACATAGGGCCTTCAAACAATGTCAATTTTCCTTTTTGACATACACTTAAAAATATTAGAATTTCTTAAACACCTCAAGTTTTTTGAAAGACAGAAAAACCAATGCATGAAGACAAGTCTTTCATGGAAAAAAGAAGTATTTAGATGGGAAAAAAGTTATGCAAATTAATGTCATGACTCCCAGATCTATATATACAATATACTGGAGGATAGGCTTCACTATTAAAAAGGGGATGGCAGAGCAACTTGTTGCCCATATGCCCTATATTTAACTGTAATTTTTTTATATGTTCTTCAAAAGTATAAGCATATAACATATCAATGCCATAATGTCCTAGGATTTGATGCCTCAAATAAGATGATCTTAAAAGGAATGATTGGACTAACACCCAGGTACACCTCCTTTTTATGGAGCCCATATCTAAAGAACTCCATAATTAAGCGTGTTGAGCTTGGAGTAGTACTAGGATGGGTGACCTCTCAGGAAGTTTATCCTGGCTTGTGCATGAGTGAGGACAAGCATGCAGTTAAGGCTAGTGGTGGTCTATGGGCCAGTCATCATTCCTAAAACTTTACTAGAGCATGTGGGGCCAGTTGTCATTCCTCTCGACAATTCAGGCCAAACGAGGTCAACTACCCAACCCACGACCTCAAGTGGACACCATCATATACACTCTAAAGATATGGTGACACTACTTGTATGGTGCCACCTTTGACATCCTCACGATCACAAGAGTCTGAAGTACATCCTGACATTGAAGGATCTCAATCTCAGGCAGAGACGATGGTTTGAGTATATCAAAGACTATGACTTCACAATTGCCTACGACCCTAGAAAGGCAAATGTAGTGGCCGATGCACTCAGTAGGAAGTGGGCTAAATGTGCTACCATTTTCACCATCAAATGGAGAAACATTGAAGTCATGTCACCTTGGGCCCCGAGGTGTATGGGTGATGTTCTCAGATCAGATAGAATCCATGTCAAACCTACCTCCAGTCCAAGATTTTGTCAGCCCAGAAGAATAACAAGAGTCTTGAGGAGATGAATAAGCTACTAGAGAAACCCAAACACATCTGACAATCGATATGGATTGTGGAATCCGGTACAAACAACACATTTGGGTCCCAGAGGATTCAGATATGACAGAAAGGGTGCTACGAGAAGCTCACAGGTCAAGATATACAGTACATCCTGGATCGACTAAAATGTACAAGGATCTATAGATGCATTTCTGGTGGAGGAATATGAAGATCGACATGGATCTTTTCATCTCTAGGTGTTTGACCTGCTAGCAGATCAAGGCTGAACATCAATGTCCAGAAGGTCTTCTAAACCCCTACCTATCCCCAAGTGGATATGGGAAAACATCACCATGGATTTTGTGGTGGGTCTACCCAGGACCAGGAAAGGGAGTGATGCTATTTGGGTTGGAGTCTATGGACTAACTAAATCAACTAATTTTATTTTGATCAATATCTCAACAAAAGTCCCAGAGTTAGGATAGATTTACATTTGAGAGATAGTCATATTTCATGGGATTCATGTATCCATTGTGTCAGATCGTGATGCAAAGTTCACTATCACTTGTAGCCACAAGTGCAGGAAGAACTAGGGGCTCAGCTGAACTTCAGTACTACATATTATTTACAAACTCACAGACAGTCTGAAAGGACAATCCAAGTTTTAGAAGACTTGCAGAGATCATGTGTCCTTGATTGGGGTGTTTCATGGGACCACTATCTCCCTCTTGTTGAGTTCTCATATAATAATAGCTACTGGTCTAGCATAGGCATGCCTCTGTATGAAGCCTTATATGGATGGTCATGTAGATCCCCGCTTTACTGGGATGAAGTAGGTGAAAGATAGATTCTAAAGTCTGAGGAACTACAACTTTATTCTGATAACAGCAACCTAATCAAGCAAAGATTGAAAAAGGCACATGACCGTCAGAAGTCTTATGCTAATGTACACATGACTGATACTCAATTTTTTGTAGGTGACCATGTTTTTCTGAAGATTCGACCAATTTGAGATATTGTAAAGAACGAAGGAAAATTGAGCCCCAGATATGTTGGTCCATTTGAAATTTTAGACCGCATTGGGGAATGTGCATACATGTTGACTTTACCTCCACAATATAGCATGATTCACAATGTCTTTCATGTGTCAAACCTAAAGCGGTAAGTCAAGGACCCTAGCCATGTCCTCAATCATGAACCAATTGAATTGAAGGACACCCTTATATACCAGGAAGTTCCAGTCAGGATACTCGATACTCACACCAAGGAACTCAGAAATAAGAAGATCGATATGGTTAAGGTGTTGTGGAAGTACCATGATAGTGATGATGCTACCTGGGAGTTGAAGTCTGACATGGAGGAAAGATATCCTGGCCTTTTCAAGGAAGTCTGAATTTTGGGGACAAAATTCCTATTAAGGAGCGGAGGATGTCATGAAGTAAGTTTTTCCTCTATATTTTCTCAATTCCAATTTTTCCCTCATTATGTTCACTCATGGCCTCAATTTATTTACCTTGGCCTTAATCAATTTTGATACTCAAATTCGAAATATAATGATCAATGTGGATTTATATACTTTATGACACTACCAATTTGGTTAATATATCACTTTATCCAAAGAAGTATTTTTGTCCATGTAACTTTATCTTTTTATTCTCGAACTTTTTATAAATGTTTAACACATTTTTGTGAACATGTGATCCAAATTTCACTTCAATTGGACATTCCTACAATTTTCTATGAATTCTTGAAGTTAATGTGTTAAAAACCTCTTTAAATTTCCCTTTTATTAAACCTTTTCCACATCGGCGATCCATGGCTTGCTTTAGGGAAAAACCCTAACCCTTGGATCAACCTTTCATGGATTAGGGTATGATCTAACAACTATTAGTCTGTCTCCTACTCCGTACTGATAGTAGGGAGGAGTTAATGGGACTGAAAGAGTAATCAAACTCGATGCGACCATGAAAGATTCATCTCTTGAAATCACACCGATCTTGCCCTTAATCTACTTTGAATAGACTGCTTTCGAGAACCCTCGAGAGCACTCTCTCTTGGCCACCATCATGGATGTTGTGACCTATTTGAAACCCTAACCCTAGCCCCATCTAGCTATAAAAACCCAACATCCACCTTCGACCTGCTCCTACGATCTTGACCAGCACCCTCGCCTTCCCTCTCTTGCTCTCCTCCCCTTTCGCCCCTTTTCTCTGGTCACTGCTCTTATGCAACACAACCTTGTTTACATGTGGGCTCCTTTGGCTAGGACGATGAACCTGCTTTGATCGTGGTCAACTATTGACCAGACCCAGGATCAACGACCCTGAACCAGCCAAGCCCGCCTCTTCCTATTTTCACACCAGTGCACATGCCAGAAAGGTTGCCACACCTAAACACTCGATCCACCTAGGCAGTCAAGGTTGACCATCAAGATGAATGGCTGATATTTTTCCTCAAATATTCCTATTCAGGTATACACCTCCTCTCTGCTCGAAAATTCCAGTAAATGATCAAATCTTGCAAAAATGATATTTTCAATTCCTAGCTACAAAATTATGAATAAATAGTCAATTTTGATTAGATTAATCTAAGGAATTGATTAAAAATACTTGTGAAGCCTGATTCTTTGTGTATTTTACTAATATATCTAGATTTGGATCTCTTACTTATACAATTTATCTAATGACTCTATTTTGTGTTTAATCTTTGGAAAACATAATATTTGGCTCTAATGATTATCTTGAGACACTAAAATCATACTTGACTAGTTAATAATCTAGATCTAACCTTATTGTCTTATCCACTCTTGAATATAAATCATGTACACTGACGTAATGATTAATCTTGATAATGTTATCTTAATAATGTGATTGTTCTAAATGCTGTGAAATCCCTGATCATGACCATTGGACTTCTCCCTTGATGATGATACAGAAACTTGATAATGACTTGAATAACGATAATAATAATTAGGGTTAGCATATATGTTCCTATAATACCTAGGTAGGTCATTCATACTAGAAATAATCTTGACACTTGAATAATGTTGGACATCTTGAAATATTGTTGATCATAAGTGGATGACCTAACCTCAAGGTTAAATAGGAATGTGTAATCCAAATCTTGAATATTAAAACATGATCTTCTAAACATCATGATCTTGACCCTTGATCCAATCTTGTTGATCTAGGATCTAACTCAAGGGGTTGATCTATTATTTCTTAAAAACCATTCTTTGAATATCCACAAAGAAGGTATGCTATCAATCTCCTCCTTAACAAGACTAGTGGTATTGATGATTTTTGTATGTACCTATTGAATATATAATTGGATATTTTATTTGAGCTATTGTTCCCTACTGATTAGTCTTCTGATATTCTATATTATAGTTTGAGATAAACTTGAAAACATAAATGATATTTCCCATTATGAATGCCCGAATCATGATGATGATAATGTTGATATTAAGTACAAGCAACATCCTCATTCAGAGGGTGGAACTTGTACATGTTGTTGACCTCCTACCTCAAATGGAGAGAAGAAGCTCGGCGACCTCCCTCATCTTGTTGGGGTGATGGAGCCACATAAATATATAAGCATGCTTCTCGATATCAACATAATGAGAAACTTGTAATAAAATCTTGAAAAAAATATTTTTTTGGAAAATCGCTTGTTGACTATTTTGAATATAAGTCCTATCAAGTATGCTATTTTGATATAAAATTGTTTTACTTGTTTTTAATAGTGTGCCATGCAATTGCATTGACTATGTAATGATTTTCTTGATTTTAGGAAATGCAAAGAACTAAGGGTCATGAACTTTATATCTACTTTATTTGTTATATGCTGAAAATAAAGACTGCTACAACAATTTGGACTCAACATGGGAGCTAATATAAAAGGTATGTAGTTGTTGGATTAGTTTTCCTTACCTTTATTTTCATGTTGCCTATGTAATAAACATTTTGATTCATTTTCAATAAAGAAGAATGTTATTTCCTTTTTGTATATTATCTATATGTGATTTTTGGGCCACTTAGGAATGGACACTCTAATCCCTTTAACACTGCTCCTCATTTGGATAGTGGGATTGTGATTAAGGTAAGAATGGTTCTGTGACAGTTGGTATCAAAGTCAGTTCCCCTCCAGTAGGCTGGTCCCACATGGGCATGTGGCATGCCGGTCTTGAGTTGTACGGTCCAGACATATTGGGAAGAGTTGTCCATGGTGATGTAGCCATCCTTACGTTGGTATTCTGTGATCAGGAGCTCGGTGTCAATGGACGATAATGGGTCTGTACTGAAATGGGAAAATATTATGAGACTATGTAATTTAGCCTTGATGTGGGAAAATATTATGAGACTATGTAATTTAGCCTTGACGAGGACGTCAAGAGTCTAAGTGGAAGTGATTGTAATTTCCCAAGATTTGAGACATCAGATAAAATAATCTTAAAAGGAATGATTGGACTACCCATATCACCAAGGTGAACCTCCTTTTCAAGGAGCCCATCTCCAAAGAAAGTTAAGCGTGCTCAACTTGGAGTAGTATTAGGATGTCTGACCAGTCGGAAACTTTATCCTAACTTGCGCGTGAGTGAGGACAAAACATTCAGTTAAGACTAGTGGTTGTCTATGGAGCCAGTCGTCATTCTTGAAATTCTACTAGAACCTTGGACAATGAGCCTAAGTTTTATAAATACATATATAATGCAAACTTTCTACTCAAATATAACTCTTTTGGCCCGTCAATATAAGCATATACCAGGTTCAAGTGGTTCTTTAGCTGCCCATAATTTTACCATAGGGATGGCAATCGGCGTTGATACCATGCGAGACAACTTCACACGTAGATTCATAAGCAATACAAGGAACACCTGAATCCATGCTAATTCTTCCCTATAATCTCATGCCATTAAACTGCACTGCCATACCACGTAGGCCATAGACAAGAACCATGGCTAACACTTTGCAAAATCACTAAGAGCTTAGAATTTATGAGGATTACATCGTGTTATATCATATGCTATAGCAACTTTAAAAGATGCAACTGATTTCTTATTTTTTATTTTACAGACATCATTACACTTTTTGGTGCTGTTGGACCCACACATAACTTATTGTGCACTATTCCAGGTGCACAGTAATTATACTTGGCAGTCATCCTCCACTCATTCTTGACTAGCAATAATGCTCTAAAGTCCAACGTTCGCTCCACTAAATGACCAAATCCCATCACGGTCTTGGTCCCGCTGTCGTGGTTCGTGGACAAACATCACTTTGGTACGCTCTTGCGGAAAAAAAACCTTCCTTTGGGGCCCATCCATTAGGAAGTAAACACAAGTCAGGCGAAGAAGATGGCTCCAGCTGTATCAGTGTACCAGGGCCTAACTCTATATAAACGGCATCAGAATATCATACTTGCCCACAGAAGAAAACAAGAGTAAAACCATAGGGGCTGCACAGATATGGTTTCTCCCAAAGCCTTGCTGTTCGTCATGCTCGTTCTCTTCGGTAGCAGCCTCCTCATCCGTCAAGCCACGGCAGCGCGCGTGCTGCAGCAGTCGGGAGGTTAGTCAGTAAATCTCATCTCCTCCCCTTGCGAACTTGGTTCTTTGACTGAGGAAATTCCGTTTCTGCACTTCAGCTATATATGGCAATTATCCCGCCAGGCCCTATGATCCCGAAAGGCCAGGTGTATCTTATCCCGGCAGGCCCTATGTTCGAGGCCGAGGGTGTCAATACCCCGCACTATACCGCTGCCGCACAAGCCCCCCGGCCCCCGACCGGGTATAGAATCTTTGGTGGCTGCCGCCGAAGAAATATGATGATATGAACAAGACTCAGCATGAGATGTGAGCGGAAATCATCTAGACCGTGATAAGTGATAAATAAATAAAGATGAGAGTAAAGATGTGCGAGAGAATGATCATTTGGCAGTAGCCAATGTGAAATAAAACGGTGCATGTTTCACATGTGTGTAGGCTTTTGTAGTATTACTAGCATGGTGCCTGTGCAAAGCACGCGGGTCTCTATTGAAATACAGTAGTGTAATATTACGTACAAAAGATGAGCATTTATTACATATATTTTGGTGTGTATACCACATACATCCATCTACTACAAATTTCCAAAATTTTATAGAATTGTTCACACTTTTTCCATTGCTTTTTCTCTCATGTTCAGATTTAAAATATTTTATTCAATTTTTGTTATCAACAAGTTATATATTAATATTATTAATGTACAATAATCATAGCCATAAAGATTAACACAACCAATAGAGCCTTACTGTAAAATTGTGCATGTTTCATACGTGCGTTAGGCAATTTAGTATTAAATCAGGTGTCAGTATGTGCGCACACATAAACGTGCATATGTAGTCAACAACAACTTCGACCAACTAGGTTAGAAAAATTCTAAAGTCTAAATCTGTTGTTTCGAAGATGCTGTCCGAGACATGTCATTATTAGTATTTATCATACACATTCCTCATTAATTATTTAAGAGTTGATTCTTTGCTGAATGTATGACAAAGGTTGTCTGAGACATAACCAGGACAACAAGATTGGGACAACAGATTTCGAGGCGATCAACCACCCGCCTACCCTCTTGCCCACCATGCTATAAAACCCTAACATCGGGACATAATATTTTTCTTTATTTTAAATAGGAGGGAAGCATGAAATAAGAAGTAAAAGAAAATTATTTTCCTCATAAATTTCAACTCATTATGATTTTTTTGTTGAAATAAAAAATATTAGATTCTTAGTAAAAAATATTTTCTAAGAAGACTAAAATTGACATGATTTAGTAAATGAATAAAATGAGAAAAAATATGGTAGTTTTGTTACATTGTACAATACACCATGCCTTGAGGTACAATACCCGTGTTTTGAGTATATCCCTTATATTTCATAAAATAAAATAAATTGACTTCTAACAAAAATGCTTTCCAAAAAGATTAATGTCGACATATTTTAAGTGGCACTTAAACATAAAATGCCCATATAGTTGAATGTATAGTGGTATTTTTTTTATATAAAATCCATAATATAAAATGTCAGTAATGAGTAATTTTATTATAGTATCTCATGACAAGTCTCCTAGTCTCAACGTTGAAGTAACCGAAGAGCATAAGCATCTTACCCGTAAAAGGGAGAGATACTTAACGGGGAGAAAGTCGACACTATCACATTGACAACATGAGGGACAATTTTTTTATCAGTTCTAGAAGAATGACAGGAGTTCCTAGTGGTCCGTTTGGACTATGTAAATCATGAAGGGTGTTGCCACCATACTAGGAGGACATTATCAACCGCCATTTAAAGCTATGCACCATGAGGCCGTTGCAGACAACCATCCAGGTGCTGCTTGAGAAAGATACATGTCACTGTAAAGATTGTCACTAGACTCATTCCTGAATCAGGTATATGTCTTAGAACCCTCCTTCCCATTTCAGAATTGTCGACGTGATCCACTGATTATGGAGAATATGCCAAGAAATTTTATTTCTATTGTCATCTCTGTCATCATACTTTCTGACATTTAAAATATCATCAACGTCTATGACTACATCCACATCAAACCAACAAATGGTTGATGTTTTGACAGTGTTACAAGTTCCTTTCCTCACATAATGAAAATTGAACCTTCTGATGGATCTCATTGCCTTCGTTAGCAGGAAAAGGTTAACACTGCATTAGTAATGTCTAACGTAGCATTTGCTTTGTCTAATCGAAAACTGGAAGCTGACTCTGTTAATGGGGAGAAAGCTAATAAGATTTGTCTTCATGTCATTCTGAACAATATTTATAATCAGTTATTTGATGTTTATTTTCACCTAAAACTTTCATTTGAAATTTGGGAAAAGATTAACAAAAGTAAGTTTTGATGAAGCTTCTATGCAAAACTTTAATTTTGTATGACTAAAGACAAATTAATTACAACTTAAATTCATGATTTTTTTGATAATTCTTCATGGTATAATGAATTAAAAAAATAACCTGTCTGAATTTTTCATTTTCAATTATTTATTTGAAAAATTGTCAAGTTCTTGGAAAAAATATAAGAACACTTTAAAACATAAAAGAAATACAATGTCACTAATGATGTGATAATATATATTTTGATAGAAGATCAAAATCGATCTAGAGAATGATACGATTTAAAAAAATAATTGTCTTCTAGTGAAAGTTTTGTTAGTAATGAAACTAGAAAAATCATAATTCTTTTGATCAATCTAAAAATCATTGGAAGAACAAGAAAGGGAAAAGAAGTAACAATAAAAATAAAGGAAATAAAGACATTAAGAAAAATAATGATCTTGTTATGTTTGTAATAAACCTGGTTACGCCTCTCCTAAATATAGTCATAGAAAAAAGGAACTGGTCCAAGATTCTAAGGAACCAACAACAACCCTTGTGATGGAGAACATGCTTATAGAATTCATAAACATGTTCAACATGGTATCATTTCATCAACATGATTGGATCATTGACTCTGGGGCTACAAGACACAGTAGTGGAAATAGAGATGGCTTCATATCCTACTTAAAAGTAGGAGAGGATGAGCACCAACTTGTCATGGACAACTCAAATTCTTCCCCTATGATCGGAAAGGGAAAACTCATCATCAAGATGACTTTTCAAAAAATCATGTGATCAAAGATGTGTTGTATGTTCTAGACATTAGGGTTCATTTGATCTCCATGTCTCAACTTGTTATGTTTGGGATTAAGGTGTCTTTTGAATTTGATCTCCATGTCTCAACCAATCGATGTGCATATGTTAATTTTAAATATTTGCAACATGTGGAATCTTTGGTTTGTTGAAAGATATACATGGAGTTGATTTAAATATCAATATCACGTATCTGTTGAAACTTAAACTACATATAAATTGTGTCCTCCAATTTTACATAGAGATTCACAATTGCTAGATTTAGTTAGCCTCAATCATAGAGATTTAGAAGAAATTTAGTTAGACATGAGAAAAGATTTTATGTCATATTTGTAGATGATTTCTCATGCTATAGAAATTATATTTATTACATTCAAACGATGAAGCTTTGAGATGTTTGTTAAACATATAATAGAAGTAAAAAATCAACTAAATAGGAAAATACAATGTCTTTGCTCAAATAGGGATGATGAGCATGATTGTTCTCTATTTAGTGATTATTGTGTAACCCCAGGGTAGTATACATAAATACATTCATATTCACCTCTTCTAGAAGAGATGGTGTGTTCTATTTTAACAAAATAGGATCAATCAACAACTTGTGGGGGAGGTAATTTTAGAATCTTGTTTTATTCAAAACCACATTCCTAGATGGAAGACAAATAAGACCATATGAATTATGGAAAATGTACTCTCCTAATTTGAAATATCTCCAAATGTGGGTGTATTTTTGGCTATAGTCTTATTAACTTAACCAACAGAATAATAATTAGGGTCTATAATTCTCGATGGTATATTTAGAGTTTATGTTCAAGATAGTAATGCATATAGATTCTTGGTTCTTAGATGTAGAAAAAATATTTTGTAACTTATTAATATTTTAAAAAAACATTTCAAATATTTCGAGCATATCTTCCCTATTAAAACTCATACGGAAAAAGTATCTAATCCTTCAAATGAAATTTTAAAGTACATACCAAGTACATCTAATAATTATAATATTTTAGAACATGATGATGTAAAACCTACAAGATCCACTAGGATGAGGAAGGAAAAGAATATTAGTGATGACTTCTATTTCTTAATTGTAGATAATGACCCTCAATCTTGCAATGATGGTATTTATTTATCTAATTCATCCCTATGGAAGGAAGCAATTAATAGTGAGATGAAATCTACATTATCAAATCAAATAATAGAGTTAGTTGAGCTTCCACCATCTACGTAGAAAACCAATAGGATGAAAATGGATATACAAAAGAAAACTGAATGTGGATGGTACTGTCGATAAATAAAATGCTTGATAAGTTGCCAAGGGTTATAAATAATAAAAAATATTGACTATTTCAATAAGTTTTCTCCTGTAGCTAGAATATCTTCTAGTAAAAGTTTAAATTTTTAGCACAAATAAGAAGTTAAAACTACATTCTTGAATGGAGATTTAGAAGAAAAATTTATACAAATCAACAAAAGGTTATCTTGTACCAGGAAAAAAAATATGATTTGTAGACTAATCAAACTCTCTGTAGTTAGAAACAAGTCCCTAAATAATAGATTGAGAAATTTGATATAAAGTCATTGTATCATATGAGTTTCATATCAATGAAGGAATCAAATGTATTTATTCTAAAGTTGTATACTAAGGAATTGTTATTATATGTCTTTATGTGGATGACATTCTTATTTTTCCACTAATGTTGATATCATAAATAATACAAAAAGTTTCCATGCTTCTAATTTTGACATGAACGATATGGAACAAGCGAACTTGATCTTGGGAATTAAATTTTTTTAAAACAGATGGTTGTATCATGCTCTCCCAATAAAATTATGTTGAGAATATTCTAAACACATTTTCAACGATAAATTAAAAGCTAGTTAGCACATTTTAAATTTCTAATTGTGATATAAAGAAAAATAAGAGTACTATCATTCAACAAATCAAATAGGCACAAGTAATTCGAAGCTTAATGTACTTAATGAACTTCACTCATCCAAGTATAGTATATTTGGTTGGGAGATTACATAAATATACACAAAATACTAACAAGGATCATTGGGATGCTCTACAAAGGGTTTTAAGATACCTAAAAGGCATAATTGATCATGTATTGATTTTTTGTGGATCTTGAACAATATTAGAAATATATTGTGATGCAAATTTGATTTCTGATTCAGATGACTTAAAATCTACAAGTGGATACATCTTCACTATAGGTGGAGGTGTTGTATGTTGGAAATCCACCAAGCAAACATGTATAACATGTACCACAATAGAATTTGAGTTTATTGCCTTATAAAAGGCTAGAATTGAAGTCAAATGGCTAGGACATGTCCTAATGGATGTCCCAATGGGATAAACCTTCTCCACTAGTATTTATACATTGTAATAATCATTCTGCCATAGCATGAGCTAAATACAAAGATTACAATGGGAAAAGTATACATATTTATTTACGTCACAATATTGTAAAAAAAATCTTCTATATGATACCATAATATCAATGGATTATGTAAATTTAGAGTTAGACTTGACCGACCCTCTAAAAAAGACATTAAATCAAAGACTAGTGAGCAACAGACCATTTACAATGAGATTATATCGAAACCAAAAATAAAGTGATCGATAACTGAACCTTCATGAATGATGATCTCGAGAAGGAAGTTCAGTGGAAAAACAAAGTCACTGGATGACTCAATGCACTAAAATATTTTGTATCTCATTATTTTGATGTAAACTATAACTTGCATTGATTAGTTAAATATGTTTTCTTAATGAATTGCATAGCCATTGATGGTGGTGATGTAGTTGTAATAAATACTTAATGATAGTCCAACTATATCAGTGTGGAGTAGGGTCGATCATGTTGAGGTTTGAGCTGATCTCTAGAGCACATATGAAATTTCATAGTAAGCGCATGGCCCAAGCCAACCATAAGAATGATAATTGTTTTTCTAAATGTCATGTGAGTAAGTGGCCTTTAATTAGACAAAATGAGAATGTGTCTGGAACATAATTCTACTAATCCTCTAGGGATTACACACATATACTATATGCTTTTGTTTTAAGTATCTAGTTCAACTAAATCTTATGAATGTCATTTGTTTAACTTCTTCAAGTGAGCACTTTTCAAAAATTTAGTAGTTTATTTTTGGAATAGTGAGGGATTGTTGTGTTTTGTGATATTTTAAATATAAAAGGAAAGAGATTTAGTCCCATATGTGGGCTTTGTATAATCTATATCCTCCTTATATATGATTCATAATCCATTTGATATTTTAGGACCATATAGGACCTCAGCTTCGGACACACATGGTGGGGCAGCCTAGCTGGATTTGGGTCAGGCCAGACAGGAAACTCTTTATGTGACGTCCCTGGATTTTCTAAAACATAATCTAATGAGTGACGTCCAAATTGAAACCTCACCTCAATGAGCATCCCAATTTAAACACCCCGCACTAGGCTAAGAAGAAAAAAAATTTGTGGAAGTCAGAAGGAAATAATAGTAGGACATGCACATGAAAAATAATAAAACCATACAACACATGTTCACCATTCAACATATAATTACATAATGAATTGTTACAACATTTGATTACATATTGAAAGGTAAACTTCTACATATACATATACTACCACTAAACAACATGATCTTAAGACAACAGGTCCACATATATATCATCTCGCCACACAACTCTCAACTATCCTAGTTCTTCAAGAGCACATGTCAACACCTAAACAAGAGATTACATGTGGTACACGTAAGGACAATATTTAAGAATATTGTACTGAGTATGCCTACGTGTCTTTTGATATACTTCTCAATACTAAGCTTGGCAATAAGATATAACTAATACTTGGTAGGTATAAAGAAATATAAGAAAAATCATATACTTGCACAAAGATGTTTATTAACAAAAGAGAATACATATTTTAAGCACATTTTCCATTATATATCAATGCATTAACTGCCGAATGTTTTAATGAATTCTCTAGACTCTCAAGGAGCTCAAGATAAAGGCCTTTATGATCGACTAGCAAAGAGTTAGATCATATGTACAATGTGACCGACTACCAAAGAGTTAAGTCACTTCCAAGCACTATACTATCAAAGAGTTTAGTGCTTTCATATAATGGAATAGGTATATTATGTTTTCATGTGTTAATAGCCATAAGTATGGAAAATCAAGCAAGATATCAAAGAATCATTTCATCCAATATCATATGCCAAGTGTTTACTACACATATAATGCAAGCATATTGTATAATAAGCCAAGTAATAGGTAATGGTGTACCTTGACCACATATATTCTAATCATCAAATATTCCTCATGTCAACTGTATCCTAGGTCAAACCCTGGTTAAAACAAGACCACATATACCATCAGGTTCTCATCATTTTACATCTCATCTTAACCCTAATATGCTTGTTTGGGTTTAACCTAGTCATTAGGATATTCTCATTTTTACTTGCATTCTTGTCTTAGAATTATCTTATTGATGTTATTTTCCAATTATGTTACATATTATGGTTCATCATCTGAACATTAGCTTCCATTGTATTTTGTACAACTATTAACCCTTGTTACATTCATTATAAAATCAGGGTTACAAAACATTTATTAAGGATCATCTTCATATAGCTTGAATTCCATGCATCTAACTGATATCGAAGTTACATATTAGTTTCCAGTTACTGATATGAGCATATTTTATAAATTTTGTCATTTAGTGATCATAAATGTATTTATTGTATTTTAATTAGGGTTATTAGCACTAATTTGGAATATTAAACAAATTACATCATTTTACATACAAACATCATCATCTTAGACCTCAGATGTATTTTGGATATGATAATATAGTTTCTGATGTAGTTCCAAATTATTCAATCATCATTAGTTTATTGTTATGCATAAAATTAGTATACATCTTACATGATTTCATCCAATTTTATGCATCAAAGTACTGATATTATGTACTCATGATGTTCTACATAATTTTTTGAGAAAAACAATACCTTATTTTTTGTTCTTCTTATAATCAAGCTATTTTCTATGATTTATCTAATATCTGTGCAATTACTAAACTATTTACCTCTTTCGACCACTCAGGACCCGCCACATGGCCATTAGGGTTGGCACAACTCCTTTGCTTGGCCTGCTGGGGTCCGATCGGGTCAGGGTTGGTTTGACTCGAGTTTGCCTCCTCTCTTTTCTGGTCCACGTGAAATTGAACCCCTTAACTCGTTGTCCACCCTATGCCTGCACGTGAGTCCACAAGACTCAGTTCCCATGGTCTCCGCCTCACGGCTCTCCTCTGGAGATTACCAGATGTCGCTATCCTCTTTGTCATAGACCAAAAATGTAGTACCAGGCTTTGTATCTTCTCCCTCTCTGTCACCAGTAGGGTTACTACCTCTAGGGCCTCCCCTGTCTGTAGCTTCGGGAGCTCACCGGGATAGTCGCTGATGCCACAGTGGGAAAGGGGATTTCCCTCTTTACCTGACCCGGCTTCAGGGTTTTTCTTCCAGGAGTACCGCAACATCTAACTCAAGTGCTCTGTGACTCCAAAATGTAGTGGGAGGACCTTCTTCTACCCCTCCGAACTCAGTCTTCTTCTTCGATCAAACTCGATTTCTCTAGCCTCCCCATTAGCACAACATGCCATGAAAGCACTTGTGTTTGACTTTTTGGATCTCAACCATCCTTCACTAGTACTGAACCTTCTTTTCCCCTCTTCGATTCCTTCACACCAACTCTACTCTACTTTCGTTGTCCTTGTTTCCTACTGCTGTCGGGGCTAGAGGAACAGAAGGTATCAGGAGGTTTGTTTTTCCCTCCACCCGCCGCCAGTGGGCACACATGTAAGGGGTCAAACTGTTCATTCTAGTGATTCGAGATCAACTGCTCACTTAGCATACCCTCTCATTCCATGATGAGGGTATTGGGCATCATGGGAGATCCCTTCCCAGAGACTGATTGTAACTACTAGATAGAAGACAAAATCTCAGTTGCTGGTTCCTCGAGATGAAGCATATGCTATAGTGAATCCATGGTTAACCCCTTCTAATAGGGAGTGTGACACAACATGCCCAAAACTAAGTTAAATAATCATGTACATGGTGCCCTTGCAAAGCACGCGGGTCTCTATTGAAATATAATAGTATCATATTACGTACAAAAGATGAGCATTTATTACATATATTTTGGTGTATACCACATACATCCATCTACTACAAATTTCCAAAATTTTATAGAATTTTTCACACTTTTTCCATTGTTTTTTTTCTCATGTTCAGATTTAAAATATTTTATTCAATTTTTTGTTATCAACAAGTTATATATTAATATTATCAATGTACAATAATCATAGCCATAAAGATTAACACAACCAATAGAGCCTTACTGTAAAATTGTGCATGTTTTGTAAGATACATGATTACTGTAGCTATTAGTTACTGTAGCAGTTCATTACTGTAGCGATGTTACTATAGTAATCACTTATTTAGCATGGGTTAAGCCCAATGTAGTACAACAAGTACATGTGAGAATGTAGTGTTGTCCCTAGTGCAAATGGCAAAGAAGTTTTATCCCATATTGCTCACTCCTAGAACTTTTGTGGTTCTCATATGTAGGATCACATGGGGAACTACTGTCTAAAGGAGTCCTAGGAAGGAGGTATGCTCACCTCCTTGGTGGGTGGTATTACCACATCACAACGCACACGTGCGCGCGTCACGCCACGCCTGGCCTGGCCGGGCTCGGGCTCGGGCTTGTGGATTGTGAAGAATGTCTTCCGTCTTCTTTCTCACTACGAGTGATGTGTCTGTTCCAGTTTATGCCGGATCAAGACTAGGAGAACGGTGCCTATCTACAAGGATTGTCGGGCACTAATTTCTTTAAGTAACACATTTGTTTCTCAATGAACGATCTGGTTTGCGAATCTAACTCCAGTTTTTTCTATTCTCCTACTTTGTTTGAACTTCGTTTCTTATTTTGGATCTGCCTGAATTGTTAATTACATTGCACCTGTTGCATTTGCATGAATGACAATAATAAATATTAACAACAGTCTTAAAGAAATCAGATTTCTATCGTTAATTAACAATGATCGGTCAGGGTGGTTTGGGATGTAAAATTGATACCAGCAATATGCTTGAAAAATTTATCGGTACCAACTTTTCCCGTGGCAGAGTCGGATGGAAATTTGGCTGAATATTGCGGGTTATGATCAGTACTTAGTTGAAACTGAACCTGTATCTGATGAAACAATTCTTGATAATGCAAATATAATTGCTAATTGGAAGAAGGGTGATAAAATGTGCCGCAGTTTGATTATGTTTGGTTTAAATAATAAAATGTATGATTTTTACTCAAAGCTGCCAGTCACTACGTCCAAGGTTTTGTGGGAATTGTTGATTAAGAATTTTAGCACTGAAAATCAAGGTGTTGAAAAATACTACGTGTCTAAATTTCTTAAGTTTCAGATGGTTGAGGGTAAGTCAGTTTCCGATTAAACACATGATCTACAACTCCTAGTTCATGAACTCTCAGATGCCAAGTTGGTATTGCCTGAGAAGTTCGTTGTTATGTCTATCATAGAAAAGTTCCCTAAGTCTTGGGAATCGTTTGGTATGTCTATGAAGCATCGCAAAGGGACACACACCATGGATGAACTAATGATGGATATTAATATACAAGAAGAACACTTAAAGGAGAAAGGGGTCAAGGTGCCTAATGATGCAAATCCAACTATTAATCTTACTTCTACGAAAAACACCAAAGATAAGAAATCTAAGAATGCACATAAACCCAAGGAAAAGATCTAAAAGAAATCGAAGAACAAACCTTGTTGGACTTGTGGATAGGTTGGCCACTGGAACAAGGATTGTCCTACTAAGAAGGCAAAGAAAGCTACCACATCTGCAACTGAGGAGACAATGGTCAACATGATGACTACATCTTTGAACCTCAATGATGGGTACGTGTCTATTAAACATGAAATCCTTTCTATTTTTGAACCACTTTATTGGATAATAGACACTGGGGCTAATATACACGTGTGTGCTGATAAATCCTTGTTTGTGTCTTACCAGGTCTCTCGAGGTCGGTCCGTGACTTTGGGTGATTCCATCTATGCAGAAGTCAAATGCGAAGGATGGGTGGACTTGAAGTTCCATTCGGGGAAGGTTTTGACTCTTAACAGGGTCAGACATGTTCCAACCATTCGACGCAATATCCTTAGTGGCGTCATATTAGTTAGGGAAGGTTATAGAGTAGACTGTAAATGTAATAAGGCTATTATTACATGCCTTCGTGATTCTTTGTTTTTTGGCAAGGGGTACTTATGTGATGTGGAGAACTTGTTTAAGATTCATGTTGAACCTATTTTAAATTCCGTTTTAAATTTGAATGATTATAGTTTTATTTGCATGAATCGTGTTTCATTCGATGTATGGCATTCACATTTGGGACATGTTAATGTTGCCTCAATGAAGCGTATGATGAATCTAAATTTGATCCCTAAATCTAAAATTAGCAACAATAAATGTGAAATCTGTGTACAAGCTAAATTGCCTAGGAAGCCTTTTCATTCTATGAATAGGAATTCGGAAATTTGGATTTAGTGCATACATATATCTATGAATTCAATGGTGTTGCTACAAGGGATCAAAAGCGTTATTTTATAACTTTTATTGACGATGCGAGTAGATATTGTTATGTCTTTTTACTTAGAAGTAAAGATGAGGCATTGGATAAATTTCAAATTTATAAGAACGAAGTCGAAACTCAAACTGGTAAAGTACTTGAGCGATTAAGGTCTGATAGGGGAGGAGGATACACCTCGAACTTGTTTTTGGAATTTTTCCAATTACATGGTATAGTTCATGAGGTCACTGCTCCTTATTCACCACAATCAAATGGGATAGCTGAACGTAAAAACTGAACCTTAATAGATATGGTAAATACCTTACTCCAAACATCTGGATTACCCAACTTTATGTGGGGGGAAGCTTTGAATACGGCTTGCCATATTCTGAATAGAGTTCCCCATAAACATTCAGAGAGTAGTCCGTTTGAGTTGTGGAGAGGAAGGAAACTGAGTCTTAAATATCTTCTAGTGTGGGGGTGCCTTGCTAAGGTACTTGTCCCTGAACATAAAAGGAAGAAATTGGGACCGAAAAAGGTTGATGCCATATTTTTGGGTTATGTAGAGACAAGCTATGCTTACAGATTCCTGATTGTAAAATCAAATATCTCTGGCATTGAGGTCAATACAATTGTGCAATTACGTGATGTAACATTCTTTGAGGATGTGTTTCCTATGAAAACTGGTGTGCCCAATGAAGTTTCTCAAGAAGATTCATTCACCACAGGTTCCATTCCCAAGCATGTGAAAAGGATGACAAATGTGGGGGGCGACTCAGAACATGCTATTTCTGAATCTGATGATTATGAAGAAATAGTTGAACCAAGGAGAAGTAAACGGCCTAGGACATCTAAGGATTTTGGAAGTGAGTTTCTCACTTACAATGTTGAGGATGATCCTGTTACTTTCAAACAAGCTATGGAATCTCCAGAAGCTAAGTTTTGGAAAGAAGCCGTTAATGATGAAATCCAATCAATTCTCTCGAATGGAACTTGGGAATTGGTGGATTTGCCTCCTGGTTGTTCTGCAGTTGGTTGCAAATGGATTTTTAAGAAGAAACTTAATGCATACTGGAAAATCAATAAGTATAAGGCTAGGTTAGTTGCTAAGGGTTACACACAAAGGGAAGGAATAGATTATTTTGATACCTATTCACATGTTTCCCGTATGACCACAATCCGAGTGCTTATAGCATTGGCTTCCATTTATAATCTCTATATCCATCAGATGGATGTGAAGACCACGTTCTTACACAGTGATCTTCAAGAAGAGATATATATGGAACAACCTGAGGGATTTGTGGGTCGTGGGAATGAGCTAGTCCAAAGTGTGTAAACTTGTTAAGTCATTATATGTCTTGAAACAAGCCCCTAAGAAATGGCGTGAGAAGTTTGATTCTATGATATCATCATTTGGCTTTATTTCTAATGAATTTGATAAGTGTCAATAATGGATTCATTTTGTTATGCTTATACGTCGATGATATCCTTCTTTTTGGTTCCGATATAAAAGTAGTATATGAGACAAAGTCATTCTTGTGTAGCAAGTTTGAGATGAAGGATATGGGTGTCGCTGATGTGATTTTAGGGCTTAAAATCATAAGGTCTACTGATGGTATACTCTCTCTCAGTCTCACTATGTTGAGAAGATACTAGAGAGGTTTGAGTACACATCACGTAAATTTATTAAAACTCCATATGATTCATCCGAGCCCTTGTTCAAGAATGAGATTGGGGTTCCAGTGTCTCAATTACGATACTCTCAGATTATCGGAAGTTTGATGTATCTTATGAACTGTACACGTCCATACATTGTGTTTGCCGTGAACAAGTTAAGTAGATACACCAGTTGTCCCGACAAGACCCATTGGGAAGCTCTTGATAGAGTTCTAAGGTATATCAAGGGAACACATTCCCTTGGACTGCATTATGGTAAACATCCTTCCGTAGTCGAAGGATATAGTGATGCAAGCTGGATTGTCGTGAATTCTGGGAGTAATGGTGTCTCAGGATATGTATTCCTGTTGGGAGGAGGAGCTATTTCCTGGAGGTCTAAGAAATAGACCATATTGTCTCGGTCCACTTTTGAGGCAGAGTTGTGTGCTTTAGATGAAACTGGATTGGAAGTTGAATGGCTACATGGACTTATGTCTAGTTTACCTATCGTAATGAAGCTGCTTCCTGCAATTTCAGTTCACTGTGACATCACTACAACTATTGCTAAGATAAAGAGTTTCAAGTACAATAAAAAATAGCATAGACACATCCAAGTCAGATTGAAATATGTAAGGGAGTTAGTGTCTAATGGGGTCGTGGCTGTGGACTACGTCGGTACCAAAGATAATACAGTTGATCCTTTTACTAAAGGTCTTACCTTGGCTTTAGTGGAAAAATCCAGGTTGGGAATGGGACTGAAACCCCTATAGATTTGCAGGCAGTAGCAACCCAACCCAAAAGAGTGGAGATCCTACAAATTGGGTTCAATGTGGTAATAACAAGCTGTCGGGTAAATCAGATGACACTATGTATTCTTGTTTGATGCTTATTGCATCTGTGTGTCTATTCCCTGGGAAACCTGTTAGTGTCATGACTGCAAGTTAGTAAGAGAGTAGTCTCTTAATGGTGTCAAGTCTTAGGACATAATGTTAGTAGTACATCCTTGGAGACTCCAGCTAAGTGATTGATGTTGTGTAGGCCGCAACAGGAGAATTGGGTTGTTCTCTGTTATCAATCATGATATAAAATTTTGTATGCATGGCCTTAATGCATTGTTTTCTTTACTACCATGTCTTTATTGTGTTGTTACCAACCTATACTCTTGTACCCAAGGTTCAGGTTCAAGACTTTTGTTCACCTAGTTCCTACAGGGATCACAGTTGGATAACTCAGGTAGATTCAAACCAAAAGGTATCTATTGAAAGTACATTATGGAGGACTGAATGGTAGATCACACTACATATTGGACTTTGTGGGGGATCGTTAGATAAATGATTATTGTAGCTATTAGTTACCGTAGCATCTCATTACTGTAGCGATGTTACTGTAGTAATCACTTATTTAGCATGGGTTAAGCCCAATGTAGTGCAGTAAGTACATGAGAGAATGTAGTGTTGTCCCTAGTGCAAATGGCAAAGTAGTTTTATCCGATATTGCACACTCCTAGAACTTTTGTGGTCCTCATATGTAGGATCACATCGGGCACTAGTGTCCAAAGGAGTCCTAGGAAGGAGGTATGCTCACCTCCTTAGTGGGTAGTGTTACCACATCACAATGCACGCACGCACGTTCCACGCCACACCTTGCCTGGCCTGGCTGGGCCGGGCTCAGGATTGGGCTCGGGCTTGTGGATTGTGGAGAATGTCTTCCGTCTTCTTTTATACTAGGATACAACTAAGTAATTAATTACCTGTGTAATTAATTGTTTCTTTCCTATTCAGATTTCTTAAGTGTTTCTCTTTTGCAGATTATTCCTTATTGTGTACAAGAGAAACTGAGTGTTTACGTCTCATTGGGAATAGGATTAGGGACGTGCGTGGCTATATATATGCCTCCGGTCATTAGGGTTAAACACACCGAAAACAGTCTTCTGCCGTGGTGTGTTTTGAGAGCCCTAATCCAGAGTGCGAGAGCTGTCGTCCTGGAGTCACTTCATGGGGTCGTTCTCCTGTGCGAAGCGCGACTTCTCCTTCCCTTCACCGAGATACAACTGTCAGGCGGTGGTTCCTGCGGTTGTTGTGTTGCGCCGGTGGTGGTGCAACGAGACAACATCGACTGCGAGCGACGTGTCTGTTCCAGGTTCGTGCCGGATCGAGACTAGGAGAACGGTGCCTATCCACGAGGATTGCTGGCAGTGGCAGAACCAGAAAATTACATGGAGGGGGGCTGAAATCATATATGTGTGCATTTTAACACAAAGGGGGGCTGAGTCGAAAAAATATAAACATTAAGAATGGAACTTGAGTCTCTAGTTTTTGGAAACCAATTTTTTACCACTCCAACTAGCTCATTTTTTGTTAACTACTACGAAGTTAATGTATTTCATTACACGTGATCCACTACTTATATTAATTTTTTTGGGGGAGGGGGGGCTAAAGCCCCGGCAGCCTCCCCCCTAGTTCCGCCCCTGATTGCTGGGTACTGATTTCTTTAAGTAACACATTCGTTTCTCAACGAACGATCTGGTTTGCGAATTTAACTCCTATTTTTTCTGTTCTCCTGCTTTGTTTGAACTTCATTTCTTATTTTGGATCTGCCTGAATTGTTAATTATATTGCACCTGTTGCTGTTGCATGAATGACAATAATAAATATTAACAACATGTTTTGTACGTGCGTTAGGCAATTTAGTATTAAACTAGGTGTCACTATGTGCGCACACATCAATGTTCATGTGTAGTGAACAACAACTTTGACCAACTAGGTTAGAAAAATTCTAGAGTCTAAATCTGTTGTTTCGAAGATGCTGTCCGAGACACGTCATTATTAGTATTTATCGTACACATTCCTCATTAATTATTTAAGAGTTGATTCTTTGCTGAATGTATGACAAAGGTTGTCTGAGACATAATCTGGACAACAAGATTGGGACAACAGATTTAGAGGCGATCAACCACCCAGCTACCCTCTTGCCCACCAGGATATAAACCCTAACATCGTGACATAATTTTTTTTTAATTTTAAATAGGAGGGAAGCATGAAATTGGAAGTAAAATAATATTATTTCCTCATAAATTTCAACCCATTATGAATTTTTCGTTGAAATAAAAAATATTAGATTCTTAGTAAACAAATATTTTTTAAGAAGACTAAAGTTGACATGACTTACTAAAAGAATAAAATGAGAAAATGTGGTAGTTTTGTTACATGGTACAATACACCATGCCTTGAGGTACAATACTCGTATTCTGAGTATATCCCTTATATTTCATAAAATAAAATAATTTGACTTCTTACAAAAATACTTTTCAAAAAGATTAATGTCGACATATTTTAGAAAAAGAATAATATGAGAAAAATATACAACTTGTCTTTTGGGGCACATACTTCATTTTTTAGGTATAGTACATCAACAAATTTATACAATACACATGTTTTGATGTACATATTTGTATTTTGGGGTACAATACAACAATAAGTAAGATTGATGTCGTTTCGAGATGGGACTAATGAACCCCAAAATATGAATACCATACTTCAAGTAACACATACTATATAAAGTCAAAATACAGGTATTGTACCCCACAACACGGGAGTGATGTACCTTGAAATGAGTAATGTATCCAAAATTATAGGTAATATACTCCAAAAAACACGTACTATACCCCAACAATGAGTATTATAACCTAAAACACAATATTTATCTCAAAACAAGAAATAAACATTGGTAGTATACTCCTGAAATGGAAGTAATGTACCCCGAGATATGGGTATATCCTAAAATATTGGTATTATACTCACATATACATTACCCGTGTTTTTGAGCACATTACTCCCTTTTGTGGGCACAATAGGATGTTTACTTGTCAGTAATTGTACCCAAAATATTGGTATTGTACTTGAAAAATGGTAAAACACTTATATTAACTTCTTTATTACTATTATTTTTTTCAGACTATGTTAACATTGGTCTTGCCAGAAAAAATATTTTTCATATGAGACTTAATGCATTTTATTTTGACAAAAAATTCAAAGTTATGAGTAAAATAATTTTTTTCTCTTTCTTTATCTCCTTTATTATTTAATAGGATTTGTCAACTACATCAGTAGGACTCCACCTCCCAATTACCTGGTGGGCGTATCGGGGTGTGTAGTGTTGCTCACTACGTTAGTTGTATGTGTACTAATGTATTTGTATGTGTTTTGGTGGTAGTGTGTAATGGTGTTTCGGTATGGGTGACATATGTATCTAAATCTGAGTTTATACAACCGTTAACCTTGTGTAAACTTCTGGTGGCAGCTGGTGTGGAGATTCTTCCTATGACACAAGCTAAAAATTCAATTTTGTTTGAAGCAAAGTGGGTACTTTTTTTTTATGAAAAGTGGATTACAAGGAAAGTTTTTGTTCCCAAATTTTTTTCTGTAAAAGTTAAAATGAAAAAGAAAAAGAGTATGTTGTTGTCATTTTGAAAGGTGTAAGGATCATCAAAGTAATATCTAAAGCTAATTATTTGACAAGAAAGGACAAAAGATTTTGAAACATAAAAAGACTATTTTTAGTTGTCTTGACACTTATGTCAGAATAAAGAATGTGCTTGTTATAAAAGTGATGATTATTAATAAATATAGTGCTAATACTTTATTCTACTCTACTAAGCTCTGATTGGTTTGGTGTAAGTCATAAGTTACACAGAACTCATTTTCTGATAACTTCAGTTCGATTTCTGGAATTTAACTTCCATTCACTATCATGTGATTGGTTTGTTATAAGTGTAAATATGGAAATCATTAAAAAATAATGTTTCTTTTTTACTGTGTAAATATAACAAGGATGGCAAAGACATAAAAAAGAGTCATATTCGTGAACAATAATAATAAATTTTAATCATAATAACCTCAACAAGTAGTCATATTACAAACCTTGCTCTTTAAAAAAATATTTTTGAGTGGTATAATTATTTCTAATAAAAATATCGTGATTAAAATCACATTAATAATTTTATTTTACTTTGTATGTACAAAGTGAAAAAAGTATTGTAATGTGATTGAAATCATGTTACAATATTTTTATTTTTCTTTGTATGCACAAAGTGAAAAACATTGCAAAGTGATTACAATCGTAATATAATATTTTATTTCACTTTATATGTACAAAGTGAAAAAATATTGTAATGTAATTAAAATTACATTATAATATTTTTGTTTCACTTTGTATGTACAAAGTAAGAAAATGTAATGTGATTAAACTCACATTATAATATTTTTATATCATTTGGTATGTACAAAGTTTTATAATATTACCCACAATTTGATTCGTCATTGTTTAACACAATATACGATATTAATTTTAATATATTATTCACACACAATCATAGCTAATTATTATTTTTGACATCAAGTTGTATAAATATGAAGAATAACAATATTTTAGTTAAATCATATTTTTTTCACATGGTTCAGCGTGTTATGTTTTTCATAATGTTTATATATTTTTTAGTTTATAAGTTGTATTGATAATAGTGGTTATAATGTAAAATGTTTTACATAGTAAAATTATAGTGTAGTATTTTGTCATATTATATTATGGCTTGGCAATAAATCATGTATAGACTTCTAACATTTATAGTCAGAAATAATTTATATGTATCATTTGTGAAGAATGAAGAATGTAATTATATATTTAAATGTTATTAATTGTTCCGAAACTCATTTTCTGCTCTTTTTAAGGCTTCGATTGGTTTGGTAAGTCATAAGTTAAATCATTTCTTAAAAACTCTAATTTAATTTCTAGAACTTAAGTTCCATTCACTTCCATATGATTGGTGTGTTGTAAGTAAATATGGAAATCAATCAAAAAATTAATTTTATTGTGTGATATATAAAAAGTAAGGACCAAAAAAATGGTAAAGAAAGAATCATGTTCGTGACTTATCAAAATAATTTTTAACCACAATAACCTCAACAAGGAATCATGATGCGGATGTCACTCCTTTAAAAATATTTTAATGTGATATGGTTATAATTTTTATAAAAATATTATGGTTCAAAGCACATTATAATATTTTTACTTCATTTTGTGTGTACAAACAATTGTAATGATATGCACATTTTATGTGTTTGTAAATATAAATTTGGTTCATTATTATTTAACAATATGTCAACATTAAATTTTTAGTATATATTCTTCGCGTATGGTTAAAGTTCATTATCATTTTTAACATCTTATTATTTAAATGTGAGAAGTATAAAAATATGTTAAATAAATCATATATTTGTGACAGGTGCGGTGTGATAACATTTTAATAGTGTTTGTATATTTTTTATTTTATAGACCACAATGATAATGGTAGTTATAGTGTAAAATATTTGTGATGGCGCCACTTGTAGTGTACGGTGTTTTGTCATATTATGTTATGATTTTGACAAAAAAATATATCCACACCGTTAACATTCCATCATAAATATTTTACACCTATTATTTACAAAGAATGAAAAATATAATTGTACAAAAAATATTGTTAGTTGTTTCAGAACTCGTTTTCCGTTCTTTTAAGAGGGAGTTCAAGAACTCTATTTTGTAACTCTGTAAGTCACTGGAACTCACAGAACTCTAGTTGTTTCAGAACTCGTTTTCCGTTCTTTTAAGAGGGAGTTCAAGAACTCTATTTTGTAACTCTGTAAGTCACTGGAACTCACAGAACTCAAGTTCCAGCACTTACTTTAAACTAATCATGAAGAACTATTTTAAAAACTCCAGTTTATGAGTTTTCCGAACTAGTTACAACAAATCAATCGGAACCAAGAGAGAACTCAGGAACTACATTTTGTATGTAAGTTTGTAACTCGTCGGAAGTCACGTAACTCAAATTTCAACATTTATTTTAAATCAATCGTGAAAAACTGCTTAATAAACTTCAGTTCATAAGTTTTCTGAACCGGTTATGTCTAATCAATCGGAACCAGTGACACCACTCGTACTCTCGTTCCTCATAACAAATGCCGCCCTAGATCTTCTCCTGTTTCTTTTCTTTTGGGTCCAAATCTCCTGTTCCGTCCAAATCTCCTGTTCCGTCTGCCAGTTACAGTTCCTATTATAGCCATTAGGACTCTGCCACGTATCTAGCAGGGGTAGTGCACGGTCTGTATTTATAGCTGGCCTGGGAAAGGAACAAACCGGCAAACATGAAGTGCAGGAAAAGAATACACAAACGCTGCCCCTCGCGATTGTGGTTATCATTGACAATTAACAAGTAAAGAACGAAGCGGCAACTTGTTTTTTTGCCGAGATGGCTGGCCCATTGGTTTGTGATAAAGAAATTTCAACCACGTTGCCATGCTACATAACCAACGAAATTTTGTCATGTATACCGGTCATCAAGGTCGAAACGGATAGTACTTACAGACATTTTCTGCCAGTTCAACACTATTATGGTTAATAAATTTAAACAATGTATATCAGCCGTTGTTTGTTACTTAGTGTAAATGATAAATAAGATGTCACATGGGTTAGATAATCAAAATAAATTTAAGTAACATGTCACTTGAAATCCTTGCGGCAGAGAATAGATTTAGCTATCGTGGTTATATATTTCTCACAAAACTCCTCTTACATATTCCTCAATATATACAATGATATTTATGTACATGACATAATAGACTTTGTAAAAATAGTAAAAGATTTCATACATGTACTATGGACATCTTATCATCATGTTTATTTGTCATTGCTTCAGACAATAATTATCTCACACAAAATTAGTATATGACGACTAAACTTATCAAAATGGTATACCGAACACAACTTAAATATGAAAATTTATGTGGAGGTGTTTGAAACGATTTTTTCTTTTATTTTTAAAAATACAATTTAGTCCTTCTATCCATGTCATATTTGTATGTTGTTTTTATATTGAAGTTACATCCTCCGAGGAAGTGTCACTTACTAACACTTTTAACAACAGAAAATATTTGTGCTCTGAGGGAACATAATAATTATGAAAATTGGTAACCAACTCTTACATATCATATATACAACCTTATAGGAAAACCATGTATAGAAAAAAATTGTAAGATTCATTATAAATTATAATAATAACTAACAAAACCAAAACTACAAAAAGTAGGCCAACTTCATTTAACACATGAATATTCCCTATCCATAATCTACTACACACATTGTTAAGGACACTGACGAAGAAGATCAATAAAAGAAAAGGAATAACGAAGGATCCCACTGTTGGTAAGGTATGCCTATAGAGCTAATTATAGGATGATTGATATGGCATAATTACCTAAAATGATTCGATTAATAATAACATATATATAATGGCAAGCTTCTAATTCATCTGTTTCACTCAGTTATGAGATAATGAGGATACAAAGTGAATGTCTAGAGAATGATATTACTCAATGATGTATGTCTTCATGTATTATCTTTTTCAAAATGAGATCATACGAATGTTAAGAGTACATATACATATTCTCAATATGTCCCTAGTCGGTTGTTACTGTGGAAGACAGATAGATACCAGTAACACATAAGATTGGAGTATGAGTTGGTTGATGATTGAGTCTCACTAAGTCATGATATGGCAATATCAAACCAAGTACATAGATACATGTTAGGGAACAATGTATTCGATAGACCCACCTTGAGAGTGACACATAGTTTTGGTGGTCATAGTCATATCTTATAGTGAAGGTGGTAATTGTGATTCTTAGACCTAAAATCACTACACTTGTCACATATTGTTGGGTACACGTTGAAATCATCATATGCAGTCATGAAACATGGGTTGTTATAACAGTGATAATTGGGTGGCTTTGACACATGGGGATAGACTGTGAGTGATACATATGGGATTTGTCCCTCCTACTAGAGTATGATATCCTGGCCACTTGATAAGCGAGACTGAGAAACTCATACATATGTACATGTGAATCAATATATGATATTGAAGTCACATTATCTCTGAGAGTCTGCTCTATATTCAAGGAACATGGATTGAACATTGAGAGAATGAACTTCAATGCCTCGACTTCATCATAGATATTAGTGACAAAGGAATTATACAATCACTACAACACCTTACCCAAATTGTAGGTTGAAGTTGTTCTCCAACTTTCCATTCATTAGGGTAGCAGTGATGTGCGACTAAGCACCACTCTTTGCTTGTGATGTCATAAGCTAGTTATGAACATCCACTGCCAATGTGACATGTGACCTATAGGATAACACATATAGGAACTCATCTAGAAGAGGAGTTTAATCTTGAATGACAATTGGATTGATTACTAAAGTGTTTAGGTATTCAATTCACGGAACATATTGACTGATTGGCTAACCAAGCCTGCCGTGCGACCATCTCACTGGATAAGATGACTATTTGGGTAAGCCAGACGAGTGTCTCAAGTAGTTGAGATGGCCGTTTGGAGGTCAGGCTGATCGAATGATCGAATTGGCTCATTTCTTCCCTTGAACCAACCGACTCAATATGATTGAATAGATCGGTTCATCTCAACTCACCAGATGTCCGTCTAGGTGAGTGAGATAGGTATCTAGCTCCAGTGAGATAGGTATCTCACTCGAGTGAGATGGCCCAGTTGGGGTCGAATGAAGATTTAGGATGTTTCCCGGATAGTTTTGATTGCATATACTTGGAAAGTAAGTAAAATTAATATGTATATCATTTGGAATCAAAATTGTCAAATTTGTGTGTGGTTAGAAAATTGCAAACAGTTGTTTGTCAGTGTGAGACGACTGTCTCACACCCCAGATGGCCGTCTGGGTGTTCCAGATGACCGTTTGGCATGACCTGTTGGCATCTCACAGGTTGAGAAAGTTCAAGTCCTTCCAGTCCTTTCCACTCTCATACAATGCCATACAAACTGAGAACTCTGACCCTAACCTTGCCTATAAAAGGAGGGTATTGGGGGATTCTCAAGGCACAACACAGATAACTGAGAATCAGTTCCTCTAACAACTGTTGTCCTTTCTAGTTGTGATAACAAAGAGATCCCAGAAAAGTTCTACCCAACAGTGAGGGATAGAAAAAGGGAGAGAACAAATGATAGTTGCCATTATGGGAGAGTAGGTTGGTAACTAATGCACTAATGGGAGGGACAACTCCTTATCCATTCTTGGTAACTGACATGAGTTCTAGTTGGTCCGTGTGGACTACTCTAGAGGAAGGAGTCTTTTGGCTGCTTCTCAGAGAGCAAAGTCAACTTACAGTCCTTGGTGAGACTATCAGAGATGTTGCAGATAGCTGTTCATGGTGATGACCCGGGGATGTACATCCACCATCCAAGAGCAACTTGTCAGCAGTTGCAAAGAAGCGAGTTTTGTCATTGGACTTTCTCCAGGACCAGGTATAGCTTGCTAAAACCATCCTTCCTATTTCATAGTAGTTAACGTGATCTTATTATTATGGGAATACATACAGATAATTTTTTTTGTTTCCGCTACCCTACTCTGATCTGATATTTGCCAACAGTTGTATCAGAGCCACGCCAATTTACTATGTTTTAGGATAATCGAAATGATCAAATTTTTTATTTTATCATTTATTTGTTGCATATGATGTGATTATTTAAACTTCTCTCATATCTGTATTCGATCAAAGAACACATAATCCCAAACTAATATATATATATATATATATACATATATATACACATATATACATATATATATATATATATATATATGCAATTTTACACACATCTCCCTAAAATCGGTTTTAAGTGGATGTGTAATGTGGTTATGGCCTATACCCTTTATCTGGGTCTGCATACCGAGCCTCTACCTCCCTCTTTCCAATGTAAAGTGAATGCTTTCCTACCTCTGTTCCCCTCAAATTTAACTCGAGGTTTCTCTTATTCAATGTAATAAAGTAGTAATAGGATAGTTTTTTTTCATGCAACAACAATGATTATGATCATCGC
This sequence comes from Alisma plantago-aquatica, assembly GCA_963693085.1. Lineage (NCBI taxonomy): Eukaryota > Viridiplantae > Streptophyta > Magnoliopsida > Alismatales > Alismataceae > Alisma > Alisma plantago-aquatica. The sequence goes on from OY856412.1 coordinate 799,799,888, forward strand.
TGGTTGAGATGACCAGTTCACGAGATGAGCTAACCATTTGGAAGACCAAGGAGGACAAAGCGATGGAACCAGATGACTGCCTGGTGGACCAAACCAACCATTTAGAAGGAGTCCAAACATTGATTGGATAGGAGGCCACACGACCATCCTAGAAGACCCAACCGACCGTTTGGAAGGAATCCAAAAATGAGTTGGATAGTAGGCCGCACGACCGTCCCAGAAGGCCCAACCGAACATCTGGAAGGTGTTTAGACATTGGTTGTACAAGAGGACCAACTGGCCGCCCAAGAGGCAAGCTGACTGGTTCAAGGATTGAACTGATCTACCCAGATTGGCAAACATAGGTCTACACCAACAAGAAGTTCATACATGTGTTGTGATGAGTGACCAAGGTGGTAGTAATCCCTTGTGGCTCCAAAGAATTACAAGTAGATATGTCCATAACCATCATCTTTTTTTATATTGCATTTTTACATTGTGGGATATAGCATGTACACGATACATACTATATATGTGGTGATTGGATACAATATATGTATATGTATGATATATATAAAACCCCCCAATATTAATTCTAAGATTCTATTTAATAGCAATACATACGAAAAGCGTGTTCGTGTTGGGTATTAGGGGAGACAGAGAAGGCAGCGGAAACAAAAAAAAAATTCTTCTCCTCAAACCCAGAACAAAGGAAATGCGTCAACGTCTGTACAATAGGAAGGATGATTTGTGGAGGCGCACCTTGTCCCGAGGCTTGCTCGGCGACGTTACCTCGCGGCTTGTGCGGTCTTCACCTCTGGTCTTGGACGGTGTCTGTGCAGCTCTTGGTCTCACCAGGACTGTCGGGATTGACAGTTGTGCTCCGAGCGGCAGAAGTCTCCCACCTCTGAAGTAGTCCACACAGACCACCTGGAACTCCGATCTCCTTGTCTCATAAGGAATCGAAAGGAGTCGCACCCTCCTATCGACACACTAGCCACCGACACACTCTCCTGCCACCAGTCGCTTTCTGTAGTTGTCTTTCCCTTGTTGTGCCTCCCTTATCGGGTAGCACTTTCTCGAGCTCTCTCGGTTACCAAAACCATAGAGAATGACAACTTTACAGAGCAACTGGTGCACTAAGTTGTACTTTTAAGAAGCCCCCACTACCACTATATATATAGGAGGGTCATGGGACAGGGTTCTCTATCCCGGGCAATGCAAGATTAATGTAAGAGTAGAAGGGTTCGAGATTTTCCATAAAACAACCAACTACGCCACCTGAACCGATCATTTCATGCATGAAACGGTCGGTTGGGGAGTTGAGCCGATCGGTTCACACCTCAACCGATCGGTTGGGGCACCTGAGCCGATCGGTTCACTTCTGAGTGGATGGGTCGTGGTCCTGATCCTACTCAAATTGATTTTCAAATTTGTTTCCGATTAATCAAATATTAATCCTTGTCCAAATTGAATTTGTACAAGTGAAACAAATTATATTTGTAAAATCGACTTTCCAAACGATCTCCGTTGGTCACATGAGCTGACCGATTCAACAATTGAGCCGATCATCTCATTGCACATGAGTCGATCGTCTCACCAATTGAGCCAATCGATTCACCAACTTGAGCCGATCGGTTCATCTTATGAGCCAATCGGTTGGAAGTGTAGATTGTGCAAAATCAGTCAATCGTAGTTTCAATCAATCTGATACTCTAATCAATTGGTCCAACACCTTAAACACTATGATTTTGAGCTATCAATCAACTGAGTGTTTAATTGAACTACTAAACTCCTTTAGTAATCAATCTAAACATGATTTGTGGATAAACTCCTTTTCCAAGTTAAATCCTATGTGTGTGACCCTGCATGTCCATTTCATGTTGGTAGTGAAAGTCCATAACACTTATGACTTCACAAGCAAAGAGCGGTGCCTAGTCACACATCAGTGCTACCCAAGTGAAATAGAAAGTTAGAGAACAACTTTCAATCCTACAATCCGTGAATGGTGTTACAGTGAATGTATAATTCCTTTGTCACTAATGTCCTGAATGAACTCAAGGCATGGTACAATCATCCTTTCAACGTTCCTTCATTTCCTTGATCTCATAGCAGATTGGGTGAGATGTGTGTGACATCAATATCACATATTGATTCACACATGCATGCGCATGCCTTTCTCAATCCGACTCATCAAGTGGCCATGGACATTAAACTCCCTTAGGAGGGATAAATCCCATATCTATCACTCACCCCTCAGAAACCCCATGTGTTACAGTCACTCAATCATCACTTTTATAACAACCCATGTTTCAGGACTACGTTTGATGATGTCAAGGTGTACCCAACAACATGTGTTGAGTGTAGTGATTTTAGGTCGAAGAATCACACTCACCACCATCACTGTGAGAGATGACTGTGACTACCAAATCATGGTTCCATGTGTCACTCTCACGGTGGGTCTGTCCGGTACACTTGTTCTCTAACAAGTACCTATGTGCTTGGTTTGATATCACTATATCATGACTAATGAGATCCTGTCATCAACCAACACACAATCTAGTCTTTAGTGTTATTGATGTCTATGGTTATTTCCACAATAACAACTGACTAGGGACTGAGCAAGAATGCATACTCTTAACATTCATATGTTCTCATCATTTAGGTCCTCAACCCAAAAGCATACGTCATCGAGTAAAACAATTCTTTAGACATCTATCATATTATACTATCATCTCAGAAACAGTTAAACATATAGATCGGAAATTGCCTTTATTATTATTCAAATCATTTACAAAGTATCCCATTACAATCATCACATGCTATATGGGCATACGTACCAACAGACTCCCACTTTCACTTAGAGCCAGTCACCTAGGAAGCTCAGTCCTTGTGACCTAGCATGACCATCATGCTTCTGCTGAGAAAGGGGTTTAGTCAGTGGATCAACTATGTTGTCTTCAGTTGGTACTTTGCAAATCTTCACAACTCCTCGCTATATGATCTCTCATATGAGATGGAAGCGCCGCAGTATGTTCTTTGACCGCTGATGTGATTTGGGCTCCTTAGCTTGAGCAATAGCTCCATTATTGTCACAATAAAGCTCAATTGCATCACAGCTACTGGGAACTACACCAAGTTCAGAGATGAACTTCCTGATCTACACAGCCTCCTTTGCTACATGTGAAGCAGCAATATACTCGGCCTCTGTAGTAGAATCGGCAACTGTTTCTTGCTTGGAACTCTTCCAGCTCACAGCTCCATTGTTTAGGCAAAACACAAATCCTGACTGTGATCTGTAATCATCTTTGTCAGTTTGGAAGATTGCATCGGTGTAACCTCTTACAACCAGTTCTTCCTCGCCGCCGTATATGAGGAACTGATCCTTAGTCCTTCACAAGTACTTGAGGATGTTCTTTATGGCTTTCCAGTGAGCATCCTCGGGATCTGACTAGTACCTGCTCATCATGCTAAGAGAATACGAGACATCTGGGTGTGTGCACAACATAGCGTACATTATGGATCCGATGGCTGATGCATATGGGATCCCATTCATACACTCCCTCTATTCACAAGATTGGGGACATTGAGCTCTAGAGATGGTAACTCCATGTGACATGGGGATGTAGCCTCTCTTTGAGTTCTCCATGTTGAACCGCTTCAACACTTTGTCAATGTACGTGCTTTGACTTAATCTGATAAGCCTTTTAGATCTATAGCTATAGATCTTAATGCCTAGAATGTAGGATGCTTCTCCTAAGTCCTTCATTGAGAAAGTATTCCCAAGCCAAGTCTTTACCTTCTCTAAGGCTGAGACATCATTCCCCATCAATAGTATGTCATCCACATATAATATGAGTAATGTGGTCGTGCTCCCACTAACCTTCTTATACACACAAGGTTCATCTTCATTTTGAATAAAGCCAAACACTTTGACTTCCTCATCAAATTGAAGATTCCAACTCCGAGATGCTTGCTTCAATCCATAGATTGACCTTTATAGCTTACAAACTTTATTGGCGTTCTTTGGATCTATAAAACCTTCAGGTTGTGCCATGTACACATCCTCATTTATATTCCCATTAAGGAATGTGGTTTTAACATCGATTTGCCAAATCTCATAGTCATAGTAATCTGCAATTGCAAGCATAATCCTAATGGACTTAATCATGGCAACTGGAGAAAAGTTTCATCATAGTCAACACCTTAAACTTGTCGGAAATCCCTTGCAACCAATCTGCCTTTATAAGTTTGCTCATTGCCATCCATTTTGGTCTTCTTCTTGAAGACCGACTTGCACCCTATGGGTTTTACCCCTTCAGGTGGTTCCAACAAAGTCCATACTTTGTTGGAGTACATGGATTCCATCTCAGATTTCATGGCCTCAAGCCATTTCTTAGAATTTGGCCCATCCATAGACTCTAGATAGGTAGTTGGATCATCATCTATGATCAAATCACCACCTTCCTAAGTCACAAGGTATCCAATACTCTTAGGTTCAAGGCGTGTCCTACTAGATCTATGAGGTCCTTGTGTTACTTGAGGAGACTGAGATTACACAACACCTTGTGAATCTCTATGTTCCTCTTGTACATCTACTGGTTCAATGTTTTCTTGTTGGGCTTGAACCTCTTCAAGCTCTATTTTCCTCCCACTATTTCCTCTGGAAATAAATTCCTTTTCTAGGAACATAGTTGTCCTAGCAACAAACACTTTGTTGTCAGTAGGGTGGTATAAATAGTATCCCCTCGTTTCCTTGGGGTATCCAACAAAATAACATTTATCGGACTTGGGTCCAAGCTTATCAGGAAACATTTTCCTGACGTAAGCCTCACAACCCCAAATCTTAATAAAAGACAAATCGGGTTGCTTCCCATGCCATATCTCATATGGCATCTTTTGAACCGATTTAGACAGTACTCGGTTAAGTGTAAACGTGGCGGTTTCAAGAGCATATGCCCAGAAGGAAATCAGAAGATCAGCAAAACTCATCATTGATCGCACCATATCTAGTAATGTGTGATTCCTTCTCTCAGACACACCGTTATATGCTATGGTTTTCCAGACGGAGTCCATTGTGATATAATACCATGGGCTCGTAGAAGGTCCTCAAACTCCTAGCTTAAGTATTCTCCACCTCGATCAGATCGAAGTGCTTTAATACTTTTACCAAGTTGGTTTTGTACTTCATTCATGAAATCCTTGAACTTTCAAGGGTTTCTGACTTATGTTTCATCAGGTACACATAGCCATACCTACTGAAGTCATCAGGGAAGGTAACGAAGTACTGATACCCACCTCTGGCATTAGTTCTAAAAGGCCCACATACATCAGTATGTATGAGTCCTAATAGATCACTAGCTCTCTCAACTTTACCTGAAAAGGGAGTCTTGGTCATCTTGCCCAACAAACAAGATTCACATGTCTCTATTGATTCATAATCAAAAGAGTCTAGATAACCATCTTTATGGAGTCTAGAAATGCACTTCTCATTTATGTGCCCTAGACGACAATGCCAAAGATATGTTTTATTTGAGTTATTGAGTTTTTGCCTTTTGGTGTTTACGTTGTATACACTTGTCTCTAGATCTATCAAGTATAGACCATAAGACATTGGGGCACTTCCATAAAAGATCCCATCTTTTGAAATAGAACACTTTCCATTCTTAATAATAAATTCAAAACCATCCTTGTCCAAGCAAGAGACGAAAATGATATTCCTATTTATGGCAGGTACATAATAGCAGTTCTTCAACTCTATTATTAGCCCACTAGGTAGAGTTAACTCATAGGTTCCTACGGCACTAGAGGCAACTCTTTCCCCATTGGAAACAGGTAGTTCAACCTCACCTTTCCCTAAAGGCCTACTTCTTTTAAGATCCTTCACATTTGAACAAATGTGAGATCCACATCCGGTATCAAGTACCCATGACAAAGAAGTAGTAAAGTTAATCTCTATCATGTATACACTAGAAGTAGAGATCTATATCTCTTGCTTCTTCTTCCATCGTTCCTTCCATCCTCTCCATGTTTTGAGCGCAGAAGATTCTGACATTGGTTTGGTGAGAGAACCCTTCTCTCCTTCACCTTTGTCTTTAGACTTTGTTCTATTAATCTCCATCAATGAACTATCCTTCTTCTTAAGAACACATAGAGTGGATTCAAAGGCTACCAGTATATCTTAATTGTGCAAAACACTTCTCACAATCCCAAACCAATTATGGAATTTATTCTCAATTAATTTGCCCATTTTAAAAGATGATTCTTTTGCCATTATACAAGAGAAAATTGCATTTGTCAAAACTCCTTTTGATTTGATTTGATTTGAATAAAATTTAACAGTAGTTAATTATGCCTTTAATTAATTATCACTCCCACTATTTTGATTCAAATTGACAACCCTCACAATGAATTCGGAAGATTGCAGTTACAATCTTCTAGCGGGTCAAGATCATGAAATCCTCTGAGTCATGGACCAGCTAGGGCTGTCACCCACAACTCAGATATTCCTGGTAGGCAACTTTTGACAATTGCATCATATGAAACTCTTGAAAGATGTCATGCACAACTCCTTGCCATGATCACCTCCATGCCTCAAGGTGCTAGATCCTATCTAGGTCACCTTGTTAAGTCCGACCTAAAGCCAACACGATGAATATGCACCCTACTAGGGCAGACCCACATATCCATCCTTCACGCTTCCATGAGATAGACGGTGCACCACTCTAGGGCGTGCCCACACTTGGCCGATCAAGCTTTTTACATGTGTTGCATTTGGAAGGCATCTAAAACTTTAATATTTAATGAGGGATTTGGTTTTATAGGTACATATACATATCCAATCACCACAATATAGTAAGTATCATATACATGCTATATCCCAAAGAAAACATGTGAAATGATAAAAGCAATGATTATGGCCATCCTAATGTGATTCCTCGAGCCAAGAGGAACAACGGTCATCTAGGTCCACATAACATGCAACCTTTACAAGATGAACTTTGTGCTTTGCCTTTCTGGGTTTGATCAACTCATCACCATGATTGATCTGCTTGCCATCAGGTTGTTCGGTTGGGTGCCACCAGCCGATCGAATGGCACCTCCAGCTGATCGGTACACTGGTCGTCGTGCATCTCCTCAGGCCACCATCCGCTCATCTTGCTCCACGAACCGGTCATCAAGATGTCTTCCGTTCATTGACATAACAGGAAATAAGATTCTATCGTATTTAAATTTGTAAAAGGAAACCCTGAGTCACATTCGGGGGGAGCAAAGGTAAGAAAGAAATCTTGAGTTATCTTGAGTTACATCAGGAATATGAGATAGGGAAATGGTGCACAGACTGAGATGCAAGCAACCACATTCAACCAAGCACACACAAACATATGGTTTATTGGCCATAACCATGTTATACATCCACCACAAAACTCGTTTAAGGGTAGCGCGTATCGAGTGCATTCATATTACATATCATATATGTATATTGGGATTTGTGGATTTATGATTGGACATGCATAAAGCCAATTTTATTCGCATCGTATGCAATAAATAAAGGAGACAAACTAAAATCAATCATATCGATAATCCTAAAGTATAGAGCAGTTGACATGGCTCTGATACCACTGTTGGGTATTAGGGGAGACAGAGAAGGCAGGGGAAACAAAAAAAATTTCTTCTCCCCAAACCCAGAACAAAGGAAACGCGTCAATGTCTGTACAATAGGAAGGATGGTTTGTGGAGGAGTACCTTGTCCCGAGGCTTGCTCGGCAACGTTATCTCGCGGCTTGCGCGGTCTTCACCTCCGGTCTTGGATGGTGTCTGTGCAGCTCCTGGTCTTACATGGACTATCAGGATTGACAACTGTCCTCTAAGCGGTAGAAGTCTCACACCTCTGAAGTAGTCCACACAGACTACCTGGAACTCCGATCTCCTTGTCTCACAAGGAATCAGAAGGAGTCGTACCCTCCTATCGACTCACTAGCCACAGACACACTCTCCTACCACCATTCGCTTTCTACATTTGTCTTTCCCTTGTTGTGCCTCCCTTATCGAGTCACTTGCTCGGGCTCTCTCAGTTACCAAAACCAGAGAGAACAACAACTTTACAAAGCAACTGGTGCATTGAGTTGTACTTTTAAGAAGACCCCACTACCCCTATATATATAGGAGGGTCATAAGACAGGGTTCTCTATCCCGGGAAATGCGAGATTAATGTAGGAGTAGAAGGGTTCAAGATTTTCTGCAAAATAACCAACTGTGCCACCTGAACCAATCGTTTCATGCATGAAATGGTCGGTTGTGGAGTTGAGATGATCGGTTCACACCTCAACCGATCGGTTGGGGCACCTGAGCTGATCGATTCACTTCTGAGCCGATCAGTTTGTGGTCCTGATCAAACTCAAATTGACTTTCAAATTTGTTTCCAATTAATCAAATATTAATCCTTGTCCAAATCGAATTTGTACAAGTGAAACAAATTATATTTGTAAAATTGACTTTCCAAATGATCTCCGTTGGTCACATGAGCCGACCGGTTCAATAATTGAGCTGATAATCTCATTGCACATGAGCCGATCATCTCACCAGTTGAGCCGATCGGTTCACCAACCTGAGCCGATCGATTCATCTTATGAGCCGATCAGTTGGAAGTGCAGATTGTGCAAAATCAATCAATCACAGTTTCAATCAATCCGATACTCTAATCAATTGGTCTAACACCTTGAACACTATGATTTTGAGATATCAATCAACTGAGTGTTTAATTAAACTACTAAACTCTTTTAGTAATCAATCTAAACATGATTTGTGGATAAACTCCTTTTCCAGGTTAAATCCTATGTGTGTGATCCTGCAGGTCCATTTCATGTTGGCAGTGAAAGTCCATAACACTTATGACTTCACAAGCAAAGAGCAGTGCCTACTCACACATCAGTGCTACCCAAGTGAAATAGAAAGTTGGAGAAAAACTTTGAATCCTACAATCCGTGAATGGTGTTACAGTGAATATATAATTCCTTTATCACTAATGTCCTAAATGAACTCAAGGCATGGTACAGTCATCCTTTCAATGTTCATCCATTTCCTTGATCTCAGAGCAGACTGGGTGAGATGTGTGTGACATCAATATCACATATTGATTCACACATGCATGCACATACCTTTCTCAATCCTACTCATCAAGTGGTCATGTACATTAAACTCCCTTAGGAGGGACAAATCCCATATCTATCACTCACCCCTCAAAAGCCCCATGTGTTAAAGTCACTCAATCATCACTTTTATAACAACCCATGTTTCAGGACCGTGTTTGATGATGTCAAGGTGTATCCAACAACATGTGTTGAGTGTAGTGATTTTAGGTCGAAGAATCACACTCACCACCATCACTGTGAGAGATGTCTGTGACTACAAAATCATGGTTCCATGTGTCACTCTCAGAGTGGGTCTATCTGGTACACTTGTTCTCTAACAAGTACCTATGTGCTTGGTTTGATATCACTATATCATGACTAATGAGATCCTGTCATCAACCAACACACAATCTAGTCTTTAGTGTTATTAGTGTCTATGGTTATTTCCACAATAACAACTGACTAGGGATTGAGCAAGAATGCATACTCTTAACATTCGTATGATCTCATCGTTTAGGTCCTCAACCCAAAAGCATATGTCATCAAGTAAAATAATTCTTTAGACATCTATCATGTTAACTATCATCTCAGAAATAGTTAAACATACAGATCGGAAATTGCCTTTATTATTATTCAAATTATTTACAAAGTATCCCATTACAATCATCACATGACTTGCTCCATGGGCATACGTTCCAATAGTTCTAATAAGTGTAGGTTACACCTTTGCGTGGTATGTCATCTACCTTGTGGAAGTGTGATGGTAATAATATAGGTTTCACCTCTGCGGAGTGCATTATTATCGTATTGGCTATTAGGTCAGGCTTAACTGGTGATTATTCAAGCGTCTGGGCCCAGATGCATGCAATGGTTAGGAAAGGAGTTGCATATATCATCTATCTAGAATTTCATATGATGTATTTGGCAAAAGTTTCCTACCTTGTTGATTGATTGTGTTTGCAGTGTTGATCGGGCCATAGTTGAATTATCTTGGGTCTGACTCATTAGAAAATTGTTCATTGTAATTTTCTGAATTGATACTTCACATTTGTCAATTTGATTAAAATAATGATAATGATAATGAATTAAAAACCTAATTGGTTTATAATTATTGTGTGCGGAGCGGGCTCTGGCTCTGGCGATTGCGATTGCGATCGCGACCTAGGTGCCCCCGCATGGCGTCCCAGCTTGGGGGAGGGGTCAAGGAAGCCTTTACTTGCCACCTTCTCCCCCCAGGCCTCTTCCTCGGTTCACTTCTTCCCCGTCTTCTGGCGCATGCCTTTCTCTGGGCTTCCTCTGGTCTCTCCTCCGTTTGGTGGCAGCTGTGGCAGGTCCGGATCTCTGATCTGGTTTTCCCGCAGTGGCTGTTCGGAGTGGCGAGCTGGGAGGCTGGCGAGCCGGGCTCCTGCTTCTGGTGCTTGCTGAGGTGACACCCTCTCCTCAGTCTTGTTCTCTTCTCTTTTCTTGTTTTGCTTTAGTCGATCTTGGTTTGGGCAGGTTGTTCTGCCTTTTTCCTTCTTGTTTCTTTCCAGTTTCGGTCTGGGTTGGTGTCTCCTTGGTCGGGCGGTGGGCTACTGTGCCTATGTGTGTGCAGAGGGTAGGTAACAAGTAGGGGTCCCGGTCCGGGTGGAGCTTCTTAGCCTCTCCTTCCTCCTTCCCTCTTTTGGCGCGGTAGGTTTAGGTTTGTTCTGTTTGGTTGTTTATCAGTGGTAGGTGTCTTTTGTTTTTGTCTCCGCCTATCGATTTCTGTGGTTGTCGTTTGTGGATCGTGTCGTGCCTCGGGTTCCTTCCTGGGCAGACGGGGAGGTCGGGCACCCCTTGGTGCTCCAGGCTGAGGAGGAGTAAGCTGGGTTTGGGCTTTGTGCGGGTCTTCCGCCCCCTGTTCGCAGTGGTGGTCGGTAGTGGTGGTGGAGTTCTTGGCACTCTCTACTCCCCGCCTTTGTATCCGCATGAGCCATCCTTCCTCTGTATCTGCATTGCTGGGGTTTGGCCTCCTTTCCAGGTCTCCTGTTTGGTGCAACCTTTGTGCTCGTCACTGGTAGTTGGGTTTCTTGTCTAGTGTTGGGTAGGTGTTGTGTCTGTGTTGTTTGGTCAGTGTTGTTGCTTTATGGTCGAGCTCTTTGTCTTGTGATCTTGCGTTGTCTTCATGATGGTAATCTTAGTAAGTGGCTATGCTAACTCCTCTCAAGATGTACTCACAAGCTCTTGTAGATTGATGAATTCCATCCCAGATAGCTGTTTGAGACAGCCACTACAAGAGGTGGACGGTGCAGAAGCGTACCTATCGCATCCCAGTCTGAGCTTTGTGTTATGTCTTTTCACAAAAGGAGTTGCTGCTTGGTTACTTGTTGAGAGATGTCTATCTTGTAGATGCCGTATGGCTTACTTTTAATGATATTGAGCTATTTAAAAAAAACATAATTATTATCACCCACTTTAATAAAATCAAATCAAATCAAAATGAGTTTTTGACAAAACTACAAATTCTTTTGTAGAATCAAGTATCAACAACAAACTATCACTTTTCTCTATTATCGGTCCTTGAGAAGGACACACTTATTGAGAACAACTTCTACGACTGGTTCAGGATGCTGAGAATTGTTCTCAAGTAGGAGCACAAGCTCTATGTCCTGGAAACTCCAGAACTAGAGGAACCGGATCAAAATGCTCTAAGGGTTGATAAGGATGCTTATAAGAAGAATATTGAAGATGTGTGATGTCAAGTGTCTGATATTATGCTCCATGAACCATGAGTTGCAAAGGCAACATGAGAACATGCGGCAATTGAGATGGTCACACATCTCAGGAATATGTACCAAGATTAGGCAAGACAAAATATACGATGTCTCCAAGGCATTATTCAAGTACAACATGCTAGAAGGAGATCCAATAGGTCCTCATATACTCAAACGCATTGGGTATGTGGAGAACCTTGCTAGACAGGGATTCTCCTTGGGTCAAGAGTTGGCCACTGACGTGATTCTACATTCTCTTCCAGAGTCATATAGTCAGTTTGTCATGAACTACAACATGATTGACTTTGACAAACCGTTGACAGAGTTGTTAGGCATGTTGAGAACAAATGAGACACAAATGAAGAAAGACAAGCTCAAGTTTGTGATGATGATCAACAAGACAAAGGGGAAGTCTAAAGGCAAAAGCAAATCTAAGAAGAGTTCTAAAGCTATCTAGAAGCCCAAGTCTTTTAGATCTCAAGGAAAAAGGTGGAGGAAAGAAAAGAGGCAATTCTCACCATTGTTACCAGCCTGAACATTGGAAGAGAAATTGCCCACTCTGGTTAGAGGAACTAAAGAATAAGAAGGATGGAACTGAGGCCTCTACTTTAGGTATAAAGAATATAAGATAAATTTGATTACTTCTTAAGTTTTTATATATGATACTAGTTTAGAGATCTGACATACATATGTGCAAGATATGACAAGAAGTAAAAGTCCTCATAAAAGGACAAAGATAGACAAGGCGGAATAAGTGTTGCAAAATCCATAGTCTATATTTAAATGTATCTTAGCCAATGGGCATGAAATAGAGAACTGCTATTTCATTATGCCATTAGAATAGAAACATTTTCTTTATGCATCTTGCAAGGACACATATGATTATCAATAAAGATTTCTTAATGCTTCTATTTCAAAATATATGATCTTGTATGGCATTGGCCCAAAAAACATCTTGAGATATTTATGAAAAATGATCCAAAGATGAATGTTTATAATTTTTATTACCAAAGGATTATAACTGATAACTCAAGACTATCATTAGCATTAGTCATCTTGTGCAAGTTGGAGAATTGCATGCCTGGAATACATATTGATGATTGATCTAGATTCCCTTGGTTATTGAACTTAAGGAAACATGTAAGTCTTATTCACACACAATATGACATGACACCCTTCACTAGATGTAGTGGGAGGATAAGTCTTCTGTTAGACCTCATACACATGATGCATGGAGATATTATGGATGAATTCTATAGATATACTTCATTTCATTTACTAGTAATATAATGATGTACTCACTAAATAGAAACATAAATCTCTTGAACTGTTCAAGGAGATTATAAATGAAGTATAACTTTGATGAAATTATTAAGAAACTTTGCTAAGATCAAAGGTTGAAATACTTTGCATCAATACCTTGAGAACCTTCTAAGGAAAGAACTGTGATAATGTATCACAAATCATATCTATCTAAACATGATGATGTGTCAGATTGAAGGAATTGTACCATGATGAGTCATGGTATAATTAATCAATTAATATAGTCTTCTTATATACTCATAAATATATACCTATCAATAAATCATGTACCATATGAATAGTTTATCTAGACATCATATATGATGTAATTTGGGAGTGTTCCAATATATCTAATGGATTGAAACTATTATTGAGAAAGTAATTTCTTGAGAGGGTTTATCCACAATCCATAATTGATGATTATTACTATTAATCCCAATCTAATAGAATTTTTTTTCTATTATTAGGATTACTAAATTCCTAGAGATCTAGTGGGAGTAAAAGTAATACTCAATTATTTGAGGCCAACAAAGAGGTACAATGAGAATCACAAGTTTTTGTGGAATCTCAAGTTCATCATGTAGCATATAATAAATTTGAGATTGGAGGATTGTGAATCCAATAATTTAGATGGTTTGTTCATACAAGATGAGCCAACTAGTCAACTAGAAGCTACTTCTGAGCTATATGGAATCCATGTAAGCTAACAAGGTAGAACCTTGATAGAGCCACCTAAAGGGTAATACCGAAAGGGTGCATTAAGGTATTATGGAAAAGACCCACATGGATAATATAAAATAACAAATTGGTTGAATGGTTTTTCAAATCATCTCAATTTGTTGAACATGATAGAAATTCCGTTGCCAATTGTTAAGCTTGTTGTTGTAGTAATGGACTATGAGATTTGGCATATGAACATAAAATTGGATTCCTTAATGGAATACATCATAGGATGTGTACATGACTTAGTCTAAAGGGTTTTATAACTTCATAAAGGAAAATAAAGTCTCTAAACTACAAAGTTCAATCTAGGATTGAAATAAGAAACTTGGAAGTGGGATCTTTTCCTTTGACCCGATAGTCAAAGAGTTTACTTAAGTCAAGATAAAAGATGAAATTTGTGATTAGAAAATATTTTGTGGGAGCATATATGAATATTCCACAAATGATGAGGAATGACATCTCAATATTGTAAATATTGAGAACTGGCATGAAAACCCCTTCAGCAATGAGGGATAAGATGAAACATCTTATGAGATAAGGATTAAGACCTATGAGACAGTTCTTGAATGTTTCACAATGGAAGTTTGAACATGTATAATAGCAATGTGTTGAAAGAGTTCAACACGAATGGATTCAATAAAGGATAATCCAAATTAGTCTCTTATGAACCATATTTTCCAATTGTTGTGAAGAATGGAAATATCATAAATAAGATTCCATGGGCCAACCCCAATAATGGATGTATCATGTAAGCTATTGACATACTTATCCCATATAATCTTATATGTATTGAACATCACAAGATGATAGTAAATTCCAATAAAGGTTATTGGAATGTCATAAAAGATATCTATTAATACTTATGAAGTACTTAAGGATAAGATTGCTAGTTAGAGATTATAGCAATAAAAGGAAGAGTTGGATGAAAAGGGTTGCATCGATGCAAGCTTCCATAGTGAGAGAAGTGATCAAAAATTAAAATATATTTGATTTAAAAGGAGAAGTATTGATTAATTGGAAATTTTCCAAACTAATAGACTTTAATTCTACTGTATAAGAGAAGCTGAGTATACTTGTCTTGTGAACATAGAGTGATACTATATGGATCTAAAAGGTTCATGTGATGAACTTATATATGTTCCAATCATTGATGACTCAGTAGAGATACTATGACAACAATGGAGCTAATTGTTAGGTATGGAATGTCAGATACCATATTAAGGTGGTTTCATCTGAGAGAGAAGAGATAAGAAACATAAAATATACCAACTATAAGAAAAGTATTACTAACCTGCTAAATTATCACTAGTGCAGCAAGCATGTTGGACATTTTAGGTCACTAAGGATGAGATCCATTAGTGATTGGTTCTAAGTGTGAGTAAGAGTCTATTGGTAAGGTATGTATGTAGAGCCAATCATATGATGATTGACATAGCATAATTACCTAAAAGAATTTGATTAATAATAACATATGTAAAGGCAAGTTTCCAATTCATGTGTTTCACTTAGTTATGAGATAATGAGGATACAGAGTGAATGTCTAGAGAATGATATTACTCAATGACATATGTATTCAAGTATTAGCTTTGTTGAAATGAGATCATACAGATGTTAAGAGTACATAATACATATTCTCAATATGTCCCTAGTCAATTATGACTATGGAAGGTAGATAGACACCATTAACACACTAGAAAGGAGTGTGAGTTGGTTTATGACTGAATCTCACTAAGTCATGACATGGCAATATCAAACCAAGCACACATCTATATGTTAGGTAATATTGTATCAGACATTGGTGCGCTCCTGCCAATGGTGTTACACACTACTCAATTTGGAGTTTTGAATAGATGCAACCCTGCAGACGGAAGAGCATGTGTGGATTCACTTTCAAAATTTATAAAACCTAACTTAACACCTACTTCTACTAAAACAGCTAGACCCACAAGCGCACGGGGTCATGTCATAGTATAGGGAGGTGGCAAGTTTAGGGTCAATCCATAGGGAAAAGAGGGGGCACTAGAGCTAGATTTAGTTTGGCTAGGTTCCTACTGGGGAGACTAGGGTTAAGGGTTTAATGGTGATTTGATTGTTAACTAAGGACGAACAAGAAAGCAATTAAAGGAAAGAATGAAATCTACGTTAACATTAGACTAGATTAAGGCTAAACAGGCAAGAAAGGATTAAGCTAAGCATGAAAGAGCAAACTACACTAAGGCAAGCAAGAGCAAAAGAGAAACTAAAGAGCTAAACTAGCATGAACAAGACATGAGCAAAGCAAGAAGCTAACTAAGCAACAAAAGAGCCAATTAAGCTAAGCAAGCACAAAACTAGGGTTTTAAGCAGTAAAGAGAGGTATGGGTTGTTTAGGGGTATGAACTTATCACTTAAGTTGGGGGGTGACATATGAACATTATGATTCCATTTAGATTATCCAAACCAAACAACAAGTTAGAGTCTAATGAATTAACCTAAGCTACTAATTGGCCATGGATATACTAGGTTGTGTATAGGGGAACTAGTCCCTAACACCCTACTACCCTTACGAGGCTCAATTGGGTTAGGGATTAGGTTCAATTCAAGTAGAGTCTAATCAAGCCTAGGTTTCTAGATTAGACATTCTTAGGACAATTAGGGGCCGAGGGTAGTAATGGGGAGGTGAAATTAGGGCTTTGGACCCCAATTCCCCCACATTCTAGCCTTGAGAAGGCTCCATGCTAATTGCACTAGAATTATCCAATCTAGCTACTTAGATCTCTCACTTAGGTTTAGAGAGATTGATTAGGATGTAGGAAGATGGGAGGCAACCTAGGGATCCAAGAATTTGACCTAGGGGCAAATCCAAAAAATTCACACATATAAGCAATTTGCCTAAATTCCTAGGTGATTTCACACACAAACCAACAAGCAATCCATGGCGAATGAGATAGAAATAGAATATAATCATTAAACAATGGAATTACAACATTTACATGTCATTTTTCCTCAACATGGTATCAAAGTAACATAATTTCCCCCAAACAGCCCACCCAAGGGGCCTAGTTACTCATAACAAAGCAAAATACAAAAAGAAAGGAGATAGAGGAAGAAGTAGCCATGGAGCTCGGTGTAGATGAGGAATCTCCTCCCTCCAACTACTGCAAGGACGTCCTCCTTCATCTCCTTGGATGGAATGGAGTGGGATGATGGTGGGAAGTGGATGGAAGGCTTAGATATGGGGGATTATGTGGTGGAAATGGTGAAATGGAGTGGATTTGAGGTGGAGGTGAAATGGAATGGAGTGGAGGTGACAAGGAAGCAAAAATGGAACTCTAAGCAGCCAAACCCCCCGACCCCCAGCCGCCACTCGGGCTTATATAGGGATCTAGGGGTCTAGGGTTAAGTTAGGGGTAAAATGGGGAAAGAAGTGAAAAAATGGGTAGGTTTTGTGAGTAGCACGACCGTGGTAGGTAGGGTAGACCACGACCGTGGTGGATGGGCACGGTCATGGGTTTATTCCATCAAAGTTAACAGGGTTTTGGTCGATTTTTGGCTGAAATGGCCACGACTGTGGCGGTCACCATGGTCATGGTGGGTTGAGGGTAGCACGGTCGTGCTACGTGGAACGACTGTGGTGGGACATGGTAGCACAGTTGTGCTGCATGGCATGATCGTGGTGGGTGGTCGTAGAATGGCCGTGCCGCGTGGCACGACCGTGGTAGAGTACGCTCTGCAGCTGCTTCAAAATTGAGATTTTTCCTGTGATTTCTTCATTTGTAGCACGACCGTTTTGTGTTACCACGGCCATGCTGGGGGCTTTGCTTGCACTTTGAGA
The DNA here is from genome assembly GCA_963693085.1 of Alisma plantago-aquatica. Classification (NCBI taxonomy): domain Eukaryota; kingdom Viridiplantae; phylum Streptophyta; class Magnoliopsida; order Alismatales; family Alismataceae; genus Alisma; species Alisma plantago-aquatica. Next base: position 799,817,572 of record OY856412.1, read on the forward strand.
TTCAAACTTCATTATCCATGGACTTTTTTGCTTTAGCTTGACTCTTGGCCTCTAGGGGTAGGTTGGGGAGCTCTGGGGCCTTCTTTGGGCTCCTCCATCTCTCTCGTCCATCCAAGTGTGGTCCAAGTACCTGAAAAACATGCAAATAATGTATGTAAGTGAATTTTACACAAATATGCATATTAAGTGAAATAACATGTAATCTAATAGGTATAGATGTGATTGAAATGCAAAATGCCACAAGATGAAGCCCTAAAATAGGGCTAAATCACCACCCCAAACTTGAAACATACTTGTCCTCAAGTATGCTCCAACTCAATCTCTCTACAAATCTTCCACAAATAAGAAATGACATATGCAATGTAAAAGATGATTATTGCTGAATGGTATCAAAGATGAGTAAGTACATGCATTCCACCACTCTCCTCTCATGCTTTCACAATCCAATCATGAAAAGAGCACAAAGCATATGAACTTCAAATATAGCACATAGAATACACAAGTTATACATATTGCTTCCATTAAGTTCTGGGTAAACTGTTTCATGATGGTGTTAATCAAGGATGACTAGGAGTATTGTTTCGCATTTATGCATTCAATCTTATATTTCAAATCACACCAAAAGACCCATGTGGCTGCGAAAAAAGGCAAAATGAGCTAGGTTTGATGTTTCCTATCTCAATGGGTATGAAAGTGGAAGAAAGGGTTGTGGTAAGATTTTTGGAGTGCTTTTACACCCTCGTCTTTTCTTTATTTGAATGCTCTTAAACAGGATCATCCTTTTATTTTATTTTTGCATTTTTTTTCTTTGCCCTTGGGGTAGGTAGGGCATATGGTGATATGAGTGATGCGGTGAGATGTAGATGTGGCCACCCCAAACTTTTGGAGGTGGCCACGGCTAATATGTGCACTTTGGCATCCTTTCATGGGGCGGAGGGGTAAGAAGATGGTGAGTGAAAAGTCAGGTCAAAAAGGGGTCATAGGTATGATTCTCCTCATAAGACATCCTGCATGAAAATTAATCCAATACTTCATCCTAGATATCACACCACATGAATAAACAAGATGAAATTGATATATCAAACAAGTGATTCCACAAGCACTAAGCATTTAAAGTTTGCTCAACTTCACAATTCATCCAAATCAATCACAATCATAAGAGAGGTGATGCACATGTAAAAAGTGAAACATTGATACCACTTAGCAACAAACAATGGTAATTCACTTGCATTTGCCAAAGGTCATCATTTTTACTTAAAACAGTAGAGATTGGGTCAAAACACACTTTTTAGACAAGAAATCTCAAATTTGGGCAAAATTGTGCTAAGCTGCCTCGAATCACATCTAATCCTATATTATTAAACTTAAAGTAGCAAATAAGCAAATCCTAGCCAAAACATGCAAAAATTACCAAAAATCTGCATGATATGCAATGCATGGCAAAAATAGCAACATTTTTGAAAATTACGCAAAAATAGCAAGGAAGCAAACTACATGGCATGCAAGTATGCAAAACAAGCACACAAAGTATGTATACACAAATATGAGAGATGGTTATACTATTCAGTCATCTTGAGCAAAAACTTAGAACAACGAACATAGAAGAAAGTGGGGTAAACAGGGGCTTACTGTCCTACTACCCCAAACTTTTAAACCATATTGTCCTCAACATGAAATAGAAGCTCAGAATGATAGGGTAGAGGGAATGGAGTCATGGTAGATAAATGCCAAGAGGGGAGAGAGATCCCAATGTGTCCATTGAGAAGGGGATAGCCTCCACAGACGTGGTGTGCACCATGCCCATTTGGGAATGCATGCAACACGGCCGTGTTGTGTGGCACGACCGTGCTGATATCCTTTTCGTAGCTTCTCTACTGATTCACAATTTTCTCTTCATTTTTGTTCTCCTCCTTGTCAATATCATCCATGCATCACTATCCTTCCAATGTACCTATCCTAAAATGACATAAACAACAAAAATCATCAAGCATAAAGTGTGTGTGTGTGTTTTTTCTTAGAAAGTTTAAAAGCAAAGCAAAAGTATACAAAATTGAAGTTTGGGTGAAAAAATCCCAAACCTAGGTTGGTTGCCTCCCACAAGCGCTAAGTTTCATGCCTTCAGCTGGGTTTGTTGTTCTTTCACCATCAATGACATGATTTTACTGTGCGTATAATGCAAGTGCACGCGTCAAAGTAGTATAGGCCCTTGTGAGGCCCAAGTCAAACTCAGGGACACTGAATTATCAGTAGACTACTACTAACTACTCACAATCAGCTAGACCAGTAAAAAAGGTTATGATAGTTGTTTTAAAAATAAAAGAAAATAAAATAAAACAAAGCAATCGATTAAATGTTTAGTTTAATCAATTCAGATGGAGATCTTTAGGGTTGCAGTTTCACCACGAGTTTTCATTGTATGAATTTCCATATAGTTACTCAGGTTCATCTCTCAATCCGGGTAGTGGCCTATAGTCAGAATTGTCCACTGTCGTGGTACAATTCACTACCTATGTCTAGGTCGGTTCCACCATCATAGTAACCTATACCCTAAACTAGGTGCATTAGAATCGACCTCTGGGTTTCCACCATTAACCTTACATCACCTTGTTCAAGGGATTTGTTAATTAATGTGAATTTTGTCTCTTTTCAACCGTTAATTCTTCTTTCAAAGTAATTAAAGGCATTAGATTATCATTATGGTGATCAAGCATAACAATATAATTGAGAAAACGAAGTCATACCATAGATTTAAGAGATAAATTATGAATTACTATGATAAAAATGTCATACAATGCTTCCCCGGGCTACTCGCGGTCCTAAAGATAAAGGGTATTAGCCCCGCATGTTCATCTCAGAGAAAAACATGGTTGAGAAAAGGGGAAACATGGAGGAAAATGTGAATAAGTAATGAAACCCCTAAACGGAGAAGATCCAAGCATTCCTTGGCGGAGAATGCACGATCTACAACCTGTCGGCGGTGGAAAACGTCTTCTTCGGCTTCTGGAACGGTCGGGGCATGCTTCTGGGCTCCGTTCTTCTCTTCACACCTTCTCGGGACGTGTGCAGCGGCTAATGACGGATCCTCTGCTCTTGGCCGCCATCATTAGGTATAATCATCGAGTTAGGTTGCAAAAATATCACAGCCGTCAGATTTGGATCGATCTGAAACAAACTTTAATCTGACGGTGTCGATACCATCGACGCAAGTCGATGGTATCGACACTGCGTGATATCGGCAAGTCTTCTTTTCTTCTCTTCATTGCGCCTGATGCTGACTCGATACCATCGACACAAGTCGATGGTATCGACACCCTGAGGCGTCAGTTTTATCCTTTTTCCGTTGCTGAATCTTCTTATGTCGATAGTATCGACTTTTGGGTCGATAGTATCGACTGTCTGCTCGCCAGCAACCTGATGGTAACTCGATATCATCGACATCCCTGTCGATGGTATCGACTATGTGCTGCTCCTTGCGGCTGGCTGCCTGTGGCTGTATCGATAGTATCGACAGCCATCGATGGTATCGACAGCTGCAGATATGCGTTTTTCCTGAAATTTCAAAACAAAACCACATAAGCCGAGATAAAACCTATCATTGTAATCATTTATACTCAAAACAATAAAATAAGGGAAATTTGACACTGAGAAGGGTTATAGACTAAAATAAGTGAATTATGCAATATTCACCGCCAACATGACCAATAAATGCATAAAACACAAGTAAAACAAGTCTATAAATGCGACTCAAAATCATCGCATCAAACTCCCCTAAGCTTGAACATTGCTCATCCTCGAGTAGCTAAACTTTAGAATAGAATTGTGAGGGTCAACTAAAGAACAGATTATCACAACAAACAACACCATGTGATCCCCTCCAGACATTCACATTCCAGCCCTTACTAACCACAGAATGATAATTAACCTAAAGGCGAAAGTAATCATCCATAAATGGTTTCTACCTCAAAATTGATGAACACTATCACATAAGGCAGTTAACATAATAAAATTCTCCGGTTCAGACTCGGTGCATCTTATGATCTCCTATCTATGTTGCTTGCCCTAACTACCATCTACATGGAAGCAGTTCTCCTGGTATTAATGAGTGAGGAGAAAATCACAGAGGCCTACCAATTCGAGCAACGGGTGGATGGAATGGGTGGCTCATGGAAGAAATGGAAGCATTATACGGCTTTAACATGCATAAAACATTAATGACCTAAATGATGCATATGCAAGTGAAAATGCCCAAATGCCTACATTTGGGTGGAATGATGCATGCATTATCATCCCGTCTCAAGGTGAGATGGAATATCTAGGAGAACTACATCATGTCCTCATTCTTCTTAAGATGCAGGTGAGACTATGTTCCTTTCTCCCTCTCATTCTACTTGCTTCTCACTACTTTTTTTTCTTTTTTTTGTCAAAATTTTTTTTCTTTCTCTTATTCTTTTTCTTCAAGCCCTTATTTTCATAGCTGACAATGAATTGTTTGTCGGGCTCACTTATTGCTGCATAACTTATACATTTGAAACATTCAGAAGGTATGGAACAAGTTCATCACCTTTTATGTTCAGAAGACATAAGATGCAAGATGTACTTTATGCACAAAAATGTGAATGCAGTTACAAAATGATGATTATGCAACTAAATGACACGAACCTAAGGATAATGTGCATGTATAACTTATCTATTCTTTTTTTCATGCAAATTATGTGAAAATAGTTGCAATTCAATACCTATCTACATGGAATGCAATCAAAGAAATTAAAACCGTAATGTGCTTCTAGTTCTTTAGGTGGATTATGAAAACAATGGAGTGGATAGATCACAAGACTAATGGACCGAACCTTTGAAAATTATTATGTGTCCCTCCTTACTGACCTGTGTAGTAATTAAGAGGTTTCTCTCTCTTATTTCAAATTAAAGTCTCATTATCCTTTGGTCAGTTTAGGCTCAAACAACCAGTTCCGTCCAATTTTCATGAATCATAGGAATGTATAGTTGTGATTTCCTATTTTAGAGTTGACAAACCCAATTATTTCCTTAAGTTATGTGCTCAAAGTTAAACAACACTAGCTTGCAAAACACTAAATTTTTTTAAAATTTTCCATTGATTCCCATGTACAAGCAACGAGATGACACATGACTTAAGACATCCACAATTACACTAGATAGAGTGTGGATCCTACAAACAAACTAAGAACTAAGAAAAAAAAACAATAAAAACTTAAAAACTGAGAAAACTAAAGGATAGAGCTATTCCAACCCCCCCTAAGATTGAATTTGACTATGGTCTCATAGTCAAAAACAACCTTAAAAGGTGGAACAGAGATACCAATCATTCTTCAGGAGGAGGCGGGTACTGCGGTGCCATGGGGTCCCAAGATGGGTACTGCCCCTGAAAGCTCGAATCGTACTGGGGCATTGGTGGAGGTTGTGGATACCCCCAAAAATAATTCTGGCTCCAATAATGATCGTAGAAGGGCTGCTGCTGCATCTCCATCCTATGCAACTTGTCGTGGATGTGCTGTTGGTTGTCGAGGAGGAGGCGCTCATTCTCGAAAATAGCCCTCTGATTATCTAACAGCCGGTTCGTTGTATCTTGAATACCGACATATGAAGTTGTATGCTGCTGCTGCGTCTGATGAATCTCCTACAGCATTGTATACATCCACTACATGGAGTAGGCATCCTCTCCTTGATAAGAGGGATGTGGTGGCGGAGGCTGTGAAGATGAAGATGCACCCGGATGCATGCGGGGACGCTTCCTAGGTGCCACTCGTGCACGAAGAGGGGTGAAAGCCTCCTCTTCCTCTTTAGGCTCGTCGTCGTCATTGTCATCATTGCCACCGTCTTCATCTGAGTCATCAATGGCTATGATGGGCCACCTGAAATGCTGAGCGCCCTCGATGTTGAAGACGGGGTCTGGAAGTGAACACTCTTGATATGCTTGATTGACATGGCAGTGAGCATATGTCAAGCCATCATGAAGTAGAATGAGGTTGGAGCAGTGCAGATGCTGCAAGTTGACCTTGCTCCTGTTGGAGAGGGGAGTAAGATGGGAGAAATTTAACCCAAGATAGTGGGCCAGCAGTGTGATGAGCCCTCCAAGGTGGATTGGAGCCTTCCGCCTACTCCTCTTTACAGCCAACACACACGTTAAGAAGAACGTGCCCCAATTGCACTCCTCGCGCTTCAACAATTTATATAGAAAAAATAAATCTGACTCTTGAAATTTACTGAGAGACAGATCGCCATGAGTGAACAGCATGGTGCAGAGCATTCAGTGCAGAATCCGCACAAACAGATGCTCAAAATATGCAACTGCGGCATTATGGTAGCTCACGGATTTTCCAGGGGGCGCAATCACTAGCTCAGTGAAAATAGCATCATAGTTAGTCTGGTTGTCTGGCCTCCGGTACTAGTCTCTCCCATGATTCCAGTTGTAGATGGAATTGAACTGCCTGAGGGTGAGAGTGTAATCGTTGTTGTATAACTGAGAAAGAAACACGACCCTTGATCCATTCCCGATCAGTGGCGATGACGTCGTTTGGCACGACACATATGTCCAACGACACTATGAACTCTGCCACTAGCTCCTTGTATGTCGGCCATTCACCAAAGAATGGTTGGACATCGGCGTGGAATTCCATCTCATCGGGCTTCCAGCCCGTATGCCTTGCCTGCCCCTTGAGAATGTAGGCAAGATTGGGCTTGAACCCAAGATAACGAACATGTCCTGATTGACGTAGCGGGTCGACTCTATCTTTCTCTTCATCAGCTCCTCGTACACCTTTCGGATCTCCGCGGAAGGATGGACAATCCTCGGACGAGGAATTGATGCAGTAGGTGGAGGAATGAACTCGGGGATCTCCATAGGATCTGCCCGTGAAGAAGATGAATCGGCTGTACGCACCATCATCGCAAAGAAAGAAGGTAAAGAAGACGGAGCTCGGTGAAGATCGGAGAAGACAATCTCCACTCAGTGAAGGATCGGGGAAGAACTCGCTCCTTGGATGCTTGTAGCCGGGATCTGATTGCACATCAAGATGCACGGTACAAGTGGAGGAGAAAGGCTCGGAAGGTGTGATGTCATATGACAACAAGCCCTCCCTTTTATAGATGAGGCCGTCACTCCTGTGCACGCGTCGATACCATTGACGCGGGTGGATGGTATCGACACCTATAGCACAATCCGATCTTCCGCTAGTATCGACTGCTGTCGATAGCCCGATGTAGGGGCCCAGATCGATGACGCATCGATACCATCGACATGGGTCGATGGTATCGACCCATCCCACAGATCGACTCTCTTGATGTAGCGATCACTGTTGATTTCCTCTCGCGGATTGGTGACATGTCACGTCGATACTATCGACTGCTGCTTAGGGCAAACACCCTCGCGAGGCCCGGCTGCCACTTTTTGTGTGTAACTGGGTTGATACCATCGATAGGCCCGTCGATGGTATCAACTTCACTAAGACAAAGTCGTCTGAATATCTCTAGAGATCTCGCGAGTATCGACAGCCATGTTGATACTATCGACTCCATTTTGGCGAGCAACCTAATGGCAGGTCGATACCATCGACGAGGCCATTGATAGTATCGACTCAGAACGATTTCTGCAGCCACCTAACTATACCCCTATCGATACCATCGACACAAGGGTCGATGGTATCGACCCTGACTCAGTACTACACATTAAATAAACGATTAAGGTATCTTGTTTACACTAAAATTACTATAAAATCAAACTAACTTACAAATGTGAAAGAAACTAAACAAAACTACCAATGGCTGGGTTGCCTCCCAACAAGCGCCCTTATTTAACATCTTAGGCTAGACAAAATAAAGCTCCTCATGCATCTGGAAGCGCAATGAGTTTGACATCATTCACTTTCCTTGTGTAATCCTCACTGAAATACAACTTCAATCGTTGCCCATTAACCAAGAATGTTGTCTCACCATCACGCGCCATGATTGTGCCATGTGGCCTGACCTCCTCTACGGTGAAAGGTCCACTCCATCGGGATTTCAATTTCTTGGGATGCAACATCAACCTGGAGTTGAACAAGAGTACACAATCTCCCTTCTTGAAGACACACATATGAATATGTTGATCGTGAATCAGCTTTGTTCGCTCCTTGTAGATCCACGAGCTTTCATATGCGTTCAACCTCAGCTCGTCAAGTTCATTTAGCTCTAACGCACGTTTCTTTCCGGCTTCATCATATAGCTCAAATTCAACTTCCTCAGTGCCCAATGCGCCTTATGCTCCAACTCCACCGACAAATGGCAGGCCCGACTGTAAGCCAACCTAAAAGGCGTAGTGCCTATAGGTGTCTTAAACGCCACCCTGTACGCCCACAAAGTGTCCGACAGCAAGGTGCTCTAGTTTTTTCTCGTCGAAGCCACAGTGCGCTCCAAGATCTTCTTAATTTCCCTATTGGAGACTTCCACTTGCCCCTGTGTGTGCGGGTGGTACGGGGTACCAATGTTATGCTTTACATCATACTTTTTCAACAATGCCGCGAACTTCTGATTCCGGAAATGTGTACCTCCATCACTAATAATCATTCTTGGTACACCAAACCTGCAGAAAATGTATTCTTTGATAAACATGCACACTACGACAGCATCATTAGTCCTAGTGGGTATTGCCTCTACCCACTTCGATACATAGTCAACAGCTAATAGAATGTACAAGTTAGAATTGGAGGACACAAAGGGTCCCATAAAATCAATACCCCACAGATCGAACACCTCGACCTCTTGAAATACATCGAGGGGCATCTCCTGTCTTTTTGAAATGTTACCTGCCCGTTGGCAGGAATCACATCGCCGCACATAGTCATATGCGTCCCTGAGCAAAGTAGGCCAGTAAAGGCCACTCTTAAGTACCTTGGCCGCAGTTTGAGAACTAGCATGGTGGCCACCCGTCGGTAGAGTATGGCAATGACGAAGGACACTTTCATATTCCACCTCCGGTACACACCTACGCAACACACCATCCCTACACTGCTTCAACAGAATAGGGTCATCCCAGAAATAATAACACAAAGAATGGAAAATTTTCTTTTTTCTCTTGGTATGTCCAATCATCCGGGATAATTTTGTAGGAAAGATAATTAACAATGTAAGAAAACCAACTATCTTTCGATTTCACAAATAGAAGTTGTTCATCAGGAAACGTCTCGGTAATGGGTATATGCACGTCCTTCTCATCTACCCTTTCCAACCTAGACAAGTGGTCCGCAACCACATTTTCTATGCCCGCGTTATCTTTGATTTCAATATCAAATTCTTATAACAGTAGGATCCACCTAATCAGTCTAGTTTTGGCATCCTTTTTCTCCATCAAGTACTTAATGGCAGCGTGGTCCATCCATACCACAACTTTAGACCCTACAAGATATTGTCGAAATTTTTCAAAAGCAAAAACAATGGCGAGAAGTTCTTTTTTGGTTGTCGTGTAATTCAGTTGTGCTTCATTTAAGGTTTTGGACGCATAGAAAATCACAGCGGGTTTATTGTCCACACATTGTCCCAAACTGCCCCCACTGCAAAATCCGATGCATCACACATCAGTTCGAATGACTTTGTCCAATCCGGTGTTTGCACAACCGGTGCGGAAATCAATTTTTCTTTGAGCACATTAAATACATTTAAGCACTTTTCATTAAAATCAAACACAACATCCTTCTCCAGCAGCTTAGATAATGTTTTGGCGATTTTTGAGAAATCTTTTATAAATCGGTGATAAAACCCAACATGACCTAGAAAACTCCTTACCCCTTTTACCGAATTCGTTGGGGGCAATTTGGAAATAACTTCAATCTTCACGGGATCTACCTCCAACCCCTTGCTAGACACTTTATGTCCAAGAACGATCCCTTCGCTAACCATCATATGACATTTTTCCCAATTGAGAACCAAATGTGTGTCCTCACATCGTTGCAAAACTTTGTCCAAATTGTATAAACATTCGTCGAAAGACGCACCATGGATGGAGAAATCATCCATAAAGACTTCCAAACAACATTCAACCATATCAGAGAAAATGGCAAGCATGCAACACTGAAAGGTTGCCGGTGCGTTACACAAACCGAAGGGCATACGGTAGTATGCAAAGGTTCCATAAGGACAAGTGAAGGTGGACTTCTCTTAGTCCTTAGGATCAATGGAAATATGATTGTAGCCCGAATAACCATCGAGAAAATAAAAATGAGATCGACCTGCCAATCGCTCTAAAATATGATCAATGAATGGGAGAGGAAAATGATCCTTAAGCGTAGCAGCATTCAATCTACGGTAGTCTATACATACACGCCACCTGGTTACCAGACGGGTCGTGACTGGCTCATTCAACAAGTTATGTGTAACAGTAATTCCCCCATTTTAGGGACTACCTGTGTAGGACTCACCCACGTCGAGTCGGATATGGCATAGATGATACCTGCAGAAAGGAGCTTGATCACCTCCTTCTTGACGACCTCCATCATGCTAGGATTTAGTCGGCGCTGTGGCTGAATTACCGGTTTGGCTCCTTCCTCGAGCCAGATCTTGTGCTGGCACAAAGTAGGGGAAATCCCCTTAATGTCTACTACCGACCACCCGAATGCACCTCAGTGGTTCTTCAGCACGATCAGCAGTTGATCCTCCTCTTCGGCACTCAGATATGTTGAAATAATCACTGTCAGCTTTTCACCTTCATCTAGAAATGCATATTTCAAGTGCGGTGGCAATGACTTCAATTCTAAATCTGGCGGGATGATTAAGGATGACTGAAGCGGTGGTGGGAGTTCTCCAAGGTCTTCATAGTACCTAGGGTAGAAACACGGCAGCACCTGAAGCATCTTGGCACACTCTTGAAATGACTTGCTTCTCATCCAATCATGTGTTATGTTAACCAGGCAGGCTTCAAGAGGCAGTTTCAGATATGCATTAAAGACAAAACTTACTATGGCCTCATCTTCAGTAGAAGGCGGAATGTCCTCCTCTTCATCATTGGGAAAACCCACAGCCTTACTAAGAGACACAACCTTGGTCTACTCCATTATGTCTACAGCCAGTGTCCCTTTTTCTACTTTAGTCATTACATGAGCCATATCTAGAAATGGTTTCCCTAGACAAATAGTAATATTCTGATCAAAGTGCTTCATCATGCGGCATTGCTCCTTTACTTTATATGGCGTAGTGCTTGAGGGCATGACCATTTCAAACTGATCATTGGCGATACCCAAGGTCAAACGACCTCTCCCCATCCCAAGTATCATGTCAGCAGTGGCTTGGAAGGGTTGTCCAAGGAGTAGCTCATTACCGAGTTCATCTTGCATTTCCATTACAACAAAGTCTGCTGAAAATACAAACCGATCATCTTTCACCAACACATCTTTGCAAATACCATACGGTTTTACCACGGAATTATCCGCCAACTGTATTGTCATATTGCTCGGCCTTGATTCTTTCAATCCCAATTTCTTGAACGTAGAGAGAGGCATCAGATTTATGCTTGCCCCAGAATCACACAGTGCTTCGCCGAATTTCACCTTACCAATGTAACATGAAATATTGAAGCAGCCTGGATCCTGCCTTTTAGGTGGTAATGTGCCCATGATGAAGGCACTCACCTGCTCCTTGAGAACCACAACCTCAGTATCAGAGATTTTCCTTTTCTTTGTGATGATGTCTTTCAAAAATTTCCCGTAGGAGGGTATCTGTTCGATTGCTTCTAAAAGAGGAATATTGACCGACAACTTCCTAAAGCTATCTAGAAACTTCTTGAATTGAGCGTCCACTTTCTTGGCTTTCATGCTATTGGGGTATGGGATCGGGACAGTCTATTCCCTTTGATGTGGTGGCACATATGGCGTCCTCTTCTGTGTCTCCTCCTCAACAATTGATTTGGATGTGACTTTCTCCACTACATCCTCTACCGGCTCGGTGATTGGAATTTGAACATCCTCAGTGGCCTCACCTATGGTTTCTGGTTGGTGTATGCTCGATTCATCAGCCCTGGGGTTTAAAATCATCTTACCGCTCCTTAGTAAGATTGCCTTAGCCTGTTGGTTTCCTCCTGGAATGTTTGTATTACCCGGAAAACCTTGTTGCACTGGCTTCTTCAGATTTGCTATCTCAGCTGCCATCTGCGCCAAGGATGTCTCTATCATCCTCATTTGAGCCCCATGGCTTTGTAGGGTCTTCCCAAATTGGTTCATGAATTCCCCTTGTTGCTTGATCTGCTGACCAAACGTGCTCATTAGTTCTTGATTTTGCTTGATTACTTGGTTGAGTAACTCATTGCTCTTATCCTCCGCCACCGGTTGGGGTTTTGCGTCGGGGTCCTGCAAGAAATTATTTGGATCCTTCTAGGAAAATTTCTTATCTTTCCTCCATGAATAATCATTGTTTCTGTACCCCTACTGTTGGCGCATGAACTTTACATGAGCCTCATCATCTGATTCTGTGTCTTCTTTTGCAAGCAGTTTCTTTGCTAGAAGGTCCATCTTCTCATTTAGTTCTTTGATGGCCTTTGACTCCCCTGCAACCCGAACATGCTCTACGACGTCTCTATCGCCTCAAGATTGCTTCTTATCCATGTTCTTCCAAATTTCCCAACACCTCGTTCCTGTGTTGTTTAAGAAGAAACCTGAACCTACGGAGTCTAAGTTACTTCTATCATGCTCGGAGAGAGCAAAATAGAAGATTTTAACCTGCTTCTCCTTGTCAAGCCCATGATGCGGGCACCTCCTTAGCATGATCTGAAACCTTTCCCAGGTCTCAGAGTACGTCTCCCCTTCTGGCTGAAATTATGAATTTTTCTGATCATATCATTTGTCTTCTCGGGCGGAAAGAACCTTTCAAAGAACACTTCCACCATGTGGTTCCATGATTCCACATACTCATCATCAAGATTGTGTAGCCATTCACGTGCATTTCACGCCAAAGAGCTGGGAAATAGCTTCAAGTACAACGTCTCCTGTGGAAACCTGTCTATCTTGATCATGTCGTAGTTCTCCACGAACTGACTTATGTGCGTCACCGGATCTTCGTTTTTAAGCCCATGAAATGTATTTGACTTGACCAAGTTGATTAATGCAGGATCAATCTTATAAGTCAGAATATTGATCGTCTGCTTCTTTATTGGCCACTTTGAAGTGGATGAGGAATAAGCCTTTATCTTCTCCCATATCGTCTGCTCTTCTGCCATGGCTTCTGGTTCAGAATCTGAATCTATTTCGTTTGGTTGGTCTTTAATACAGTTCTTCTCGTTGTCTGGTCCCGACAATGGAACCTATGGTTATTGCTGCATGTAGTCGGTGCCACGCGTCCTCACCATACACCAGTACCTGCAAGATGATATTTTCAATTCAGTACTGTGCTAGACGATTTCAATAATATGAAAGATAAAGCTATGAATTTCTCAAATGATAATTAAAATAGTAAAATAAAAATGTGGCCTTGAATGGCCGCTTGTAACACTCGTAGTGCCGACAATTACCGTGTCCCCAACAACGGCGCCAAAAACTTGACACAATTTTACCGTGCGTATAACACAAGTGCACACGTCAAAGTAGTATAGGCCCTTGTGAGGCCCGAGTCGAACTCAGGGACACTGAATTATCGATAGACTACTACTAACTACTCGCAATCAGCTAGACTAGTAAAAAAAGTTATAATAATTGTTTTAAAAATAAAATAAAATAAAATAAAATAAAACAAAGCAATCGATTAAATGTTTAGTTTAATCAATTCAGATGGAGATCTTTAGGGTTGCGGTTTCACCGCAGGTTTTCATTGTATGAATTTCCATATAGTTACTCAGGTTCATCTCTCAATCCGGGTAGTGGCATGTAGTCAGAATTGTCCACGGTCGTGGTACAATTCACTACCTATGTCTAGGTCAGTTCCACTGTCGTAGTAACCTATACCCTAAACTAGGTGCATTAGAATCGACCTCTGGGTTTCCACCATTAACCTTACATCACCTTGTTCAAGGGATTTGTTAATTCATGTGAATTTCGTCTCTTTTCAACCGTTAATTCTTCTTTCAAAGTAATTAAAGGCATTAGATTATCATTATGGTGATCAAGCATAACAATATAATCGAGAAAATGAAGTCATACCATGGATTTAAGAGATAAATTATGAATTACTATGATAAAAATGTCATACAATGCTTCCCCGGGCTACTCCCGGTCCTAAAGATAAAGGGGATTAGCCCCACATGTTCATCTCAGAGCAAAACATGGTTGAGAAAAGGGGAAACATGGAGAAAAACGTGAATGAGTAATGAAACCCCTGAACGGAGAAGATCCAAGAATTCCTTGGTGGATAATGCGCGATCTACAGCCTGTCGGCGGTGGAAAACGTCTTCTTTGGCTTCCAGAACGGTCGGAGTGTGCTTCTGGGCTCCGTTCTTCTCTCCACACCTTCTCGGGACGTGTGCAGCGGCTAATGACGTGATCCTCTGCTCTTGGCTTCCGTCATTAGGTATAATCACCGAGTTAGGTTGCAAAAATATCACAGCCGTCAGATTTGGATCGATCTGAAACAAACTTTAATCTGATGGTGTTGATACCATCGACGCAAGTCGATGGTATCGACACTGCGCGATATCGACAAGTCTTCTTTTCTTCTCTTCATTGTGCCTGATGCTGACTCGATACCATCGACACGGTTCGATGGTATCGACACCCTGAGGTGTCAGTTTTATCCCTTTTCCGTTGCTGAATCTTCTTATGTTGATAGCATCGTCTTTTGGGTCGATAGTATTGACTGTCTGCTCGCCAGCAACCTGATGGTAACTCGATACCATCGACATCTCTGTCGATGGTATCGACTCTGTGCTGCTCCTTGCGGCTGGCTTCCTGTGGCTGTGTCGATAGTATCGATAGCCGTCGATGGTATCGATAGCTGTCGATGGTATCGACAGCTGCAGATATGCGTTTTTCCTGAAATTTCAAAACAAAACCACATAAGCCGACATAAAACCTATCATTGTAATCATTTATACTCAAAACAATAAAATATGGGAAATTTGACACTGAGAAGGGTCATAGACTAAAGTAAGTGAATTATGCAATATTAACCGCCAACATGACCAATAAATGCATAAAACACAAGTAAAACAAGTCTATAAATGCGACTCAAAATCATCGCATCAATCAACCATGGTCCAAAAACAAAATGTTTTCACCCCCATCATAAGCAATCCTCTCAAATGCTTTCCTTGATTGATCTTCCTCCCATGGGTCATGCGAGCTTCATAAATCTTTTTCAACAATTCTCTCTCATTGGGGATCATCATCATAGATCTTAATCAGCCTTAAGACCCTCAGAAATCTCATGCCATAGCTTTTCTGTCTCTTGAGGAATGGGTCTTCATAGGCACCAAAGAGAGGGGTCTCAATCATATCCATTTTCTCATGCGAAGTAGGGGGAGTATGTGATAGTTGTGGTGGTGGCATCAGTGTTGATGGTCGTTGGACTTTAGGTGGAGGAGGGCATTGAGGTTGGAAGGTGAATTGGTGGGAGGGTTGTGGTGATGGTGGTGGTAGAATGAATTGAGGTTGGAAAGTGAAGTGGTGGGAAGGTTGCAGCAATGGAGGTGGTGGAGGTGTCTAAGGCTTAGGATAGCCTTAGAGGTAGTGTGGTGGAGGAAATGGATGGGTTTGTGCATTTTGGCCTTCCATCTTATCTTCTCCGAGTGGCTTGTCACATGCATAAGGAACAACCAAACAAAAGAAAGCAAGTTAGCAAACCAATATACACAAAGAATGCAAAGAGTAATGAATAAAGAATAGCAATGATGAGGGTAGTAGGAAAAGTAAAAGCAAAACTAACTAGCTAGGTCGAGTGCCTCTATCCCCGGTAACAATGCCAGAAATCTTGGTGCGCTCCCGCCAATGATGGTACACACTACTCAATTTGAAGTTTTGAATAGATGCAACCCCACGGACGGAAGCGCACATGTGGATTCACTTTCAAAATTTATAAAACCTAACTTAACATCTGCTTCTACTAAAACAACTACACCCGCAAGCGCACAGGTTCATGTCATAGTATAGGAAGGTGGCAAGTATAGGGTCGATCCACAGGGAAAAGAGGGGGCACTAGAGCTAGATTTAGTTTGGCTAGGTTCCTACTGCGGAGACTAGGGTTAAGGATTTAAATGTGATTTGATTGTTAACTAAGGATGAACAAGAAAGCAATTAAAGGCAAGAATGAATCTATGTTAACACTAGACTAGATTAAGGCTAAACATGCAAGAAAGGATCAAGCTAAGCATGAAAGAGCAAACTACACTAAGGAAAGCAAGAGAAAAAGAGCAACTAAAGAGATAAAATAGCATGAACAAGACAAGAGCAAAGCAAGAAGCTAATTAAGCAACAAAAGAGCCAATTAAGCTAAGCAAGCACAAAACTAGGGTTTTAAGCAGTAAAGAGAGGTATGGGCTGTTTAGGGGTATGAACTAATCACTTAAGTTGGGGGGTGGCATATGAACATTATGATTCCATTTATATTATCCAAACCAAACAACCAGTAAGAGTCTAATGAATTAACCTAAGCTACTAACTGGCCATGGATATACTAGGTTGTGTATAGGGGAATTAGTCCCTAACACCCCCTACTACCCTTACGAAGCTCAATTGGGTTAGGGATTAGGCTCAATTCAAGTAGAGTCTAATCAGGCCTAGGTTTCTCGATTAGACATTTCTAGGACAATTAGGGGCCAAGGGTAGTAATGGGGAGGTGAAATTATGGTTTTCGACCCCAATTCCCCCACATTCTACCCTTGAGAAGGCTCCATGCTAATTGCACTAGAATTATCCAATATAGCTACTTAGATCTCTCACTTAACTTTATAGAGATTGATTAGGATGTAGGAAGATGGGAGGCAAACTAGGGATCCAATAATTGGACCTAGGGGCAAATCCCAAAAATTCACACATATAAGCAATTGGCGTAAATTCCCAGGTGATTTCACACACAAACCAACAAGCAATCCATGGAGAATGAGATAGAAATAGAATATAATCATTAACAAATGGAATTACAACGTTTACATGTCATTTTCACCCAAGATGGTATCAAAGTAACATAATTTCCCCCAAACAGCCCACCCAAGGTGCCTAGCTACTCATAACAAATCAAAATACAAAAAGAAAGGAGATAGAGGAAGAAGTAGCCACGGAGCTCGATGTAGATGAGGAATCTCCTCCCTCCAGCTACTGCAAGGACGTCCTCCTCCTTCTCCTTGGATGGAATGGAGTGGGATGATGGTGGGAAGTGGATGGAAGGCTTAGATATGGGGGGTTGTGTGGTGGAAATGGTGAAATGGAGTGGATTTGAGGTGGAGGTGAAGTGGAATGGAGTGGAGGTGACAAGGGAGCAAAAATGGGACTATTAGCAGCCAAACCCCCTAACCCCTAGCCGCCACTAGGGCTTATATAGGGATCTAGTGGGTCTAGGGTTAAGTTATGTTAAATAGATAAATCAGTGGAAAAATGGGTAAGTTTTGTGAGTAGCACGGCCGTGGTGGGTAGGGTAGACCACGGACGTGGTGGATGGGCATGGTCGTGGGTTTATTCCATCAAAGTTAATAGGGTTTTGGTCAATTTTGGGCTGAAATGGCCACGGCCGTGGTGGTCACCACGATCGTGGTGGGTTGAGGGTAGCACGGTCGTGGTGGGATCTGGTAGCATGGTCGTGTTGTGTGGCACGACCGTGGTGGAGATGGTAGCACGACCGTGCTACGTGGCACGACCGTGGTGGGTGGTCATAGAACGGTCGTGCTGCGTGGCACGGCCGTGGTAGAGTATGCTCTGCAGCTGCTTCAAAATTTAGATTTTTCCTATGATTTCTTCATTTGCAGCACGACCGTTCTGTGTTACCACGACCGTGCTGGGGGATTTTCTTTCACTTTGAGCTTCAAACTTCGTTATCCATGGACTTCTTTTCTTAATCTTGGCTCTTGGCCACCAAGGGTAGGCTGGGGGAGCTCTGGAGCCTTCTTTGGGCCCCTCCATCTCTCTCGTCCATCCAAGTGTGGTCCAAGTACTTGAAAAACATGCAAATAATGTCCATAAGTGCATTTTACACAAATATGCATATTAAGGGAAATAACATGTAATCTAATAGGTATAGATGTGATTTAAATGAAAAAAGCTACAAGATGAAGCCCTAAAATAGGGATGAATCACCACCCCAAACTTGAAACATACTTGTCCTCAAGTATGCTCCAACTCAATCTCTCTATAAATCTTCTACAAATAAGAAATGGCATATGCAATGTAAAAGATGATTATTGCTGAATGGTACCAAAGATGAGTAAGTACATGCATTCCACCTCTCTGCTCTCATGCTTTCACAATCCAATCATGAAATGAGTACAAAGCATATGAACTTCAAATATAGCGCATAGAATACACAAGTTATCCATATTTCTTCCATAATGTTCCGGGTAAACTTTTTCATGATGGTGTTAATCAAGGATGACTAGGAGTATTGTTTCACATTTATGCATTCAATCTTATGTTTCAAATCAAAAGACCCACGTGGTTGCAAAAAAAGGCAAAATGAGCTAGGTTTGATGTTTCCTAGATCAATGGGTATGAAAGTGGAAGAAAGGGTTGTGGTAAGATTTTTGGAGTGTTTTTACACACTCATCTTTTCTTTATTTGAATGCTCTTAAACAGGAGCATCCTTTTATTTTATTTTTGCATTTTTTTCTTTTCCCTTGGGGTAGGTAGGGAATATGTTGATGGGAGTGAAGCAGTGAGATGTATATGTGGCCATCACAAACTTTTGGAGGTGGGCACGACTAATATGTGCACTTTGGCATCCTTTCATGAGGCAGAGGGGTAAGAAGATGGTGAGTGAAAAGTCTGGTCAAAGAGGGGTCATGGGTATGATTCTCCACATAAGACATCCTGCATGAAAATTAATCCAATACTTCATCCTAGATATCACACCACATGAATGAACAAGATGAAATTGATATATCAAACAAGTGATTCCACAAGCACTAAGCGTTCAAAGCTTGCTCAACTTCACAATTCATCCAAATCAATCACAATCATAAGAGAGGTGATGAACATGTAAAAAGTCAAACATTGATACCACTTAGCAACAAACAATGGTAATTCACTTGCATTTGTCAAAGGTCATCATGTTTACTTAAAACAGTAGAGATTGGGTCAAAACACACTTTTCAGACAAGAAATCTCAAATTTGGGCAAAATTGGCCAAAACTGTGCCAAATTGCCTCCAATCACATCTAATCCTATATTATTAAACTTAAAGCAGCAAACAAGAAAATCCTAGCCAAAACATGCAAAAATTACCAAAAAATCTACATGATATGCAATGCATGGCAAAAATAGCAACATTTTTAAAAATTATGCAAAAATAGCAAGGAAGCAAACTACATGGCATGCAATTATGCAAAACAAGCACACAAAGTATGGATACACAAATATGAAAGATGGTTATACTATCCAGTCATCTTGAGAAAAAACTTAGAACAAGGAACATAGAAGAAAGCGGGGTAAATAGGGGCTTACCGCCCTACCAACCCAAACTTTTAAACCATGTTGTCCTCAACATGAAATAGAAGCTCATAATGGTAGGGTAAAGGGCATGGAGTCGTGGTAGATAAATGCCAAGAGGGGAGAGAGATCCCAATGTGTCCATTGAGTAGGGGATAGCCTCCATGACCGTGGTGTGCACCACGCTTGTTTTGGAATGCATGCAACACGGCCGTGTTGTGTGGCACGAGCATGCTGATATCCTTTCCATAGCTTATCTACTGATTCACAATTTTCTCTTCATTTTTGTTCTCCTCCTTATCAATATCTTCCATGCATCACTCTCCTTCTAATGTACCTATCCTAAAATGACATAAACAACAAAAACCATCAAGCATAAAGTGTGTGTGTGTGTTTTCTTGGAAAGTGTAAAAGCAAAGCAAAAGTATCAAAAATTGAAGTTTGGGTGAAAAAATCCCAAAACTAGGTGGGTTGTCTCCCACAAGCACTAAGTTTCATGCCTTCATTTGGGTTTGTTGTTCTTTCACCGTCAACCATGGTCCAAAAACAAAATGTTTCACCCCCATCAGAAGCAATCCTCTCAAATGCTTTCCTTGATTGATCTTCCTCCCAAGGGTCATGCGAGCTTCGTAAGTCTTTTTCAACAATTCTCTCTCCTTGGGGATAATCATCATAGATCTTAATCAACCTTAAGACCCTCAGAAATCTTATGCCATAGGTTTTCTCTCTCTTGAGGAATGGTTCTTCATAGGAACCAAAAAGAGGGGTCTCAATCATATCCATTTTCTCATGGGAAGTAGGGGGAGCATGTGATAGTTGTGGTGGTGGCATCAGTGTTGATGGTCGTTGGACTTTAGGTGGAAGAGGGCATTGAGGTTGGAAGGTGAATTGGTGGGAGGGTTGTGGTGATGGTGGTGGTAGAATGAATTGAGGTTGGAAAGTGAAGTGGTGGGAAGGTTGCGGCAATGGAGGTGGTGGAGGTGTGTAAGGCTTAGGATAGTCTTGGAGGTAGGGTGGTGGAGGAAATGGATGGGTTTGTGCATTTTGGCCTTCCATCTTGTCTTCTATGAGTGGCTTTTTACATGCACAAGGCACAACCAAAAAAAAGAAAGCAAGTTAGCAAACCAATATACACAAAGAATGCAAAGAGTAATGAATAAAAAATAGCAATTATGAGGGCAGTAGAAAAAGTCAAAGAAAAACTAACTAGCTAGGCCGAGCACCTCTATCCTCGGCAACGACACCAGAAAGCTTGGTGTGCTACCGCCAATGGTGTTACACACTACTCAATTTGGAGTTTTGAATAGATGCAACCCCAGAGACGGAAGCACACCTATGGATTCACTTTTGAAATTTATAAAACCTAACTTAACACCTACTTCTACTAAAACAGCTACACGCACAAGCGCAGGGGGTCGTGTCGTAGTATAGGAAGGTGGAAAGTATAGGGTCGATCCACAGGGAAAAGAGGGGGCACTAGAGCTAGATTTAGTTTGGCTAGGTTCCTACTATGGAGACTAGGGTTAAGGGTTTAAAGGTGATTTGATTGTTAACTAAGGACGAACAAGAAAGCAATTAAAGGCAAGAATGAAATCTACGTTAACACTAGACTAGATTAAGGCTAAACATGCAAGAAAGGATTAAGCTAAGCATGAAAGAGAAAACTACACTAAGGCAAGCAAGAGCAAAAGAGCAACTAAAGAGCTAAAATAGCATGAACAAGACAAGAGCAAATCAAGAAGCTAACTAAGAAACAAAAGAGAAAATTAAGCTAAGCAAGCATAAAACTAGGGTTTTAAGCAGTAAAGAGAGGT
The DNA here is from genome assembly GCA_963693085.1 of Alisma plantago-aquatica. Classification (NCBI taxonomy): domain Eukaryota; kingdom Viridiplantae; phylum Streptophyta; class Magnoliopsida; order Alismatales; family Alismataceae; genus Alisma; species Alisma plantago-aquatica. The sequence goes on from OY856412.1 coordinate 799,838,939, forward strand.
ATGGGATGTTTAGGAGTATGAACTTATCACTTAATTTGGGGGGTGACACGTGAACATTATGATTCCATTTAGATTATCCAAACCAAACAACAAGTTAGAGTCTAATGAATTAACCTAAGCTACTAACTGTCCATGGATATACTAGGTTGTGTATAGGGGAACTAGTCCCTAACACCCCCGACTACCCTTACGAGGCTGAATTGGGTTAGGGATTAGGTTCAATTCAAGTAGAGTATAATCAAGCCTAGGTTTCTAGATTAGAAATTCCTAGGACAATTAGGGGCCGAGGGTAGTAATGGGGAGGTGAAATTAGGATTTTGGACCCCAATTCCCCCACATTCTAGTCTTGAGAAGTCTCCATGCTAATTGCAATAGAATTATCCAATCTAGCTACTTAGATCTCTCACTTAGGTTTAGAGAGATTGATTAGTATGTAAGAAGATGGGAGGAAACCTAATGATCCAAGAATTGGACCTAGGGGCCAATCCCAAAAATTCACACTTATAAGTAATTTACCTAAATTCCTAGGTGATTTCACACACAAACCAACAAGCAATCCATGAAGAATGAGATAGAAATAGAATATAATCATTAACAAATGGAATTACAATGTTTACATGTCATTTACCCCCAACATGGTATCAAAGTAACATAATTTCCCCCAAACAGCCCACCCAAGGGGCCTAGCTACTCATAACAAAGCAAAATACAAAAAGAAAGGAGATAGAGGAAGAAGTAGCCATGGAGCTCAGTGTAGATGAGGAATCTCTTCCCTCCAGCTACTACAAGGACGTCCTCCTTCTTTTCCTTGGATGGAATGGAGTGGGATGATGGTGGGAAGTGGATGGAAGGCTTAGATATGGGGGGTTATGTTGTGGAAATTGTGAAATGGAGTGGATTTGAGGTGGAAGTGAAGTGGAATGGAGTGGAGGTGACAAGGGGGCGAAAATGGGACTCTAAGCAGCCAAACCCCCTGACCCCCAGCCAGCTACTAGGGCTTATATAGGGATCTAGGGGGTCTAGGGTTAAGTTAGGTGTAAAATGGAGAAAGCAGTGGAAAAATGGGTTGGTTTTGTGAGTAGCACAGCCGTGGTGAGTAGGGTAGACCACGACCATGGTGGATGGGCACAGTCGTGGGTTTATTCCATCAAAGTTAACAGTGTTTTGGTCAATTTTGGGCTGAAATGGCCACAGCCGTGGTGGTCACCACGACTGTGGTGGGTTGAGGGTAGCACGACCGTGGAGGCTAGACAAAAATCCATTGATGACAAAAATCTAGTAGCAGCATCAGTAGACGGTCACATGTTTTGATCGGTTGATGTCGCTCAAGGCATTTTGGCTATCAGATCCTATACTTCCATCAGTGGAGGCTAGACATGAATCTCATTTATAGTTGGAGTTTTGATTCCCGTCAATTTATAGAGCCATGCAGTCAGGACAACCGTAGAAAGAAAAGTTGAGTCATTGGTTGGTGTCTTAGTCCCTCTATTGAATCAATGCTCTCGAAGGAGTTGTAGAATCTCTAGTGTCATCAATTTTTGGTATAGATGGACCATCAACTATTGGTATCAATGAAGTTCTAGTCTTCAAGCTGATGGCCCGCTTGGTTGTCAGTGGACATGCTTAGTTGCTTCCGTCAGTTGTTGGATGCTCCCAACCGATGAAATAATTGTTTTATATGAAACTTGCTGCTTTCATAACAAAAAGATGCAAAGTTATTTGTAATAAAAGGAAATGTTGATTAATTCAAGTAAATACTATACTTATGATATCACTCTAAGAATAATACAGGAAATGGAGGGTAAATATGCACATAACATGCACAAAATTGGATGTTATAGTCTATGCCAAGTTAGGTCAAATATGATTTGCTCATCTTTTGGATTTTTTTTTCACTTCTTAGTTACCAATAAAAATTCCATGCATTAACTTTTTTTGTATATTCTTTGTCGTACTTATGTATCCTGATCATTCATGACATATCTCCTATGGATAAGTTAGCTTCTTTCTCTCTTTTTTCCTCCCTTTTCCTCTATTTTCTTGTTGTTTGAATGACTAGTGTAATAGATGATTCAATCCACTATTTGATTCACATAGGTGGTGCATCTGTTATTTCAACTCGTACGACCTTGTTTCTTGTGAAATGAAATTGAAAGAGGGGTTGATGTTTGTTTTGAACAAGCATCTCCTTTTTATACTACTTGCAACAAGTATCATGTGTTCAGGCTCCATGAAACAAGGTTATACTACATATGTCAATCAGGACACTCATCTCATCATATGAATTAAGCTACTCTGCATTGTAATTTTAGATTTAAATAAAAGATTGATCAAAGTTTATATTCATTTAGATAGTGAATTGCTTGTTGAATCTAGTATGAGAAGTTTAGTGGGTTTTAACTTGTTTAATGAGGGATTGATATTTGTTGCAAACACGTATCTCTTATCAGTTTATTTATTTGAATAGGGATCAAGTGTAGTTATTCATGAAATAAGTGTTTCCTATTGATGTTAATCAACATTCAAACAAACATTACATACAAGGTCCAATTAGTAGTAAAATTCATGAAGTAAGGGAATCATTTGTTTAATCCAGTATCGGCCCTTGTTTCTTATAGCTAGATAATAGTCCAAAAAGGGAATGGTATTTATTCTAAATATAATCACCAAATAATTTTTTGAACACAAATCTAGTGCCATGATACATGCAAAAAGGGTTTGAAAGCTTACATAAATGACTAATTATACAATCTAAATCTGCTATATATTCCAACAAAAAGTAAAAGTAGATGATCTATGTAGCCTAAAATTTCTTGCAGATAGTATGAGACTTCTTATTGATTAGATGGGCTTGTGGCTCTTATACCAATAGTATGAAAAGGGAATGATGTTTTTTTACTAGCATCACTTATTGATATTGATGACAACAAGCATCAAATAATGTTCCTACTATTCACAACAAGTAGCACACTATTGTAGAAATCATCACATTGATTTGATCAACTTAAGGTAAAATATATATAAAAAGTATAAAACATGATCTAATTTGAGGTCCTAGTCATGCATAGAGTACATTTCTTGTCACAACTAGTATTGGTCCTTGGTGATTGGGGGAACACTATGCAAAGAGGAATGATACTTGTCGCGAACAAGTATTACAAATTTATACGTATGATAGAGATCATCAGGTTTGTTTCTACTTAATAAGTGTCAAGATATATACAACAATGATCATGTTGGTATGCCATTAGAACCTAAATTTCATACGGAAAACTAAATTGATGATGATTACCTATTTTGTTCATGCATAATTTATGTGGCTTGTTTTGCCTATTAAGGGTCTATGCTTAGTGGAAATGGATCAAACAAGGAATGATTATTGTTTCAAGCAAGAATAACCTATTCATACCATTTGTACCGAGCATCAAATTTTAATGTTACTTAGTAGCAAGTATCATACTATCGAAAACAATCACCACATTAATCTCATCATTTAACATCCAAATTCAAACAATCTTATACATGGAATCCTGATGTTTTCCCTTCTTAATTTGGCATTGTCCTCAATAAAAGGTGTTAGAATATTTTAATGATTTCTTTTTCCATATCATTGATTTCTTATACAAAGTTTGTGGTGCATGCGTTGAACTTGGTTTAGGTGTGTTATTTTAGTACAAGGTATACATGGATATGGAAATGTAAATTATTTAAATGAACAATCAAATTTTGTCTTACTGATGTGACAATATTTTTTCTACATTTAAACAACTATTGTGTCAATTGATGTGATGCCCCAGGAGACACAAAAGCAAGATTACTCAATACAAAATGTGGAACGAATGTAATCAAGTAGTTTATTGAAAAACACAAGAAATTAAAACCATTACCACATATACACCTCAAGTGGAAGGATATCACATTGGAGTCCACAAAAGCCACCTTTATATATAACACTTGCCAAAATATTATTACATAGCACTATTTACTAGCTCAATGGACACAACTTGTTCATATGATAACCTATTCACATGCTACATGCCATATCTGTACAACAAAGGCATATAGCCCAAACTTCATCTCGATATACAACATCTACACAACTCCTGTGGGTATTTATGTCCTGAGAGCCAATCATGGGAAGATTGGTGGGATACATTAAGATTGATTTGATAAACATAAAAGGCAAGCTTCCAATTCTTTCTGGTTCAGTCATATGAGATAGTGATAGAACATATTGAATGTTTATAGAATGACAGTACTCAATGATGTATGCTTTCAAGTTGAGGACCTGAACGATGAGATCATACAGATGCTAAGAGTTTGTACATTCTTGTTATGTCCCTAGTCGGATGTCATTGTGGAAGGTAGATAGACAGCAATGACACACAAGACTAGATTGTGGTGTTGGTTGATGACAGAATCTCATTAGTCATGATATAGAGATATCAAACCAAACACATAGGTACTTGTTAGAGAACAAGTGTACCAGACAGACCCACCGTGAGTTTGACACATGGAACCATGACTTGGTAGTCACAGTCAGTACTCACAGTGATGGTGGTGAGTGTGATTCTTTGACCTAAAATCACTACACTCAACACATGTCATTGGACACACTTTGACATCATCAAACGCAGTCCTGAAACATGGGTTGTTATAAAGGTGATGATTGGGTGGCTTTGACACATGGGGCTTTTGAGGGGTGAGTGATAGATATGGGATTTGTCCCTCCTGAGGGAGTTTGATATCAGTAGGATTGAAATAGGCGTGCGCATGCATGTGTGAATCAGTATGTGATATTGATGTCATACATATCTCTTCCAATCTACTCTGATATCAAGAAAGTGAATGAACGTTGACAGGATGACTGTTCCATGCCTCGAGTTCATTCGGGATATCAGTGACAAAAGAATTATACATTCGTTATAACACCATTCACGGATTGTAGGATTGAAAGTTGTTCTCCAAATTTCTATTTCACTTGGGTAGCACTGATGTGTGACTAGGCACCACTCTTTGCTTGTGAAGTCATAAGTGTTATGGACTTTCACTGCCAATGTGAAAAGGACATGCAGGGTCACACACATAGGATTTAACCTGGAAGAGGAGTTTTGTCCACAAAAAATGTTTTGATTGATTACTAAAGGAGTTTAGTAGTTCAATTAAACACTCAATCAATTGATAGCTCAATATCATAATGTTCAAGGTGTTGGACACATTGAGTGGAGTATCAGATTGATTGAAACCGTAATTGACTGATTCTGCACAATCTGCACTCCCAACCGATCGGCTCATGTGATGAACCAATCGGTTGAGCTTGGTGAACCTGTCGGCTCAAGTGTTGAGTCGATCAGCTCATGGACAGGGTGAAATGATTGCTTCAAGTGTTGAAACGATCGATTCAACTGGTGCAACCGAGCAAGTTGGGAAAGTAGGATTGGTGAGCATTTTCCTTTCATTTCAGTTGCCCAATTTGATTGGGAAAAAGGATTGGTATTCGATACCAATTAGAAACAAAAGAAGGAAAGTCAATCGGGAACTGATCAGGACCACAAACCGACCGGTTCAGTAGTGAACTGATCAGCTCATGGGTCCCAACCGATCGGTTGAGGTGTCAACCGACCGGCTCAGGTCCCCAACCTACCGTTTTAGTTGTGAAATGATCAGTTCAGGTTGCGAGTTGGTTGTTTTTGGTGGAAAATCGTGAACCCTTCTACTCCTGCTTTAGTCCCATATTGCCCGGGATAGAGAACCCTGTCCCATGACCCTCCTATTTATAGGGGTATTGGGGGCTTCTCAAAGTACAACTCAGTGCAAACCAGTTGCTCTGCAAAGTTGTCGTTCTCTCTGGTTTTGGTAACCGAGAGAGCCCGAGCAAGTGCTACCCGATAAGGGAGGCACAGTAAGGGAATGACAACTGCAGTTGTGAATGGTAGCAGGAGAGTGTGTTGGCAACTAGTACGCTGACAGGAGGGTGCGACTCCTTCCAATTCCTTGTGGGACAAGGAGATTGGAGTTCCAGGTGGTCCGTGTGGACTACTTCAGAGGCGGGAGGTTTCTTCCACTTAGGAGGACAACTGTCAATCCCGACAGTCCCAGTGAGACCAGGAGTCATCAGTCCCGGTGTGACCAGGAGCTGCACAGACACCGTCCAAGACCGGAGGTGAAGACCACACAAGCCGCGAGGTATTGTCGCCGAGCGAGCCTCGGGACAAGGTATGATTCCACAAACCATCCCTTTCCTATTGTATAGACGTTGACGTGTTTCCTTGTTCTGGGTTTGGGGAGGAGAAATATTTTTTTGTTTCCACTGCCTTCTCTGCCTCCCCTAAAACCCAACAGTGGTATCAGAGCCAGGTCAACTGCTCTATACTTTAGGGATCATCGATATGATCGATTTTGATTTGTCGCCTTTATTTATTGCATACGATGCGAATAATATTGGCTTTATGGATGTCCAATCCTAAATCCACAAATCCCAATTTACATATATGATATGTATTGTTAATGCACTCGATACGCATCGCCCTTAAACGAGTTTTGTGGTGGATGTATAGCGTGGTTATGGCCAATAAACCCTATCTTTGTATGGTTATATGTGGTTTCTTGCATCTTGTTCTGCGCACCGATCTTCCATCTCCTATTCCTGATGTAACTCAAAATATTTTGAGAATTCTTTCCTATCTTTGCTCCCCTCGAATGTTACTCAAGGTTTCTCTTTTTACAATGTAAAATAGGATAGATTTTATTTCATGTTATGTCAAAGAACGGAGGACATCCTAACAACAACTGTGACAATCGGATGAGGTGTGAAGTGATTGGTTGACGTTCCAGACGATCGGTTCAAGGTGTGAGACGATCGGTTGATGACCGGTTCGAGGAGCGAGACGAGCGGGTGGTGGACATGATGAGATGCACAATGACTAGGCGAACCAATCGTTGGAGGAGCCAACTGATCGGATGGTGGCACCCAGATGACCGACCAGTTCAAACAGGTCGCTCATGTGATGAGTTGATCTACTCGGAAGACAAAGCACATAGTTCATCTTGTACAGGTTGCATATGATGTAGACCTAGATGACTGTGATTCCTCTTGGCTCGAGGAAACACATTAGGATGGCCATAATCATCACTTTTATCGTTTAGCATGTTTTCTGTTGGATATAGCATGTATATGATACATACTATGTATTGTGGTGATTGGATATGTATATGTATATAAAAAAAACCAAATCACTCATTGAATATTAAGTTTTAGATGCCTTCCAAATGTGACACATGTGAAAAGCTTGATCAACCAAGTGTGGGCACACCCTAGCGTGGTGCACCGTCTATCTCGTGAAGGGTGAAGGATGAATGTGTGGGTCTGCCCAAGCAGGGTGCATATTCATCATGTTTGCTTTGGGTTGGACTTAACAAGGTGACCTAGATAGGATCTAGCACCATGAGGCATGGAGGTGCTCATGGCAAGGAGTTGCATATGACATCTTATCAAGATTTGCATATGATGCAATTGGTAAGAGTTGCCTACCTGAGAGATCTAAGTTGTGGGTGGCAGCCCAAGCTGGTCCATGACTTAGAGGATTTCAGGATCTTGCCCACTAGAAGGTTGTACGCTGCAATCTTCCGAATTGATGGTGAGGGCTATCAATTTGAAGTAAAATAGTGGGAACGATAATTAATTAAAGGCCTAATTATATCGTCAACTTTTCAAATCAATCAAATAAGTCAAAAATGAGTTTTTGGACTAAAATTGCATATTTTCCTTTTGTAGTACAAATGGCAACAAACAACAATCACTTTTCTTTGCAATCGGTCCTTGAAAAGGACAAGCTAAATGGGACAAACTTCTACGACTGGTATAGGACATTGAGAATTGTTCTCACTCAAGAGCGAAAGCTTTATGTCCTGGATACTCCAATTCCAGAGGAACCTGCTCCTAATGCACCAAAGGTAGAAAAGGATGCTTATAAGAAGCATTCTGATGATGCCATTGATGCAAAGTGCTTGATGTTGTGCTCTATGAACCACGAGTTGCAGAAACAACATGAGAACATGGGTGTTATTGAGATGATTCAGCATCTCAGGAATATGTATGAAGATCAAGCACGACAAGAGAGATACAATGTCTCAAGGGCACTGTTCAAGTGTGTCATGACAGAAGGAGATCTAGTTGGTCCTCACACACTCAAGATGATTGGGTATGTAGAGAACCTGCAAAGACTGGGATTTCCACTGAGCCAAGAGTTGGCTACTGACGTGATACTATAATCGTTGCCAGAATCCTACAGTACGTTTGTGATGAACTACAACATGAACAACTTTGATAGGCCACTTTCAGAGTTGTTGGGTATGTTGAGGACAGCCGAGATACAGATGAAGAAGGACAAGCCTAAGTCTGTGATGGTGATCACAAGCAAGAAAGGCAAGTCCAAGCACAAGGGCAAGGGCAAAGCTAAGAAAGGTTCTGATGCTAGCCAGGAGCCCAAGTCGTCTTCAGCTCTCAAGGCCAAGGGAGGCGTGACCAAGAAAGGAAATTGCCACCATTGTCAAAAGCCAAGACATTGGAAAAGGAATTGTCCTCTCTATCTGGAAGAACAAAAGAAGAAGGAGGCGACAGACGTCTCTACTTAAAGGTGTCATGAAAGTAAACTTGTAACACTTTTGAGGTATATGATACCAAGATGTAAAGTGTAAAGCACTCAATAAATGGGGCAAGTGTTTCTGCCATAGATAGGAGTACTTTAGTTTATTTTCAGCCTAAAAGGCATGTAATACAGTTATGAACTGCTATTTCATATTTGCCAATAGATAGAAACACTTTATTTTTTGCATATTGTATGACAATGATGGCAATTAATAAAGAGATGTTTCAATTTCTAAAGATATGATCTTTGTGGCAATGCCTTGTTTATCTTGTGGTATTTGATATTCATAAGATAAAATGATACCTAAAAGTTATAGATAACTCAAACAATCAAATTAGCATTAATCATGAGAAATTCATTTCTAGTTTCCTTGTGATGGATAAATCTAGACTCTTTTGGTTAGAGAACCAGTAAGAGACATGAATATCTTGGACATGATTAATCAATATTCACTAATGGTAGTGGGAGAATGATTATCCTATTAGGAATAATACATGTGATGTATTTATATACCTATTGGAACAAATTCTAATACTTCAAATGGTCTTTAGAGAAATACCAATATGAATATCTTGAAGTGTTCAAGATTATCATAGATGAAGTACAAATTTGGTAAAGTGTTAATTCTTGATGAGATCAATGAATGGAATACTTGGACCAAATGTTTGAGATCATTTTGAGTAATTATGATAGTGTATCATAGTGAACTCATGATTAAGGCATGGTGATGTCTAAATCAAGAAGGAATCATACTCTAAGGAGTTAGAGAATGATTATCAAATAACTGAATTCTTCTTAATAAAAGAATACCCCACACTAATAAAGGATATTGAGAATCACAAGGAGTTGTGAGTTCTTATATCCTCGACAGATACACCTCAATTATCTATGCGATGAGTTGTTCATGTGATGAGTCAACTATCTAGATGAATATGAGGAACCGAATTTTGAGTTATGGTTTATGACCATTACATCCTAAATGACATCCATGTGAACCATAATGTATGACCTTGATGGTAGCACCCATTGCATGAAATCCATAAGTGCAAATGAGTCTTAAGTGTTAAGACACATGGATAACATTTTGAGAAGGATGATGCTTGTTGATTGCAACTTGATGACTAAGACATTTGGCATATGGATACTAAAACCACATTCCTATGAGGAATAAAACAAGGATGTGTACGTGACACAACCTATAAGGTTTATGAATCCACTAATGCAAATGAAGTCTATAAGTTACAATGGACTAATCAATGTGATTGATTGAGTACAAGCAACTTAGAATTGGATCTTTACTTTGATGATATACTCAAAGGTTTTGAATGATATGTCAAAGATAAAGAAGGGATCTGTGATTTAGTGGGAGTGTATTCACATTCCACATGTTGATGTGAAATGAAAATGTTCTAGAATGGAAATCCAAAAGTGGAAATTATTTTAAGGAAGATAGAGATGTTTCCTATGTGATAGGAATAGAGATCTATAGAGATAGTTCTCGAAAACCTGTTGACCTGAAAAGAGAAAGCATACATTGGAAATATGTACTGAAGGGTTTAGTATGCACAGATTCAGTGGGAGAAAACTTATCCATGTTACATGGAGTTAGTATCCCAAGGCCAAGTGTCCAATTCTTATGAAGAATGGGAACACTAAGAATAGATATGGATCTATCATGTATGTAATCATCCTATTATCTTGCATGGAAAGAACAGAATGCATTCATCATCTTGTATGTAGGACATGACAATATGATGTGCTCATCCTGATAACTCGTATGTGGGACATGACGAGTGGATGTCTGTCTACTTCCAGTAAGGGTTACTGGAAACCATAAGAACTTGATAAGTACTAGTCCTATGGAGATAAGGAAGTGTTCGATGTAAAGAGTTACATTGATGCGAACTTCCAAAAAGGACAGAAAATTAATCGCAAAATATATATGGGATATATAAAGTGAAAGTTTGTTGATTATTGGAAGTGTTCCAATAAAACCATTTAAAAGGAAATGATGAGTATCCGTGTGTTAGAGTACATCAGTGGATACTATATGGACTTGGAAGTTCATGAGATGAACTTATAGATATTCATTGATGACAAGTATGGAATCCTTGATCATGCAATGTGGCTAAAGGTTAGCAAAGGAATACTGGATCACATATTACGACAACTCCATCTCATACGTGTGACGTACATCGAAGAGATGTAAGACATGAATTTTATACTGACTTTGGCAAGGTGTTGACATAACTAACTATGTTGGCATAAGAACACAGTAACATGTGGGACATGTTTGAAGATCACTATGAATATGATTCAAGGTGATTGGCTCACAGTGCAAGTGGGAGTCTGTTGGTATGTATGCCCTGAGAGCCAATCATGGGATGATTGGTGGGATACATTAAGATTGATTTGATAAACATCAAAGGCAAGCTTCTAATTCTTTCTGGTTCAGTCATATGAGATAGTGATAGAACAGATTGAATGTCTAGAGAATGACAGTACTCAATGACGTATGCTTTTAGGTTGAGGACATGAACGATGAGATCATACGAATGCTAAGAGTTTGTACATTCTTGTTATGTCCCTAGTCGGATGTCATTGTGGAAGGTAGATAGACATCAATGACACACAAGACTAGATTGTGGTGTTGGTTGATGACAGAATCTCATTAGTCATGATATAGAGATATCAAACCAAACACATAGGTACTTGTTAGAGAACAAGTGTACCGGACAGACCCACCATGAGTTTGACACATGGAACCATGACTTGGTAGTCACAGTCAGTACTCATAGTGATGGTGGTGAGTGTGATTCTTTGACCTGAAATCACTACACTCAACACATGTCGTTGGGCACACTTTGACATCATCAAACGCAGTCTTGAAACATGGGTTGTTATAAAGGTGATGATTGGGTGGCTTTGACACATGGGGCTTTTGAGGGGTGAGTGATAGATATGGGATTTGTCCCTCCTGAGGGAGTTTGATATCCAAGGCCACTTGATGAGTAGGATTGAAATAGGCGTGCGCACGCATGTGTGAATCCGTATGTGATATTGATGTCATAAATATTTCTTCCAATCTACTCTGAGATCAAGAAAGTGAATGAACGTTGATAGGATGACTGTTCCATGCCTCGAGTTCATTCGGGATATCAGTGACAAAGGAATTATACATTCGCTGTAACACCATTCATGGATTGTAGGATTGAAAGTTGTTCTCCAACTTTCTATTTCACTTGGGTAGCACTGATGTGTGACTAGGCACCGCTCTTTGCTTGTGAAGTCATAAGTGTTATGGACTTTCACTACCAATGTGAAAAGGACCTGTAGGGTCACACACATAGGATTTAGCCTGGAAGAGGAGTTTTGTCCACAAACAATGTTTAGATTGATTACTAAAGGAATTTAGTAGTTCAATTAAACACTCAATCAATTAATAGCTCAATATCATAATGTTCAAGGTGTTGGACACATTGAGTGGAGTATCGGATTGATTGAAACCACAATTGACTGATTCTGCACAATCTGCACTCCCAACCGATCGGCTCATGTGATGAACTGATCGGTTGAGCTTGGTGAACCGGTCGGCTCAAGTGTTGAGTCGATCGGCTCATGGATAGGGTGAAACGATTGCTTCAAGTGTTGAAACGATCGGTTCAACTGGTGGAACCGAGCAATTTGGAAAGTAGGATTGGTGAGAATTTTCCTTTCATTTCAGTGCCCAATTTGATTGGGAAAAAGGATTGGTATTCGATACCAATTAGAAACAAAAGAAGGAAAGTCAATCAGGAACTGATCAGGACCACGAACCGACCGGTTCAGTAGTGAACCGATCGGCTCATGGGTCCCAACCGATCGGTTGAGGTGTCAACCGACCAGCTCAGGTCCCCAACCGACCGTTTCATTTGTGAAACGATCGGTTCAGGTTGTGAGTTGGTTGTTTTTGGTGGAAAATCTCGAACCCTTCTACTCCTGCTTTAGTCCCATATTGCCCAGGATAGAGAACTCTGTCCCATGACCCTCCTATATATAGGGGTATTGGGGGATTCTCAAAGTACAACTCAGTGCAAACTAGTTGCTCTGCAAAGTTTTCGTTCTCTCTGGTTTTGGTAACCGAGAGAGCCCGAGCAAGTGCTACCCGATAAGGGAGGCACAAAAAGGGAAAGACAACTATAGTTGTGACTGGTAGAAGGAGAGTGTGTTGGCGACTAGTACGCTGACAGGAGGGTGCGACTCCTTCCAATTCCTTGTGGGACAAGGAGATTGGAGTTCTAGGTAGTCCGTGTGGACTACTTTAGATGCGAGAGGTTTCTGCCGCTTAGGAGGACAACTATCAATCTCTACAGTCCCGGTGAGACCAGGAGTCGTCAGTCCCGGTGCGACCAGGAGCTGCACAGACACCGTCCAAGACCGGAGGTGAAGACCGCGCAAGCTGCGAGGTATTGTCGCCGAGCGAGCCTCGGGACAAGGTATGATTCCACAAACCATCCCTTTCCTATTGTATAGACGTTGACACGTTTCCTTGTTCTGGGTTTGGGGAGGAGAATTTTTTTTTGTTTCCGCTGCCTTCTCTGCCTCCCCTAAAACCCAACAACTCCCCCAAGGACCTGAGAGTACATGGATGAAACAAAGGACTAGAAGCATATCCAACCTTTCAACAACTACTTCTCCTATTATTTCTCATCCTCAAACACACGATCTCTACCACATCATGTACAACCACCTAAAAAGATGTGGAAACCCACATGGTGTGACCAACTGTCCCAAAAATATATATAACTCTCCTCAAATATCTATTATAGTAGCGATAATTAAGAAGATAGATAAAATTCTTAACATGTTGAACAGATTCAACTAAATGATATGTATAATATCGATTATGAAGATTAAGCAAACTAGGTAGTTACCACTAAGCAGTAGAATAACTAATACTTTAAAAAGTAATATGAAGAACATGTATAACATTTTTTCCTACCACATTATAATTCAAAAAACCAGTACAAAGATAAGGCAAAGGGGTCATCCAGTGTTATTCATATCTGACCCTAAGAAAATGCACTACACGGCTGTATTACATCTTTTTATTATGCCATGAGGAGTTGATGACACTCATGCTCCAACTGACCATTGCTAAGTCAAAATCAATATCTTACAAGATCAACGGAAGAGCCAAAATCCAATGATCTCTCCACACCCCTTGGCCAGTCTGAGTCTTCCGCAGTGACATATAGAGTCCAACTACAAAACAACATAGTCTGCCTTGATATATAGGCACAACACTAGTAAAACTGAGTTATGACTACAACCACACTCCTGCTGAGGTATGACTGCAATCATCCTCAAAACATATAATATATGAACATTGTATCCCATGTTTGAGGGAAGGCCTCGACCATTCTCCTGCCAGGGTATGATTACATGATACTTGAGGTCGTATCTCAAAGATCCAATCTTCCACTCAGGGAGAACTCATTTCATGCCAAAGATGGATCTATGGCATAGAGAAACTACATGATTATGGTTTCACTTAATTATCTAGTCCAATTGGGCATCTTTTAGCATCAATCAAGTTACAACGTACAAACCCTAAACAAACTTTACAAGAATAAGAGCATAATAGAACTGTAGAAGATATAAAATGTATAAGGTGTGAACTTGTCACATGACCACATGATACTTGTAGCACTACCAATCACATGGCCAACATCAATGTCACATCACTATGAGATGACAGTCCCTCATTCATCTCACTAGAGGATAACACCTCATACTATGCATTAAGCCTTTGCCAGATCATAAGACCCATCACATCATATATTTTTATGTCTCATCATTATGTCAAAATGCCTCATAAGGCTCGTAACCATCACCATATCATTCACAATATATGACATTCATTCAATTTACAAGGTTTGAATCATACAAGTAGGAGAGAGAAAATGTAATGTCATTCCATTCATCCAATGAACTCAACAAGCATATATTATCCTAGGATTAGTTTTAGGGTTTCAAACACATAGACAATTAGAGTTTCATAGAATTATTCAATCACCAAATCCCAGTCTCATCACCTCCCACTTTGTTGGAGCATACTAGTATTAGAACATCATCATCAACTTAGTTAATCAACCATCTAAACAACATTAGATATCAACCAACATTTACATGTACATGTGTAACAACCTCACAATCTCCCACATATGTAGAGACCATGTACCCTTGTTTGTGTATCGACCAACTCTCAATCATGTATCTCAACTACAAGCAAACCATGTGTCTCGACCATAAGCAAAACATGTATCCCCACCACAAGAAAACCATGTGTCTCGACCACAAGCAAACCATGTGTCTCGACCATGAACAAAACATGTGTCTCAAACACAAGCAAACCATGTGTCTCGACCATAAACAAAACATGTGTCTCGACCATAAGAAACCATGTGTCTCGACCATAAGTAAAACATATGTTTCAACCAAGAATAAAGAAAAACTTTCAACCAAGACAAAGTCAAAGGGGTAGTGACAACCGAGGTCAAGCTGCCACAAAGGAAAATAACCATCTTTAAAATGGGGATTTACCATGATAAAAATAGAAGATTATCACCAAGGGAAACTCATCAAACCAAAGGGAACAACTTCATACGAAGATGATCACCAAAGCCCTAAAATATGTGTTATGGAAGTGTCACCATGAAAGTGCCTTGTATAAGAGAGATAAAACACACATTCAACACATGCAAAATAGAACCAAAACTCCAAGTTACACTAAGGTACTGGAACCTTATGCATGTTGATGGAAAACCTTTATCAAATGCAATAAAAAATCATCTGTCTCATAACCATCTCAAAATCGAGTACCAAAGAATAGGGTTTATAGTAAGGAGCATGTCACATAAGATAAGCATTTAGATTAAAACCCTAGATTATGACAATATCATCTAACATGTTAAGATCACATTTTGGAGTTGTAAACAACAACATACATGTAACAAAAGTGCAATAATAAAGAAAGATAAGTGGTATATAACCCGCCTTATGTAGAGATCCAAACTCCAAGATCAAAGCCTCTAAGAGAGAAGAAGATACTCCAACTTGGATCAACACATCGGCCACAAGATCACCTCAAAATAGAAGAACACCATGGTTAAAAGAATGCTCAAGAAATAGGGTGAAAAACCCTAGGATGAACCAAGAAGAAACTAGAGAGATCCATCCTACTTGGGTATAACCGTGTCAAAACATAATCTATGACCTTTGTGAGGAGAATATCTTCAAGGTACCCACAATGTCAAAACATGGTCTAATGGATGAGAAGGAGAAGATAGAGGGGTAGGGTTCAAGGGAAAATGGAAAAAAAGTTTCAAAACCACTTACTAAGAGAAGAATAACCAAGAATCACTACAAGGAAAGTGATCAAGCTACAAAGCACCACAGGCAAGGTTGATCGTCCTCCAAAGCACCTAGATATGACCTTCTTTGCTCCTCAAAGCTCCAAGGTCGAACACAAGAGAGGGGAGAAGAAGGAGGGCCAAAAAGACCACTTGCATGAAGGTGAAAGGGGTTAAATACTAAAAGGAGGGAAGTAAGGTAGGTGTGAGGTGTCAATACAAGAGAGCACCAAAGGGACACTTGTCCATAAAGGAAACAACAATGCAACAACTAAAAATATACATGCAACCTATGGAGATAAAACCTAGGTGGTGTTTCAACCACATGGGTCACCACCACCCTAGGGGTCGAAACAAACATCCTGGCACCTTGTTTTGACCACAAGAAAAGGTCACCAGACCAACATGGTCGAAACACATAACTAGAAGGCCAATCATCTCGACCAAGCCACACCAAGACCTCAATGGTCAAAACAAGCATCAACTAGGGCAAGTGTTGTAGTCACAACACACCTCCAAGAGAGGTGTTGTGGTTGCAACACACTCCACATGAGCTCAAGGTCCATACACATCACCAAGGTCAAAACCCTAGAAAACCCTAGCATCACCACATGATGCCACCTCATCAACCAAAGCCCAACACGGCACCTCATAGCATCATTATATCTCTCATGATGCTAAATCACTGAGGGAACACTCTACATGTAATTGCAATATAACCACTCAACATGGGTAAATTGCAACTTGGTCCAAAACAAGCATACAAAGATCAAATATCATCAAAACAAGATCAAACTAGAAACATAAGATAGTCACATGTTAGATAAGCATCTCAAAGGATTATATTAAGGTTCTAAGGACCTTATTAAGCAAAGAAATCATACTCAAGCATTAATCTAGGTCAGATACCATACAACCATAAACCCCTAACAAGTATTCCACCCCCAAAATCCTATGTGAAAAGAGACAGGCACTTCCTATGCCTCTCTTTCTCAAGATCCCACGTGGCTTCCTCTACAACATGGTGATGTTATAGAATCTTAACCAAATTGATATCCTTCATCTTTAACTTCTTTATCTCCCTATCTAGAATCAAAACATGACCTTCACATAAGACACCTACACACCTAGATCAATCTCCATAGGTTGTAAAACCAACTCAGTGTCATGATGGCACTTCCTCAACATGGACACATGGAACACCGGATACAACCTATGTGACTCATGTGGCAAATCCAGCTTATATGCCACCTTCCCAACATGTGCCACCATAGGGTAAGGTCCCATATACCTGCGAGCCAACTTAACTCTCTTCCCAAACCTAAAAACATCTTTCAAGGAGAAACCTTGAGATACACTCTGTATCCAACTTGGAACTCTAACAACTTGCGACGATCATATGCATATGATTTTTTCCTATTTCAGGATGCCTTCAATTGTTATTGTATCATCTTTATTTTCTCAATTGTCTATTACACAAGCTCATGACCCAAAATTTGGTACTCACCAATCTCATACCAACACAATGGAGACCTACAATGTATTCCATACAACATGTCATAAGGTGTCTTATAAATGCTCCTATGATAACTGTTATTATAGGAAAACTCTATTAGACTACGGTGCACATCCCAACTACCCAAAAAAATATAAGACAAAAGCTCTCAAGAAATACTCCAAAGTCGATATCATCATCTCAGACTATTCATCTATCTATGGGTGAAACACAGTGTTGAACGTCAACTGCATACCCAAATTTGTGTGTAAGCTCTCCAAAAATCCACTGGTGAATTGAGGACCTCTGTCAGATATGATGGTTTGGCATTTGCTCTGATTTCAGCTGTTGTCATTCCCCAACTGGTTGTCATAATCCGCTTGAGATCTGAGCACGCCATCCTTAGCCTTAGCCACATTTTGGAAAACATCTCCAATGTTTGATTCCATTCTCTAATGACTTTGGTAGCTGGGATACCATGCAAATGCAGTATTACATCAACATATATATATGTGTAAGCTTCTTTATTGTGTATGTTGTCTTCACTAGAAAAAAGTGTGATGTCTGAATCGGTAAACTATCACCCATATGGAGTCATAAACTTTGGTTGTCCTAGGTAGACCAACCACAAAGTCCATCATAACATGATCCTGTTTTCACTATGGTATAGGAAATGGTAGCAACATCCCTACAGGCTTATGATGCTCTAATTTAACCTACTTACATACACCTTGCAACAAACTCCACCACATCATGCTTCAAACTAGGCCACTGATACAGATCTTTAAGGTTATGGTACATCTTGGTGCTACCTGGGTGCATAGCATACATCAAAGAGTGAGCTTCTTCTAAAACCATATTCGTCATATCATCAGCATCAGGGACAACAACTTTGACGTGGTAGCATACTATCCCATGCTCTGACTCATGGAAGCCAACATGCTTCTCATTGTCGAACTCTACTTGTATCTACCTTATCACAATATCACTCTACTATGCATCCCTGATTTGATGCCTCAAAGTGGGCTTCACCTATAATAGTGTCAGCAGTCCTGCTAACAAGGAGAGTTCCAACTTCACATTCATTTGATGGAAGGAGACCAATATGTCTCTCTTATGGAACACCAAGGATCATAACTGTGCCTTGTCAATAGATGATGATGAAGACTTCCTGCTCAAGGCGTCTGCCACCATGTTCACCTTCCTAGATGGGAATCTATGGTGTAATCATAATCTTTAATCTGTTACATCTAGCGTCTCTGCCACATATTCAACTCTTGATGTGAAAAGATGTACTTGAGGTTCATGTGGTCTATGAAGATATGGCACTTCTGGCCATAAAAGTAGTGTCTCCATATCTTTAACGCATGAACTACTACAACTAGGTCTAGATCATGGTTGGGATAGTTCTCATCATGATTTTCAACTATTGTGATTTAAAGAGATCACATTCTTATCATGCAGTAGCACACATCCCCTACCATTCCTCGAGGCATCACAAAAGACAATATAGACTTTTCCTTTCTCAGGAACAACCAACACTGCCACACTAATCAACTTTTGCTTCAACAACTAGAAAGTACGTTGGCACTTGTCATCCCAGACTACACACTTTTCCTTGTTAACTTTGTTAGGGGTAATGACATGACACTAAAGTTCTTAATGAACCTCCTATAATAGCCTTCTAAACCCAAAAAAATACAAACTTCTATCAGTGTGTTCGGCTTCGTCCACTCCATCACAGATTCAACCTTTGTGGGATCCAGACAAACACCATCAGTAGATATCACATGTCCCAGAAAAGACGCCTCCTTTAGCCAAAACTCACATTTACTGAACTTAGCATACAATTGATGTTGTCTCAATAAGGCCAATGGCTGGTGAATATGCTGCTCATGATATGGGATGTCTCTAGAATATATCAAGATACCATCTAGAAACACCACCACAAATTGGTCAAGATACAGGTGATAACAACTAATTTTGTGACGTTTTTGCCCTTTATTCTGTTATCAAAACTACCCTTTTCTGCTATTTTCCTCTATTTTATTAGCATTTTTGCAATAATTGGCCAACCAACGCTCTTATTCCAATTTTTCCTATATTCTACAGAGTTTTCCTTGTTTTTGTGCAATAAAGCCGATTCCGGCCCACAATAAATCTAAGACCGTCTTGACCTTCCTGACGCCCGATACAACCCATCCCGACAGGGGCTGGGCGACACAAGAATGATCGGCGGAGAAGGGCGCCTTGCGAGAGGACGTGTCGGCCGACACACCGTCTACCCGACAGGGAGCCAAAGCCGCATCGACGACCAAACTCGTCGGGCGACACAGCCACCCACCGGCAGGCGTGCCGCCAGCCACGTGACCGATAGCCAGCGCCTCGCGCCGAAGACATACCTGTATCGTCCGTCCACATCCATCGACCGGCGTATAAGGGAGCTACGTGGCGCTTCCAGCACCATAACTCCTTCAACCGCCGATATAAATAGCAGCTACAGGAAGCCGAAAAGACAGGTCGGAGACATCGGAGGTTGGGGAGGTCGGGACTTGAGCTAACTGTGAGAGAAGTGCGAGAGCAACCGTATCGCGCACCAGTGCTCATACCGGGCGACACTAGGTGAGCTCTTCCTCATCCCGAGAGGGAGGGGATCGGTTCACCTAGGACTGTACCGGACGACACTGAGGGCCGATATTGGCCAATGTAGATACGCGACACGAGTGCCTGACAGCAATGCCCGACAGTAGTATATGTAAATCCTTGGCCGACATGAAACCGAACCCGATACGCTCGGCCCGTCAGTCGTGCCGCCTGAGAGGGTGTGCCGCCCGACATGAGCGTATCGGCCAGGGTCTTCGAACAATACAGTCGTCCGTCAGGCGTGCCGTTCGAGAGTTCATGCCGCCCGATGCGGCTGTACCGGGATAGGTCCCTGGACGGTATCGGGCTGGGAGTAGTAGTAGTCTGTCGCCCTTCTACATCAAGAAGGCGACATCTATCTTTAATTCTATTATTTAAATTCTTAGCTTATGCATTGTATTAAGACCCTTTTTGCTGATGGAAATAGAAATGCTTAATTGCAATTTGTTTAATGCTTAGTGCCTTATGATTGGGTAACTGCTGTGTTGGATATCTGAACTCTAGCTTGCATGTTTTGGATCGTGTTTCTCTTAGCTACCGAATCGTCTTTCCCGTCGCAACTACTTCGAGAGTTGGGTTGTGGCTCTAGTGTTCGGTCCAATTCTGGAGTACGAGAGTGCCCGGAACGGAGTTGTTTTAGTATCATTCCACTCTAACTTGAGTCCAGCAACCTCGAGAGGGGTGTGGAAGCTTGGTTAGAGGCACCCACTCTGAGAGGAGGGGTGCAGGGTGTTACTGCTACCGCTTGTCTTTCTAAAGTCTTATCCCTTGCATTACGCCTTAAACTGCAGTTTATCTTTCTATTTTCTGTCACATGAAAATTCCTAAAAACTGCTAAATGACAAATTCTTAATCTTTCTTGTAGCTCCAGTTGGAGATAGTTTTCTTTGATTTAATCGTGACATCTTGTTGTTCCCTTCGGGAATTTTAATATCTCTTTAAACCCACCGGAGTGTAGAGTGTCGATTCAGAGTCGTCAACACAACCCACCTTGTCCCTGTGTTCGACCCCGTATGACTACTTCGACCCCGTAAACAAAGTTGCGGGGGCCTAGAAGG
Organism: Alisma plantago-aquatica; assembly: GCA_963693085.1. Lineage (NCBI taxonomy): Eukaryota > Viridiplantae > Streptophyta > Magnoliopsida > Alismatales > Alismataceae > Alisma > Alisma plantago-aquatica. Next base: position 799,860,177 of record OY856412.1, read on the forward strand.
ATTCGGGTTATAAATGCGAAGGCTCGACTACCTCAAATACGCCTCCAATTTTAGGACGTGCGATTTAGGCCGGTCAACTTTCTGGCGCCGTTGCCGGGGACAAGGCAAATGGCACTATTGACGAATCCGAATCCACTAACTACACTCCTGTGCCTCAAGCTTAGAAATAGGCTTGACAGGACTTCTTTTTCTTTTTTTATTTTTCTTTTACTCTAAGCATTATTCTTTACCCCAATTATAATTTTCTAAACATGATTTTTATGCGGTTTTCAGGTACTCTGATCTACTGAACACCGAGACTGTCAACCATGCCTCGTTGTGAGCAACCCCTTTCTGAGGGCGAATGTCAGAGCCAAAGCGAGAAAGCGACCCGACCTAATTGGGTTGGTCAGCTTTCCGCCTACATAAAAAGACAGGACACCATCATCAACCAGCTGGTACAGGGGACGCTTACCAGCCCTGGATCTCTGAATTCCATGCAACACCAGACGGCGAGTCTGCAGATGCGCCAATGGGAGGTCGATCAACAGCTGTCTCATATGGCTGCTCTGATGAAGAACCCTGTAGGAAAAATGCTCTCTCACCCTGAAACTGCAGTAATGGCAGTGCTTAGATCAGGAAAGACAGTAGAGCGCGCTGATGAAGCCCCACCGGAACCTGAGCAAGGGCCCAAGGATGCCGTTCCAGCAGGAGATGGAGGTAGGCCTGCAGAAGCCGAAGAGCCTGTGCCGAGACCGTCCGATTAGCCATCTGGTGGGAGGAATCCTTATGCTCCCAGGGTACCGTTCCCGTACAAGCTAATCAAGGCAAATCTGAAAAAGCAGAATGAAAGGTTCATGGACTCGATCAGGAAGCTGCATCTTGAAGTCCCCTTCCTTGACGCTTTGGAGGAGATGCCCACATATGCCAAGTTTCTCAAAGATCTAATAATGAAGAAAAGAAGGGGAGGAAGGATAGAGACAGTGTACCTGGCCTCTACTTCCTCTGCCTTCGTAAAGCCCGGCTTGCCGACTAAGAGAAGGGATCCCGGAGCTTTCACGATCCCATTCGCCATCGGGGACAATGTCGAGCGGAAGGGTCTAGCGGACTTGGGAGCAAGCATCAGCCTCACGCCCTTAAGTTTTGCGCAAAGGATGGGTTTGACCGACATGGTTCGAACCAATATGCAGATTGAACTGGCGGATCACTCTTTCAAAAGACCTGTAGGCATTGTCGAAGATGTGCCGATTAGGGTCGGGGATTTCTTTATTCCTTGCGACATCGTCGTCATCGACACAGCTGAAGATCCCAGATGTCCGATCATCTTCGGACGCCCTTTCTTGGCAACGGGAAGGGCGCTGATTGATGTCTCTAAAGGGATAATCACCTTGAGGGTTGGAAACAGCCACTTGGACTTCAAAATGAAGGAAATCATGAGAGGTCCATCCTTGTCTGAATCAGCCTGTTTTGCGGATAGCTACAATAAATTCTACGAGGAAATAGAGGAGGATATCCGGACAGTGGATCCCCTCGCGAGAGAAATAAGCTGTCAGGATCTCGACTTCGAAAATCCTGAGGTCGTGAAGCATCTCAACATTTTCAATCTTTCTGACAAAGACTTGCAAGAAGAAGAGGAGGAGGTGAACTCTGCGAAGTATGCCTCCCTTGAAGGAGAACCTCAGGAGGATACAACCAGAGCAAAGCCGGATTTAAAAGCATTACCTGAGGGACTGAAGTACGAATTTTTAGATGAAGAACAGAGGAACCCAGTCATCGTAAATGCAGATCTTTCAAGCAATCAGCTGGACCGGCTCCTTGAGGAGTTAAGACTCCACAGGGGGGCTATAGGATATTCCGTAGATGATATCAAAGGCCTTAGCCCCGCCCTTTGCATGCATCACATCAACTTGGATGAGTCTGCCAAGCCCCTGGTCCAACCCCAGAGGAAGCTGAATCAGATGCTCAAGGAGGTCGTCAAGAAAGAGGATTTTACCAGGTACCCATCTTACCCGACGACCAGGAGAAAACGACGTTCACCTGCCTTTACGGCACTTATGCCTTTAGAAGGATGCCCTTCGGACTCTGCAACGCCCCCGCCACCTTTCAAAGATGCATGATATCAATGTTCTCAGATTTTCTAGAAGATTTCGTGAAAGTTTTCATGGACGACTTCTCCGTCTATGGAAAGGACTTCGATAGCTGTCTGAAGAACCTGTCGTTAGTACTTCAAAGGTGCGAGGAAAACAGCCTGGTCCTGAACTGGGAAAAATGTCATTTCATGGTACGGGAGGGCATCGTTCTAGGGCATAAGATCTCAAGGCGCGGGATCGAGGTGGATACCAGCAAAATTGAAGCTATATCTAAGCTTCCTCCACCAAATTCCGTCACGGGGATAAGAAGCTTCCTCGGGCACGCCGGATATTACCGAAGATTCTTCAAGGACTTCTCAAAGATTTCCAAACCATTGTCCAATCTTCTGGTAAAGGATGCTGAATTTGTTTTCTCTAACGATTGTCTCAGTGCTTTTCAGGCCCTGAAAAATGCTTTAGTATCACCACCTATCCTTCAAGCGCCAAATTGGGGTTTACCCTTTGAGATAATGTGCGACGCTAGCGGCTACGCAGTGGGAGCAGCCCTGGGGCAAAAGAAAGATAAAAAGCACCATGTGATTTGCTACGCTAGTCGCACGTTGGACGAAGCGCAGGTAAACTACACAACCACCGAGAAGGAAATGCTCGCGGTTGTCTTCGCGTTTGACAAGTTCAGGTCGTATCTCGTCGGATCAAAGGTCAAAGTATACACGGATCATGGGGCAATAAAATACTTAATGCAAAAGAAAGACGCAAAGCCCAGATTGTTGAGATGGGCCTTGTTGCTCCAACAGTTCGATCATGAAATTATCGACAAGAAAGGCGCAGAAAATGTGGTCACAGACCACCTATCGAGGATAGTGGCTGAGAGACAGAGAGGGCCACAGATCGACGACGACTTTGCTGACGAAGCTCTCATGATGGCTGAAGCTCAAGAAGAAGGTTTGCCCTGGTTTGCAGACATCTACAATTTCCTCGCTTGTGGAGAGCTGCCTCCTGACATCACCTATAATCAAAAGAAGAAGCTATTCGCGGATGCCAAGAATTATTACTGGGATGATCCTCTCCTGTTCAGAAGATGCGCAGACAACTTATACAGGAGGTGCATCCCGGAAGAAGAAACTGCTGATATCCTGAAAGGATGCCACGCCTCCCCCTATGGTGGACACCTGGGTAGCGAAAGAACAACGGCAAAAGTACTACAATCAGGTTTCTACTGTCCCTCCTTATTTAAAGATGATGCATGATTTGTAAAGGTTTGCAAGGAGTTCCAGTCAACGGGAAATATAGGGCGGAGGAATGAAATGCCGATGGCAAGCTGGATCGAAGTGGAAATATTTGACGTTTGGGGGATTGATTACATGGGGCCGTTTCCCCCATCCCAGGGATATCAATACATACTAGTGGCAGTAGACTATGTGTCAAAATGGGTAGAGGCGGTAGCCACCCAAACATGCGACGCCAAGTCGGTTATCAAGCTTTTTGAGAAGACCATCTTTCCCCATTTCGGTATACCGCGCACCGTAACAAGCGACGGTGGGTCACACTTCGGAGAAAGGCAGTTCGAAGCGCTCCTACGCAAGTACGGAGTAAAACATAAGATGGCTACGCCCTACCACCCACAGACGTCGGGGCAAGTAGAGGTCTCAAACAGACAGATCAAGCGGATCTTAGAAAAGACTGTCAGCCGCACGCGGAAGGACTGGTCTATGAAACTTGACGACGCATTGTGGGCCTACCGTACTGCTTACAAGACGCCCATTGGAACCACCCCCTACCGTCTTATATACAGAAAATCCTGCCATCTGCCTTTGGAACTAGAACACAAGGCCCTTTGGGTGATCAAGTTCCTAAATATGGATCTAGACAAAGCAGGAGAAAAGAGGTTTTTACAGCTTCAAGAGCTCGAAGAGCTGAGGATTCACGCCTACGAGAATGCAAAGATCTACAAGGAAAGAACAAAAATGTGGCATGATGCCCACCTTAGGAGAAAGGATGTGAGCGAAGGGGATAAGGTCTTGTTATTCAAGTCCTCCATCTGTCTTTTTCCTGGGAAATTACAGACAAGATGGTCGAGACCATTTTCTGTGGCAAAGATATACCCATCAGGAATGATGGAGCTCCGCGACAAGGATGATCCGACCAAGATCTTCAAGGTGAACGGGCACAGAGTGAAAAGGTTTTATGAGGACGAAGCTTTTGTCAGGAAAGCAGAAATTGACTTACTGGATGTGGGTACAACCAAAGAGCCTACACCAGTCGAGCTGGCGACGGAAACTTCAGCGCTCCTCGGGAGGCAGCCCGAGTCATAGATTAGGATACATTTGTTTTCTTTGTAAAAAAAAACATTATGGACTGTAATAAGGCCCGAGTCAATACATGCGCACGTGTGCTGACTCTTTTTGTTTTATGGGCCATCGCTGTGTTTTGCGGAGCATTGAGGAGTAATACCATCTGAGGTAAGAGATCCTTCTCTATACCAATGATGTTTTACCCTGCAATGGCCTTTTACTTCACACAGGTTTAGTTTTGGCCTTTTGACCGCCCGCTTTTCTACCGTGTCGACCAGCTGGGCGCAGAACCGCTTGTATCGGGCAGCCTCGCCCTAGGCGATGCAAGGGCAGCAGATGACCCTTGGGCTGACCAATGGGACTTCGCGTCTCGGGAACGACATGACTAAAATGCCCGACGCGCGCCATGTTTTACACGTTTTACCCCCAGCTGGGTTCTCTATAAATAGCGTGGAGGTTTCTTCGTGATGGGCTGGCTATCTTTTTCTCCTTTTTACCATCGGAAACACATGCAGTAATCCTCCCTTTTTCTCGTGTGTCGGCCACCTTGCCTTCGCCCTAGTATCGGGCGATGCCTCCTGAGAGCAAAGGTATAGCCCGACACGCCTTTTGCCCAGCACGTTATCTCTCGCCCGGCACAGGTTTTGTATCGTGTGGGGCGTATCGGCCGGCTTGTTGTTTTCTGACCAAACGACATGGCTTGTCGCCCGATAGGCTCGTAGACCGACACGTTTATCGGCCGATAACCCTGTCGCCCGACGCCAGTATCTCTTATCGAGACGCTTATCGGGTTCGCTTGACCTGCAGATTTTCTATCGCCCGACATGCTTTCGCGCGTAACGACGGTCGATAGCGTTTTCCCGATGTTTCGTATCGGGCGTCTTGCTTCTCACGGCGATGTCATATTTTCACTCCATGTGACCTCGAATCGCCCGACACACCTGTGTCGGGCGTCGAGCCTTATCGCGCGACAACATCGTATCGTCCGATCACTTATCGCCCAGTTTTAATAAGTTTTCTTTCTTTTCATCTTTCTTACCTAACGTATGAATAAATAAATTTCAAATAATAGGTATGGCTCATATGGAGCAAACCACCCACCGCGCCAGCAAGCACAGCGCGGGGATCAGCAACAACTGTCGGGCAGAAACGGCAACAACAATGGAAAGGAAGATTCTTCTTGATTTGGTAGCTCCAATAGTGAGTCACCTAGCTACGAGTGCGGCAACCAAGGCCTCCGAACAAGTTCGAGGCACCCTGGTTCCGTCCTCTTAAGGGAGAGGGCCCACCCTGACTACACACTCCTGGGAACTAAACTAGGGATGGATAATCAGTCCCTTTGTTTATACTCACAGCGGAGATGTGAAGAAAGGGGGGGCCAGAAGTGAATTTTGAGGGTTTCGCTCCAGCTCAACCGCTACATCGCCAAAGAGAACCCGCTAGACAACCTCTCAATGGCATGCTGCAACTTTGTAGGAGCATTTTGCAGCACATCAGAAAGCTAACCCTCACTGGCTAAGCTTTACCTCACTTTTGCTTTCTTCTCTACTCTAGGACAGAGTAGAAAGTAAGTTTGGGGGGTATGCCAGTGAGGGAGGTATAAAAATTTTATCTCTTCAAGCTTTCTACGATATTCATTCCCTTTTACCTGATGTGCCCTTATAGCTCCCTGTATATCTGATGTACGCATGCATGCCATATAAAAATTTACAAAAATCTTTCCTTTGCAAATTTCTGTCCCTATGCATATGTACAAAGTTGCTATAATAATAAAAACCTATTGTGACTTCTTGCAAAGTTTACTTTCTGTATATTTAACGAGTTACAAGTTCTGTCATATCTTTCTGATAATGTTGTCTCAAACAAACAAAAGATTATGCCTTGCCATCCAAAAATTTTCGAAAAATAATAATCTCGCAAGTAGCTAATAGACGAGTATGGAGAAGGAAAAAGCTGCCCAAACAGCAGATATCTCTTTTGTTTTCCCTTACCCGGCAAAAATCCCAAAAAGAGAAAGAAGCCTTATGAGCGTGAATAAAAGTATGAGAGTTGTGCCCAATAAAAGAAAAGAAAATATATATATATATACACCCTTGTTTTCCAAAAGTACCCATCTTTAGGCATGGTAGATCCGGGGCAGTGGTACGTAGGATGTGAAATCACTGCTCTAAAGCCAACTGGCTTGGACTGCAGGGACCACTTGCCCGTTAACAGACCCTTACCTGGATGGACTGATGGGAAACAAGAAGAAAAACCCAAAAAGCCTTAGCCTACCCTATACACAACTTTCTGCCCTTAAAATAAAGCTGTTTGGTGTGGAAGCTAACTTCGGAATCATACACCAAAGTCTCGCTGAATCTGTGGAGAAGAAAAATTTTACTTAAATAATAAGGCAAGTAGGGCAAGGTCTTTTGTTCGCTTTAAGACAGCATTACCTCCAAGACATCGCAAATCTTGTGCTACCCTTTAGCCTTAAAGTTTTGTTGTGCAAGAAGAAGCAACACAAAGTTTAGTTTAAATATTGATTGAGGACAATCAAAAAGCTAAGTTTGGGGGAGTTGATAACAACTAATTTTGTGACATTTTTGCCCTTTATTCTGTTATCAAAACTACCCTTTTCTGCTATTTTCCTCTATTTTATTAGCATCTTTGCAATAATTGGCCAAGCAACGCTCTTATTCCAACTTTTTCCTATATTCTACAGAGTTTTCCTTGTTTCTGTGCAATAAAGCCGATTCTGGCCCACAATAAGTCTAAGCCCGTCTCGACCTTCCTGACGCCCGATACAACCCAGCCCGACAGGGGCTGGGCGACACAAGAATGATCGGCGGAGAAGGGCGCCTTGCGAGAGGACGTGTCGGCCGACACACCGTCTACCCGACAGGGAGCCAAAGCCGCATCGACGACCAAACTCATCGGGCGACACAGCCACCCACCGGCAGGCGTGCCGCCAGCCACGTGACCGATAGCCAGCGCCTCGCGCCGAAGACATACCTGTATCGTCCGTCCACATCCATCGACTGGCGTATAAGGGAGCTACGTGGCGCTTCGAGCACCATAACTCCTTCAACCGCCGGTATAAATAGCAGCTACAGGAAGCCAAAAAGACAGGTCGGAGACATCAGAGGTTGGGGAGGTCGGGACTTGAGCTATCTGCGAGAGAAGTGCGAGAGCAACCGTATCGCGCACCAGTTCTCGTACCGGGCGACACTAGGTGAGCTCTTCCTCATCCCGAGAGGGAGGGGATCGGTTCACCTAGGACTGTACCGGACGACACTGTGGGCCGATATCGGCCAATGTAGATACGCGACACGAGTGCCTGACAGCAATGCCCGACAGTAGTATATGTAAATCCTTGGCCGACACGAAACCAAACCCGATACGCTCGGCCCGTCAGTCATGCCTCCTGAGAGGGTGTGCCGCCCGACATGAGCGTATCGGCCAGGGTCTTCGAACGATACAGTCGTCCGTCAGGCGTGCCGTTCGAGAGTTCGTGCTGCCCGACGCGGCTGTACCGGGATAGGTCCCTGGACGGTATTGGGCTGGGAGTAGTAGTAGTCTGTCGCCCTTCTACATCAAGAAGGCGACATCTATCTTTAATTCTGTTATTTAAATTCTTAGCTTATGCATTGTATTAAGACCCTTTTTGCTGATGGAAATAGAAATGCTTAATTGCAATTTGTTTAATGCTTAGTGCCTTATGATTGGGTAACTGCTGTGTTGGATATCTGAACTCTAGCTTGCATGTTTTGGATCGCGTTTCGCTTAGCTACCGAATCGTCTTTCCCATCGCAACTACTTCGAGAGTTGGGTTGTGGCTCTAGTGTTCGGTCCGATTCTGGAGTACGAGAGTGCCCGGAACGGAGTTGTTTTAGTATCATTCCACTCTAACTTGAGTCCAGCAACCTCGAGAGGGGTGTTGAAGCTTGGTTAGAGGCACCCGCTCTGAGAGGAGGGGTGCAGGGTGTTACTGCTACCGTTTGTCTTTCTAAAGTCTTATCCCTTGCATTACGCCTTAAACTGCAGTTTATCTTTCTATTTTCTGTCGCATGAAAATTCCTAAAAACTGCTAAATGACAAAATCTTAATCTTTCTTGTAGCTCCAGTTGGAGATAGTTTTCTTTGATTTAATCGTGACATCTTGTTGTTCCCTTCGGGAATTTTAATATCTCTTTAAACCCACCGGAGTGTAGAGTGTCGATTCAGAGTCGTCAACACAACCCACCTTGTCCCTGTGTTCGACCCCGTATGACTACTTCGACCCCGTAAACAAAGTTGCGGGGGCCTAGAAGGATTCGGGTTATAAATGCAAAGGCTCAACTACCTCAAATACGCCTCCAATTTTAGGAAGCGCGATTTAGGCCGGTCAACAGGTAAAACACCTTGTTCATCAAGTCCATGAACATTGTTGGAGCATTGGTTAGCCAAAACGGCATAATCACGAACTCATAGTGACCATACCTTGTCCTAAAAGTTGACTTTGGTATGTCATCTACTTTGATCATCAACTGGTGATATCCTAATATCAGGTTTATCTTAGAGAACACTACAACACCTTGTAACAGGTCAAAAATATTATCAATCCACGATAAAGGATACTTACTCTTGATCGTCACTTTATTCAACTATCTTTAATTGTTGCACAACCTCATGGATCCATCCTTGTTCTTCACGAACAGTGAGGGAGCACCCCAAGGAGATGTGCTTGGTCTGATAAAGACTTTCTCAAGTATCTCTTGTAACTATTTCTTTAACTCTACCATCTGAGCAGGTACCATCTTATACGGTGTCTGTGCTATCGGCTATGTGCCTGGAACTAGGATGGTCTCAAAATAAATCTCTCGAACTAGAGGAATGCCTGGAAACTCATTAGGAAACACATCCTAAAACTCATAGACAATTGGTACCTCCTATATACTCAGATACCTTGCCTTGGTATACACCACATGCGCTAAAAATGCATCACAACCTTGCCTCATCATCTTCTCTACCACCATCACAGATACCAAACACATTAGAAGAATCTTCCTATCTCCTCAGAAGATCCATGTCACATCATCATCAACAAATGTCTCCACTTTGGAACTACAGTCCAAGACCACTTGATTCTTCTCCAAATTTTCTATTCTGAGGATCACATCGAATCCATGCATGTCAAGTGGTATAATATCCACATGAATGTTCTGCCCTAAAAAAGAAATGAAACAGGAAGGGCACACCTCCCATAGATCGAAGGATCAAACCAACAGGGTTTCCAAATGAAGACTATCATGTCTACGAGTAACATAAAAAGAACAAATATCAATCCCTTCTCGAGTGATAAAAGAGTGTGTCACAACCGAATCAACAAAAATAGATATAAAGCAAGAAGGAAACAAATTACAATGAAATAACTCCATCTGACATGTCACAACTTGTACGTTGGCCACTCCTTTCAGCTGACTCATGGCATTAAATTGAGCCATTTCCTGTTTTCACCCCATACTCTACTTGCTTGCCCAGAATAACTAGCTTGTGACACTTGTCCTTGTCATTAGCCTCCACTGCTACTAAACTTATATCTCTATGAGCCTTGTTGACTCTGTCTTGGCTGTTGGGTCACCTTATCATCCTTCACAGGACATGCCCACCTCATATGTCCTACTTGTCCACACTTGTGGAAACTCCTGGTCTCATACTACAGACTAGATGGCCCCATCACTGACACTGACGTTGTATTGTGGGCTCCTGGTGGTAGAAAACTACAGGCTCTGACCTTAATCAAAGACCAATGTGTCTGCACACCTGACCTCTACTATGATTGTGGTATTGAGAAACTAGGCTTCTTAAATCCTCCAAATGATTTCCCCTGCTACTGTGTCAGTCTCTTTTTAGCTCTCATCTCACACTTCTCAACAACTGATGTCTCTATCCTCCTGACTGACTCCAAGAATGTGGCAAACCACTCACAGTTCTCCAAAGTTGACACTGGTGTAGTCAATTTCATGCTCAAGCCCTTCTCAAAATGTCTGATCCTCTCTTTATCTGTAATAGCCATATGAGAATAGAACCTCAATAGCTCCATAAACTTCACCTCATACTCATTGATTGACATGGATCCATGTTGGATCCTATCAAACTAGTTGATCTTCTCATACAGATAGGTTTGAGGAAAGTAACGACTGATGAACTCATGTCATAACTCCTTCCAACTAATCAGGACACCATGCCTTTTCTCCTCCTTAATGGCCCACCAATGGTCAACACTCCCTTTCAAAAGATACATAACATGCTTCACCTTGTCTAGCTCTGGAATTTTGAGAATCTTAAAGGCATTTTCCAACTTTGTCAGCCAAAGGTCAACATCTGTGGGATCTACCGTACCAACATACTCCATATCCCCAACTCACCTCAACCTTTCAAAGGTCTTCCTGATTCCCAAAGATTCAGCTTTGGGAACAGCTGCCCTTGATTGTGGTGCGGGTATTCGTCTACTATGTGCGTCATCGTTGCCATGAACTTCCCAAACAAGGACTAAAAGGTAGCGTTTTCCATCATGGCCAGGTCAAACTAGGGTACCTCAGGCACTCTATCAATCCTCTCATGCCACCCTGCACCACCTCCAGGTGCCACAACACTACTCTCAACAACATGTTCTTTGTGTTCTCCAGCCATATTTTCTTCTCTTCTTTATCTTTTACATAACTAGAAGTTACCACTAAAAGAGTGGAGGACACTATAATAGAAACAAACCCTAGTCCTATGTCCCTGTAGACTCAGTGAATCTAAATCTCTAATACCAAAATTGTGACGTCCCACGCCACACAAAAGTGAGATTACTCAATACGAAACATAGAATGAATACTAATCAACCAGGTTACCAAAAAGGAGACGAAATTAAAACAATTATCACATATCTACCTCAAGTGGAAGGACATCACATCAGAGTCCATAAAAGCCACAAGTATATATAACACTTGCCAAAATATTATTACATAGCAATGTTTACTAGCTCACTGGCCACGACTTATACATATGATAACATGTTCACATACATACATGACATATATGTACAAAAAAGGCATACAACCAAACGTCATCTTGATATAAAACATCTACAAAACTCCCCCAAGGACCTGTGAGTATAGGGATGACACATAGGACTCTACTACAAAACACTAGAAGCATATCCAACCTTTCAACAACTACTGCTCATCTTGCTTCTTAGCCTTAAACGCACGATCTCTACCACAGTGTGCATGACTACCTAAAAAGATGTGGAAACCCATGGGGTGAGACCAAACATACCATCCAGAGATACAACTCTCCGCCAACATCAATTATAGCACTGATAACTACGCAAGTAGACAAAATACTTAATAGGTTGAGAAGATTCAGCTAAATGACATGTATAATTCCAATAATGCAGATTAAGCAAACTAGGCAGTTACCACTGAACAGTAGAACAATTACTACTTTAATAAGGAATATGAAGAACATGTATAACAGTTGATTTCTCTTACCCCATTATAATTCAATAATTTAGTACAAAGATAAGGCAAAGGGGTCATCCAATGTTATTCGTATTTGATCATAAGAAAATGCACTACATGACTGTGTTACATATTTTTATTATGCCTTTAGGATATGTGGTATACCACTCATTCTCCAATTGAACATTGCCAAATAAAAATTAATGCCATACAAGATCAATGGAAGATTCACAATTGAATGATCTCTATGCACCCCTTGGTCAGTTTGAGTTCGCCGTAGTCATATATAGAGTCTAACTACAAAACAACCTAGTCTGCCTTGGTATATAGGCACAACACTAGTGAAACTGGGTTAGGACCGCAGCCACACTCCTGCCAAGGTATGATCGTAACCATCTTTAAAACATATAATTTATGAACATTGTATAACATCTTTGAGATATAGCCTTGATTGTTCTCATTCCAGGGTATGACCATAGCCAATCCTATGATATGCTTCTACTCAACAATATACAACTTTGAGATTCCACTAAGGGAGAACCTATTTCACAATCCAATAATTACTGATGTTGAAGATGGATCTATGGCACATGACAACTACATGATTAATATTTCACTTAATTAGTTAGTCCAATTGGGAATATTTTAGCATCAATCAAGTTACAATGTACAAACCCTATACAAACTTTCCAAGGATAAGGGAATAATATAACTTCAGAAGATATAAAACATATAAGGTGTGAACTTGTCACATCCCCATATGATATTTGTAGTGAAAACTACTAGAGGGGGGGTGAATAGAGTTTTATAAATAATTTAACAATTATTGAACTCAAACAACCACAATGAAAATATTGGACAAGGAGACACAAGGTTTAGAGTGGTTCCAACTATAGCAAATACTATAGCCGTCAGTCCACTACCCGGTTGCTTACCCAACCGGGATTTGAAAAGAAATTTATTTTATTACCTCTTCAAGGAATTTACATAAAATACAATCTCTTTTCCTAAACCCTTCAAGCAACCTTCACCTAGAAGTAATCGCCAACCTTGAAGCAGCCTTCCCTTGAAGTAGATGCACCAACTCCCGTTGCACCAGCCTTCTGAAGTAGCTTCCCTTGCGATAGCCTTCTTGAAGTAGCTTGAAGTCCCCTTCTCCACCTGAGAAGTCAACCCTCTCCAATCCGCAGCCTCCAACCCTAGGAGTAGCAAGGAGAGTACAAAAGATAAATAGGAACAAGAAAGAAAACGGAAATTACAACTTATCCTTTAAGCCCAAGGCTTGATATGCCTAGATCAAGCGTAAGATCTCCTAGCCAAGTAAGTGAACTTGTGATTGCTGTGGGTAGGAGAATCTAGCCTATAGGACACGAGATTGAGCTAAGGAGAATGTAGGCCAATGATCACAGTGCTCAAATTGCTTGCAAAAGATTGCTCAAGTATGCTCAAGTGTATTCTCAAGTGTAACAAGTAAATTCTAGTGTCCTATGGCTTGTCCTATTTATAGGAATGGCCTAAGTATGCTTAAGGACGTTCTAGACAACTTCTAGGGGTTTCTAAGTGCTTAACTAGCCGTTAGGTACAAAGTTGTTGCTTTAACAACGGCTAATTAATTTATTCTGCAGTTGCTGTCAGAGACCATCTCGGTCGACAAATGGTCGACCGAGACACCTGCTCGGTCGAACTTTTGTCGACCGAGAGGCTCTCTGGAACAAGTGATTTGCAACGTCTTTCTTCAACTACCAACTAACTTGTTTGTTGTGTCTAACGGCTACTTTGGATCTTTCTCGGTCGAGAGGTTTGTCGACCGAGAGTGTCTCGGTCGAGGAGTTTGTCGACCGAGAATGATCCTGTTTCAAGGTTTCAATTTAAGCATTAATTACATGTGTGAGTGTGCAAAGGTGATTCTATTCAAATGGGATGACATGTCTAACTATGGTGTTTGTCTAGGGAAAATCTAACGCTTGATTTACATGCAAATCTAAGTACTTGTACATTATATATTTGTACAAGTTTTACAACATTGATTACATTGCATGAAAATATAACTAAGTAAGCTCTTGGATTTTCCCTTGTTGCTTTGCCATCCATCTTAGTCCTGCACACTCAAGTAGCTCGTTAGATTAATAAGAATGAAATGTTTGTCATCATCGAAACAAAGGGATTGTTAGATGTCCATTTAGCCAACAATCTCCCCCTTTTTGAAGATGACAAACATTTCCAAAATAAATATAAAACATATGAATTTCATACCTTTAAATTGCCTTATGTATCTTTTCCTCTTGTTTATAAAATGTGTGCTTATTATTCCCAATGAATTATGGAACATAAAGTCCAGTTCATTTGGGAATGTAGCAACTTTCAATGTAAAGCCAAGAGTATATTTATGAAACTCTTTGATTGAGTTTTTCATAAATACTAAGTTATAGTTTTATATATCTCTCCCCCTTTGTCATTTCAAAAAGATAACCGTTTTAATAAAAACTCCCCCTTAATTAGATATCCGTTTTGATAAAAACTCCCCCTTAATTAGATATCCATTTTGATAAAAAAAACTCCCCCTTAATTAGATATCCCGTCAAATCTAAAAGATGTCCATTGAAAAGCCAAAATGAAACAAGTAAACGTATTTGTTTTAAGAACCGCAGATATCAAAGAAAACATCTTCCAAAGGAGTAATAAGCAATTGCTTCCTAATGTTGTTGAATTGATCTAGTGGAAGCGGTTTTGTAAAAAAATCAGCCAATTGATTTTCCGTATCAACATGATGAAGGGAAACATGATGCTGTGAGATGTGATCCCTTAAGAAGTGATGACGGATTTCAATGTGTTTTGCCCGGCTGTGTAAAATTGGATTGTGTGCTAAGTTTATGGCGCTCGTGTTGTCACAAAAAATAGGTGTAGATGAAAGATTAAAACCATAATCGCTTAATACTTGTTGCATATAAAGCACTTGAGCACAACAAGACCTGGCTGCCATATATTCAGCTTCAGTTGTAGATAGGGCAACCGTATTTTGTTTCTTGCTAAACCAAGATACTAAGGCTCTCCCTAATAAGAAACAGCCACCACTAGTGCTTTTACGATCAAGTCGACAACCAGCATAATCTGCATCAGTATATGCTTTAAAATCCAAAGATTGTCCTTTTGGATACCATAAACCGAAACAATTAGTACCAGCTAGATATCGAAGAATTCGTTTAACCGCTAGAAAATGAGATTGCATAGGTTGGGATTGAAATCGAGCACAAAGACCAACGGAAAACATAATGTCCGGTCGAGAAGCAGTTAAGTATAGCAAACTACCAATCATGGCTCTATATAAGGAATCATCAATAGGTTCCCCATTTTCATCCTTATCAATTTTGATAGAGGTAGCCATAGGAGTAGTAGCATGTTTGCATTGATCCATCCCAAAACGTTTTAAAAGTTCTTTAGTATATTTTTCTTGGCTTATGAAAATTCCTACAGGTGTTTGCTTAATTTGAAAACCAAGAAAGAATGTTAGTTCACCCATGAGGCTCATTTCAAATTCTTTTTGCATAATGTCACTGAATTGTGTGCATAATGAATCATTAGAAGCTCCAAAAATAATGTCATCAACATATATTTGCACAACTAAGAAATCAGATGCATATGTTTTGAAGAATAAAGTAGAATCTGAATTTCCAATAGAAAAACCATTATCAAAAAGATATGTCTTGAGCCGTTCATACCAATTCCTAGGTGCTTGTTTTAGACCATAAAGTGCCTTTTTAAGTTTATAAACATGGTCACCTTTTTCTGGTATTTCAAAGCCAGGTGGTTGAGCAACATAAACTTCTTCTTGTATGATGCCATTGAGAAATGCACTTTTGACATCCATTTGATATAGCTTAATGTTTTTATGGGCAGAAATAGCTAGTAACATCCTAATAGCTTCAAGTCTAGCTACGGGTGCATATGTTTCATCAAAATCTATTCCTTCTTGTTGATTATATCCTTGTGCTACTAATCGAGCTTTATTCCTTATGACCTCTCCTGCCTCATTGAGCTTATTCCTAAAAACCCATTTAGTTCCTATGATAGTTTTGTCTTGTGGTTTAGGAACTAAATCCCATACATCATTTTTAGTGAATTGATTTAACTCTTCTTGCATGGCTACTATCCAGTAATCATCCTTAAGAGCTTCGGATACCTTCTTAGGTTCAATGATAGAAACGAAAGCCATGTTTGCAACATCTTTGAAGGAAGACCGAGTTTTGACTTTATCATTTGGATCTCCTATAATTAGTTCTTGGGGATGATCCTTGATAAGCCTAGGTGTGGGTTGTGTTTCAACTTGGGGATCGGATATAGGAATTTTCTCACAATCATTGGAAATGGTTATATTTTCGATTTGATTAGTGAGATCAATGATATCTAGATTTTCAGATTTCGATTCTTCATGAAAAGAAACATGAATGGATTCCTCAACTTTTCTAGAGATAGTGTTATATACTCTAAAGGCTTTGCTAGAAGTGGAATATCCCAAGAAGAATGCTTTGTGTGATTTAGAATCAAACTTGTCTCTATCATCTTTGGTATTTAAAATGTAGCATGTGGAGCCAAAAGTATGAAAGTAGTCAACTCTAGGTTTCTTAGAGTGTAATATTTCATATGGAGTTTTCTTCAAATGAGAGTGAACAGTTACTCTATTAAGCACATAACAAGCAGTGTTTACAGCTTCAGCCCAAAAGGTTTTAGGTGTATTGTGTTCAAGCATCATGGTCCTAGCCATTTCCTGTAGAGATCGATTTTTCCGTTCAACTATACCATTTTGTTGTGGGGTACGTGGAGCAGAAAAATTATGAGTATACCCTTGAGATGTACAAAAGGTCTCAAATGTATGATTCTCAAATTCGCCACCATGATCACTTCTAATGGTACATATTTTATGTTGTAAGAGATTTTCAATCTTGGAACAAAATTGCATAAAGACATGAATAGTATCATCTTTAGTTGCAATAAAATGTACCCATGTATATGTACTATAATCATCAACAATAACAAAACAGTATCGTTTACCACCAATAGATTGTGTCCTCATTGGTCCAAATAAGTCCATATGAATTAATTCTAAGGATCTACTGGTGCTAAGTACATGTTTTGATTTAAAAGATGTTTTGGTTTGCTTTCCCATTGTGCAGGGTTCACAGTTTTCAACTTGATCAAAAGACAAAGCAGGTAATCCATGAACAAGATCATATTTCACTAACTTTTTAATAGCATGTGAACTAGCATGTCCTAGCTTTTTATGCCATAGTTGTAAGGTATTTTCATTTGCAAGCAAGCATTTACCTACTACTGATTTCATAGAGTTTGGTTTAAGGATATAAAGATTTCCAACTCTATTTCCTTCATAAACGACATTTGTAGTGTTTTCTATCAATAGTTTGCAGTAGGTTTTGTTAAATAACACATCATAACCACTATCACATAGTTGACTTACACTTATTAGATTATGATGCAATCCATCAACAAGTATAACATTTTTAATTTTGAAATTTGTTCCAACATTACCTATTCCAACGATTTTGCCCTTACCATTGTCTCCAAAGGTGACCGTTCCACTTTTCTTTTCTTCAAAAGTTTGAAATGCGTCCTTGTTCCCGGTCATGTGTTTGGAACAGCCACTGTCAACTACCCATTCCTGCATTAGAGTGTAGATTTTGGTACCCATGTGATGGTCCGATATGGTTAGAAACCTTTTAAGTGCTTATGTATATAAAAGTTTTGATACAGAAAACCAGTCGGTCGACAATTGTTCGACCGATATTTGTCTCGGTCGACAATTTGTCGATCGAGCAGGTTACTGTATCACAAGCAAAAACACAGAAAATTTCTCGGTTGACCAATTTTCGACCGAAATAGGTGCTGTAAATTTTTTATTTGTTAAAGACATCCAGTCGGTCGACAATACTTCGACCGACCCAGAGCTCGGTCGACAATACTTCGACCGACAGAATTTCTGTTTCAGTAATTGCAGAAAAATAATGACAATAAGCATAGCACCTTTTGTTGAGATAAGACAATATAAATAGCAAAATTAAGCATTTGGTCATATCTCAACTACATTCCATTCTTCTAAGTTTGGGGTTTTGCGATCCAAACTAAATCGGACTCCTTAGTCTTGTAGGGGCATGAAAAGCAATAATGTCCAAGATGTAAGCAGAAATGACAGGTAATAGAGTCAATTTCATTTCTCTTTCTAGTCATTGTGTTCTTGGGTACAAACATAGTTTGGGTCTTTTTGGGTTGGTTTTTCTTTGGAACATATCCCAAACCTTTTCTTCCATTGAAAACATTACCAACTTTCAATATGTTATCAAGAATATCTTTTCTTCTTAACTTATAAAGTTCTCTTTGTAACGTAGCAATGTCATTCATCTTCTTATGTATATCTTTTCTTGCTTGGTCTAAATCAGAAAACAATGAATCCTTTTCTTTTACAATATTATCATAGTCCGAATGGTTGCACAAGATAGGTTGAGTTTGATAATATTGTAGTTTAGCTAGCAAATCAGTCTTTTCTTTTGATAGAAGATCAACATTGGTTTCCAAATTGAGTAGCTTTCTAGTGCAATCATCTAAAGATGTTTTTAAAGATACATTTTCAAGATCAATGTTGTTCTTTTCATAAGAAAGTTCATCTAATTTAGCAATGAGCTCATTATTTGATTTTATAGCTTTCTTTAGTTTCTTCTTGGCATCAACATACTTATCATGAGTTTCTTGTAAACTAGTAGCTAACTCTTCTTTAGGAAGATCAACAAGGCTTACCTCTTGAGAGTCTTCATTTTCTTCTCTTGCCATTAGACATTCCACCTCTTCTCCGCTTTCACTGCCACTTGACTCATCCCAGGCAGCTTTATAGGCTTTTTCTCCTTTCTTCTTATGTGAGCTTTTCTTTCCTTTCTTTGCTTTGGGACATTCATTTTTGAAATGCCCTTTCTTCCCACATTCAAAGCACTTGGGAGTAGAGGAACTAGAAATTTTGTTAGATTTAAACCTTTTGTACTTCTTACCGTTTACGATTAAGGCTTCTTCTTCTTCTTCACTTGACTCCTCGCTTTCTTGTGTGATGACTTTTGAGGCTTTGAGAGCCACATATTTCTTCTTCCCACTTTGATGTTCACGTTCTCTTCTTTCTTCTTCTTCTAGATCTGCCTCATGAGCTTCTAAGTTACCGATGAGTTGTTCCATTTTGAGGCGAGTGAGGTCGTTTGCCTCTGCAATGGCTGTCACCTTTGGCTTGTATTTTGAAGGAAGTGATCGAAGAATTTTCGATACTTGATCTTCCTCAAGAACAGGTTTTCCTAAGGCACTCAAACCATTAACAATAGTAGAGAATTTTGAATACATTTCACTAATAGTTTCATTAGGATCCATACGAAAATGTTCAAGCTTTGTTTTAAGCAGGCTAATTTTGGAATTTTTAACTTGGGCTGTACCCTCATAAGTGATAGACAATCTATGCCAAATATCATACGCTGTATCACAATTTGAAATTCTATTAAATTCTCCTACAGAAATAGAACAATATAAAATGCTTACGGCTTTTGCGTTCATTTGGGCCTGTTTTACCGTGTTTGCATCCCATTCCGCAAAGTCATTTTGAGGGAATTGATAAGGAGTAGATACCATTCTCCATAGATCCCAGTTGACGCCTTGGAAGTAAAACTGCATCCTTCTCTTCCAGTATTGGTAGTTTGTTCCATCGAACGTCGGTGGCCTAGCAACAAGAGTCCCTTCAATGTTGAGGTTGTTGAGCATTCCATCACCCATTTCTTCAAGACCTTGTTAGGGTTCCTTGAAGCCTCGCTCTGATACCAATTGAAAACTACTAGAGGGGGGTGAATAGAGTTTTATAAATAATTTAACAATTATTGAACTCAAACAACCACAATGAAAATATTGGACAAGGAGACACAAGGTTTAGAGTGGTTCCAACTATAGCAAATACTATAGTCGTCAGTCCACTACCCGGTTGCTTACCCAACCGGGATTTGAAAAGAAATTTATTTTATTACCTCTTCAAGGAATTTACATAAAATACAATCTCTTTTCCTAAACCCTTCAAGCAGCCTTCACCTAGAAGTAATCGCCAACCTTGAAGCAGCCTTCCCTTGAAGTAGATGTACCAACTCCCGTTGCACCAGCCTTCTGAAGTAGCTTCCCTTGCGATAGCCTTCTTGAAGTAGCTTGAAGTCCCCTTCTCCACCTGAGAAGTCAACCCTCTCCAATCCGCAGCCTCCAACCCTAGGAGTAGCAAGGAGAGTACAAAAGATAAACAGGAACAAGAAAGAAAACGGAAATTACAACTTATCCTTTAAGCCCAAGGCTTGATATGCCTAGATCAAGCGTAAGATCTCCTAGCCAAGTAAGTGAACTTGTGATTGCTGTGGGTAGGAGAATCTAGCCTATAGGACACGAGATTGAGCTAAGGAGAATGTAGGCCAATGATCACAGTGCTCAAATTGCTTGCAAAAGATTGCTCAAGTATGCTCAAGTGTATTCTCAAGTGTAACAAGTAAATTCTAGTGTCCTATGGCTTGTCCTATTTATAGGAATGGCCTAAGTATGCTTAAGGACGTTCTAGACAACTTCTAGGGGTTTCTAAGTGCTTAACTAGCCGTTAGGTACAAAGTTGTTGCTTTAACAACGGCTAATTAATTTATTATGCAGTTGCTGTCAGAGACCATCTCGTTCGACAAATGGTCGACCGAGACACCTGCTCGGTCAAACTTTTGTCGACCGAGAGGCTCTCTGGAACAAGTGATTTGCAACGTCTTTCTTCAACTACCAACTAACTTGTTTGTTGTGTCTAACGGCTACTTTGGATCTTTCTCGGTCGAGAGGTTTGTCGACCGAGAGTGTCTCGGTCGAGGAGTTTGTCGACCGAGAATGATCCTGTTTCAAGGTTTCAATTTAAGCATTAATTACATGTGTGAGTGTGCAAAGGTGATTCTATTCAAATGGGATGGCATGTCTAACTATGGTGTTTGGCTAGGGAAAATCTAACGCTTGATTTACATGCAAATCTAAGTACTTGTACATTATATATTTGTACAAGTTTTACAACATTGATTACATTGCATGAAAATATAACTAAGTAAGCTCTTGGATTTTCCCTTGTTGCTTTGCCATCCATCTTAGTCCTGCACACTCAAGTAGCTCGTTAGATTAATAAGAATGAAATGTTTGTCATCATCGAAACAAAGGGATTGTTAGATGTCCATTTAGCCAACATGTAGCACTGCCAATCACAAGGCCAACATCAATATCACATCACTATAGGATGACAGTCCCTCATTCATCTCACTGGAGAATAAAACCACACTAGGCATTAAGACTCTGCTAGGTCAGAAGACCCATCATGTCATATATCTTTATGTCTCATCATTATCTCAACATGTCTCATAAGGCTCATAACCGTCACCCTAGAATTCACAAGCTATGACATTCATTCAATCTACAAGGTTAGAATCAAACAAGTAGGAGAGAGAAAATGTAATTCCATGTCATTCATCCAATGGACTTAAAAAGCATAACATATCCTAGAATTAGGATTAGGGTTTCAAACACATAGCCCATTAGAGTTTCATAGCATCATTCAATCACGAAACCCTAGTCTCATCACCTCCCACTTTCTTGGATCATACTAGGATTAGAACATCATCATTAACTTGATTAGTCAACTATCTAAAGAGAATTAGGTGTCAACCAACATTTACATGTAAATTGTAACAACCTCACAATATCCTACATATGTAGCGACCATGTATCCTTTCTTGTGTATCGACCAACTCTTAAACATGTGTGTCGATCATAAGCAAACCATGTGTCTTGACCATAAGCAAAACATGTGTCTAGACCACAAGCAAACCATCTATCTCGACCACAAGAAAACGATGTGTCTTGACCATTAACAAGACATGTGTCTCGACCACAAGCAAACCATGTGTCTAGACCACAAACAAAACTTGTGTCTCTACCACAAGCAAACTGTGTGTCTCGACCATGAATAAAACATATGTTTCGACCAAGACTAAAGCATATGTTTATACCAAGACTAAGTCAAAGGGGTAGTGACCACCAAGATCAAGCTACCACGAAGGCAAATAACCATCTTCGAATGAACCATGATCAAAATCAAAGATTGCCACCAAGGGAAACTCATCAAACCAAAGGAAACAACTCCATATGAAGATGATCACCAAAGCCCTAAAACATGTGTTATGGGAGTCACCATGAAAGTTTCATATATAGGAGAGATAAAAATCACGTTCAACACATGCAAAATAGAACCAAAAATCCAAGTTACACTAAGGTACTTGAACCTCATGAATGTTGGTGGAAAACATTGATCAAAGTAAAGAGAAAATCATCTGTCTCATAACATCTCAAAATCGGGTACCAAATATTAGGGTTTAGAGTAAGGAGCACGTCACATAAGATGATCATCTAGATTTAAACCCTGGATGATGAAAATATCATCTAACATGTTAAGATCACGCTTTAGAGTTGTAAACATCAACATTCATGTAAGAAAAGTCCAATAATAGAGAAGGAGAAGTGATATATAACCCACCGTATGTAGAGATCCAAGCTCCAAGATTAAAGGCTTCAAGAGAGAATAAGATACTCCAACTTGGATCAACACTTCAGCCACAAAATCATCTCAAAAGAGAATAACACCATGGTCAAAATATTGCTCAATAAAGAGGGTGAAAAACCCTAGGCCAAACCATGAAGAAAGAAGAAAGAAGAGAGCTCCTTCTCACTTGGGTATCACCATGCCAAAACATATTCTATGACCTTTGTGAGGAGAAGATCTTTAAGGTAGACACCATGTCAAAACATGGTCTCATGTTCGAGAAGGATAAGATGGAGGGTTAGAGTTCAAGGGAAAATGGAAACAAAGTTTCAAAACCACTTACCAAGAGAAGGGACCACAAAGAATCACCACATGGAAGGTGATCAAGATCCAAAGCACCACAATCAAGGTTGATCGACATCCAAAGCACCAAGATAAACCCTTCTTTGCTCCTCAAAGATCCAAGGTCAAACACAAGAGATGGGAGAAGAAGGAGAGCTAAAAAGATCAC
Source organism: Alisma plantago-aquatica (assembly GCA_963693085.1). Taxonomy (NCBI): domain Eukaryota; kingdom Viridiplantae; phylum Streptophyta; class Magnoliopsida; order Alismatales; family Alismataceae; genus Alisma; species Alisma plantago-aquatica. The sequence continues at coordinate 799,883,138 of OY856412.1, forward strand.
TTGCATGAAGGAGAAATGGGTTATATACTCAAAGGAGGAGGGAAGTAAGGTATGTGTATGGTGTCAACACAAGAGAGTACCTAAGGGACACTTTTCCAATGAGGAAACATCCATGCAACCACTAAACATATGCATGCAACCTATGGTGATAAAACCTAGGTGGGGTTTCCACCTCATGTATCACTACCACCCTAGGGGTCAAAACAAACATGAAGGCACCTTGTTTCGACCACAACAAAAGGTCACTAAACCAACATGGTCAAAACACATAACAAGAAGGCCAACCATCTTGACCAAACCACGCCAAGACCTCCGTGGTCAAAACAAGAATCAACTAGGGAAAGTGCTCCAATCGCAACACACCTCCAAGTGAGGTGTTGCAACCGCAACACACTCCACATGAGCTCAAGCTCGATACACATCACCAAGGTTAAAACCCTAGAAAACCCTAGCATCACTACATGATGCCACCTCAACAACCAAGGCCTGACAAGGATCCCCATAACATCATTATCTCTCATGATGATAAAGCACTAAGGGCACACTCTACATGTGACTAATTGCAAGATAACCCATCAACATGGGTAAATTGCAACTTGGTCCAAAACAAGCATACAAAGCTCAAACATCATCAGAACAGAACCAAACTGGAAATATAAGATTGTCACATGTTAGATAAGTATATCAAAGGATTAGATTAAGGTCCTAAGCATCTTATTAAACAAAGAAAGCATACTCAAACATTAAGCTAGGTCAGGGGACTTACAATTGTTTGCATTTTATGTGTTTTCTTCTCTCAATGGGAAGCTAGTGGTCCAAGTGTATGACTCAGTTACTCGTCATAGTTTTTCTTAAATTGTCCCATCTTTATCCTGAAATCATCTACATGTATTTTACTTATGATAATGATTGATTGTAATTGTTGTCTATGAATATGCTGCAAAGTTGAATATCTATGATCATAGGAATTAGTTAGTACCTCCATATGGTTCACAAAAATGGTTCATAAAAACATCGAATATGTGGAGAAAGTATTTGTTCACTCCAAGCATTGGTTTCTTTTCTTATTCATGATAATGATAGACTTCTGTTATCATCATTTCTATAAGGGATGTCGAGGGGATAACATCATGATAGTTTAGTGACATCATCTTATGATTTGATAGATGGTCCTTCACATTGAATCTATGTTACTATGCAAAAAGTATGACAAAGATGCAAAGTTTTCAATGCAAACTTACCTAATGATGTAGGATATATTTCCACCAAATGGTGGTTGACAAAAATTTTAATGGTTGATATTTTCAATCTATTATTCATAACCTGAGAGAAGGAAAGACACTTCATTTTTTCCTAAGTGAAGAGAATACTTAATAGGAGAAATAATAGAGGAGTCTTAAAGTTGTATTTTTTATAACTTCTGGTGTTCTTTAAATGATATAGTTTTTTAATTATAAATTGTATGTATGGCATAATATAATGTGACATATCTTGTTTCTTTTGAAGTTTTGTCATACGATGTTTGATATGTGTATATGATTGGAAATTGGCAACTTAAAAGCATAGATAATGTTGAAGGAGGGCTTTTAATTTTTTTTACCAAGGTTTAGTTTTAGTATACTAGTTTTGATTCAAGGACATACAACTACTATCTTTTTGTTCATTGTCAAGGGCATTTACAATATTTTCTTAAAGGCTATCTATTGGATGGCCTATTTTTGACCAACCATATCCTAGAGGCACATTGACAAGGACATCAACTTTGGAAAGACATACTACCTAACAATTGATGAGTAATGTCAAAAGCTTGAACCATCACCTCAATTTTGTGTTACAACATGCTTGAAAAGGATTTTGTTATGGTTTTTCCATTTAGTGACCATCTTGATATGGTATGTTTCTTACTAAGACAATTTTCTTAAATAAGGTGCTAAATTCATGAGACAAGAACTCACCTCCAATGCAAGCACATAGGGCCTTCAAACAATGTCAATTTTCCTTTTTGACATACACTTAAAAATATTAGAATTTCTTAAACACCTCAAGTTTTTTGAAAGACAGAAAAACCAATGCATGAAGACAAGTCTTTCATGGAAAAAAGAAGTATTTAGATGGGAAAAAAGTTATGCAAATTAATGTCATGACTCCCAGATCTATATATACAATATACTGGAGGATAGGCTTCACTATTAAAAAGGGGATGGCAGAGCAACTTGTTGCCCATATGCCCTATATTTAACTGTAATTTTTTTATATGTTCTTCAAAAGTATAAGCATATAACATATCAATGCCATAATGTCCTAGGATTTGATGCCTCAAATAAGATGATCTTCAAAGGAATGATTGGACTAACACCCAGGTACACCTCCTTTTTATGGAGCCCATATCTAAAGAACTCCATAATTAAGCGTGTTGAGCTTGGAGTAGTACTAGGATGGGTGACCTCTCAGGAAGTTTATCCTGGCTTGTGCATGAGTGAGGACAAGCATGCAGTTAAGGCTAGTGGTGGTCTATGGGCCAGTCATCATTCCTAAAACTTTACTAGAGCATGTGGGGCCAGTTGTCATTCCTCTCGACAATTCAGGCCAAACGAGGTCAACTACCCAACCCACGACCTCAAGTGGACACCATCATATACACTCTGAAGATATGGTGACACTACTTGTATGGTGCCACCTTTGACGTCCTCACGATCACAAGAGTCTGAAGTACATCCTGACATTGAAGGATCTCAATCTCAGGCAGAGACGATGGTTTGAGTATATCAAAGACTATGACTTCACAATTGCCTACGACCCTAGAAAGGCAAATGTAGTGGCCGATGCACTCAGTAGGAAGTGGGCTAAATGTGCTACCATTTTCACCATCAAATGGAGAAACATTGAAGTCATGTCACCTTGGGCCCCGAGGTGTATGGGTGATGTTCTCAGATCGGATAGAATCCATGTCAAACCTACCTCCAGTCCAAGATTTTGTCAGCCCAGAAGAATAACAAGAGTCTTGAGGAGATGAATAAGCTACTAGAGAAACCCAAACACATCTGACAATCGGTATGGATTGTGGAATCCGGTACAAACAACACATTTGGGTCCCAGAGGATTCAGATATGACAGAAAGGGTGCTACGAGAAGCTCACAGGTCAAGATATACAGTACATCCTGGATCGAGTAAAATGTACAAGGATCTACAGATGCATTTCTGGTGGAGGAATATGAAGATCGACATGGATCTTTTCATCTCTAGGTGTTTGACCTGCTAGCAGATCAAGGCTGAACATCAATGTCCAGAAGGTCTTCTAAACCCCTACCTATCCCCAAGTGGATATGGGAAAACATCACCATGGATTTTGTGGTGGGTCTACCCAGGACCAGGAAAGGGAGTGATGCTATTTGGGTTGGAGTCTATGGACTAACTAAATCAACTAATTTTATTTTGATCAATATCTCAACAAAAGTCCCAGAGTTAGGATAGATTTACATTTGAGAGATAGTCATATTTCATGGGATTCATGTATCCATTGTGTCAGATCGTGATGCAAAGTTCACTATCACTTGTAGCCACAAGTGCAGGAAGAACTAGGGGCTCAGCTGAACTTCAGTACTACATATTATTTACAAACTCACAGACAGTCTGAAAGGACAATCCAAGTTTTAGAAGACTTGCAGAGATCATGTGTCCTTGATTGGGGTGTTTCATGGGACCACTATCTCCCTCTTGTTGAGTTCTCATATAATAATAGCTACTGGTCTAGCATAGGCATGCCTCTGTATGAAGCCTTATATGGATGGTCATGTAGATCCCCGCTTTACTGGGATGAAGTAGGTGAAAGATAGATTCTAAAGTCTGAGGAACTACAACTTTATTCTGATAACAGCAACCTAATCAAGCAAAGATTGAAAAAGGCACATGACCGTCAGAAGTCTTATGCTAATGTACACATGACTGATACTCAATTTTTTGTAGGTGACCATGTTTTTCTGAAGATTCGACCAATTTGAGATATTGTAAAGAACGAAGGAAAATTGAGCCCCAGATATGTTGGTCCATTTGAAATTTTAGACCGCATTGGGGAATGTGCATACATGTTGACTTTACCTCCACAATATAGCATGATTCACAATGTCTTTCATGTGTCAAACCTAAAGCGGTAAGTCAAGGACCCTAGCCATGTCCTCAATCATGAACCAATTGAATTGAAGGACACCCTTATATACCAGGAAGTTCCAGTCAGGATACTCGATACTCACACCAAGGAACTCAGAAATAAGAAGATCGATATGGTTAAGGTGTTGTGGAAGTACCATGATAGTGATGATGCTACCTGGGAGTTGAAGTCTGACATGGAGGAAAGATATCCTGGCCTTTTCAAGGAAGTCTGAATTTTGGGGACAAAATTCCTATTAAGGAGCGGAGGATGTCATGAAGTAAGTTTTTCCTCTATATTTTCTCAATTCCAATTTTTCCCTCATTATGTTCACTCATGGCCTCAATTTATTTACCTTGGCCTTAATCAATTTTGATACTCAAATTCGAAATATAATGATCAATGTGGATTTATATACTTTATGACACTACCAATTTGGTTAATATATCACTTTATCCAAAGAAGTATTTTTGTCCATGTAACTTTATCTTTTTATTCTTGAACTTTTTATAAATGTTTAACACATTTTTGTGAACATGTGATCCAAATTTCACTTCAATTGGACATTCCTACAATTTTCTATGAATTGTTGAAGTTAATGTGTTAAAAACCTCTTTAAATTTCCCTTTTATTAAACCTTTTCCACATCGGCGATCCATGGCTTGCTTTAGGGACAAACCCTAACCCTTGGATCAACCTTTCATGGATTAGGGTATGATCTAACAACTATTAGTCTGTCTCCTACTCCGTACTGATAGTAGGGAGGAGTTAATGGGACTGAAAGAGTAATCAAACTCGATGCGACCATGAAAGATTCATCTCTTGAAATCACACCGATCTTGCCCTTAATCTACTTTGAATAGACTGCTTTCGAGAACCCTCAAGAGCACTCTCTCTTGGGCACCATCATGGATGTTGTGACCTATTTGAAACCCTAACCCTAGCCCCATCTAGCTATAAAAACCCAACATCCACCTTCGACCTGCTCCTACGATCTTGACCAGCACCCTCGCCTTCCCTCTCTTGCTCTCCTCCCCTTTCGCCCCTTTTCTCTGGTCACTGCTCTTATGCAACACAACCTTGTTTACATGTGGGCTCCTTTGGCTAGGACGATGAACCTGCTTAGATCGTGGTCAACTATTGACCAGACCCAGGATCAACGACCCTGAACCAGCCAAGCCCGCCTCTTCCTATTTTCACACCAGTGCACATGCCAGAAAGGTCGCCACACCTAAACACTCGATCCACCTAGGCGGTCAAGGTTGACCATCAAGATGAATGGCTGATATTTTTCCTCAAATATTCCTATTCAGGTATACACCTCCTCTCTGCTTGAAAATTCCAGTAAATGATCAAATCTTGCAAAAATGATATTTTCAATTCCTAGCTACAAAATTATGAATAAATAGTCAATTTTGATTAGATTAATCTAAGGAATTGATTAAAAATACTTGTGAAGCCTGATTCTTTGTGTATTTTACTAATATATCTAGATTTGGATCTCTTACTTATACAATTTATCTAATGACTCTATTTTGTGTTTAATCTTTGGAAAACCTAATATTTGGCTCTAATGATTATCTTGAGACACTAAAATCATACTTGACTAGTTAATAATCTAGATCTAACCTTATTGTCTTATCCACTCTTGAATATGAATCATGTACCATGACGTAATGATTAATCTTGATAATGTTATCTTAATAATGTGATTGTTCTAAATGCTGTGAAATCCCTGATCATGACCATTGGACTTCTCCCTTGATGATGATACAGAAACTTGATAATGACTTGAATAACGATAATAATAATTAGGGTTAGCATATATGTTCCTATAATACCTAGGTAGGTCATTCATACTAGAAATAATCTTGACACTTGAATAATGTTGGACATCTTGAAATATTGTTGATCATACGTGGATGACCTAACCTCAAGGTTAAATAGGAATGTGTAATCCAAATCTTGAATATTAAAACATGATCTTCTAAACATCATGATCTTGACCCTTGATCCAATCTTGTTGATCTAGGATCTAACTCAAGGGGTTGATCTATTATTTCTTAAAAACCATTCTTTGAATATCCACAAAGAAGGTATGCTATCAATCTCCTCCTTAACAAGACTAGTGGTATTGATGATTTTTGTATGTACCTCTTGAATATATAATTGGATATTTTATTTGAGCTACTATTCCCTACTGATTAGTCTTCTGATATTCTATATTATAGTTTGAGATAAACTTGAAAACATAAATGATATTTCCCATTATGAATGCCCGAATCATGATGATGATAATGTTGATATTAAGTACAAGCAACATCCTCATTCAGAGGGTGGAACTTGAACATGTTGTTGACCTCCTACCTCAAATGGAGAGAAGAAGCTCGGCGACCTCCCTCATCTTGTTGGGGTGATGGAGCCACATAAATATATAAGCATGCTTCTCGATATCAACATAATGAGAAACTTGTAATAAAATCTTGAAAAAAATATTTTTTTGGAAAATCGCTTGTTGACTATTTTGAATATAAGTCCTATCAAGTATGCTATTTTGATATAAAATTGTTTTACTTGTTTTTAATAGTGTGCCATGCAATTGCATTGACTATGTAATGATTTTCTTGATTTTAGGAAATGTAAAGAACTAAGGGTCATGAACTTTATATCTACTTTATTTGTTATATGCTGAAAATAAAGACTGCTACAACAATTTGGACTCAACATGGGAGCTAATATAAAAGGTATGTAGTTGTTGGATTAGTTTTCCTTACCTTTATTTTCATGTTGCCTATGTAATAAACATTTTGATTCATTTTCAATAAAGAAGAATGTTATTTCCTTTTTGTATATTATCTATATGTGATTTTTGGGCCACTTAGGAATGGACACTCTAATCCCTTTAACACTGCTCCTCATTTGGATAGTGGGATTGTGATTAAGGTAAGAATGGTTCTGTGACAGTTGGTATCAAAGTCAGTTCCCCTCCAGTAGGTTGGTCCCACATGGGCATGTGGCATGCCGGTCTTGAGTTGTACGGTCCAGACATATTGGGAAGAGTTGTCCATGGTGATGTAGCCATCCTTACGTTGGTATTCTGTGATCAGGAGCTCGGTGTCAATGGACGATAATGGGTCTGTACTGAAATGGGAAAATATTATGAGACTATGTAATTTAGCCTTGATGTGGGAAAATATTATGAGACTATGTAATTTAGCCTTGACGAGGACGTCAAGAGTCTAAGTGGAAGTGATTGTAATTTCCCAAGATTTGAGACATCAGATAAAATAATCTTAAAAGGAATGATTGGACTACCCATATCACCAAGGTGAACCTCCTTTTCAAGGAGCCCATCTCCAAAGAAAGTTAAGCGTGCTCAACTTGGAGTAGTATTAGGATGTCTGACCAGTCGGAAACTTTATCCTAACTTGCGCGTGAGTGAGGACAAAACATTCAGTTAAGACTAGTGGTTGTCTATGGAGCCAGTCGTCATTCTTGAAATTCTACTAGAACCTTGGACAATGAGCCTAAGTTTTATAAATACATATATAATGCAAACTTTCTACTCAAATATAACTCTTTTGGCCCGTCAATATAAGCATATACCAGGTTCAAGTGGTTCTTTAGCTGCCCATAATTTTACCATAGGGATGGCAATCGGCGTTGATACCATGCGAGACAACTTCACACGTAGATTCATAAGCAATACAAGGAACACCTGAATCCATGCTAATTCTTCCCTATAATCTCATGCCATTAAACTGCACTGCCATACCACGTAGGCCATAGACAAGAACCATGGCTAACACTTTGCAAAATCACTAAGAGCTTAGAATTTATGAGGATTACATCGTGTTATATCATATGCTATAGCAACTTTAAAAGATGCAACTGATTTCTTATTTTTTATTTTACAGACATCATTACACTTTTTGGTGCTGTTGGACCCACACATAACTTATTGTGCACTATTCCAGGTGCACAGTAATTATACTTGGCAGTCATCCTCCACTCATTCTTGACTAGCAATAATGCTCTAAAGTCCAACGTTCGCTCCACTAAATGACCAAATCCCATCACGGTCTTGGTCCCGCTGTCGTGGTTCGTGGACAAACATCACTTTGGTACGCTCTTGCGGAAAAAAAACCTTCCTTTGGGGCCCATCCATTAGGAAGTAAACACAAGTCAGGCGAAGAAGATGGCTCCAGCTGTATCAGTGTACCAGGGCCTAACTCTATATAAACGGCATCAGAATATCATACTTGCCCACAGAAGAAAACAAGAGTAAAACCATAGGGGCTGCACAGATATGGTTTCTCCCAAAGCCTTGCTGTTCGTCATGCTCGTTCTCTTCGGTAGCAGCCTCCTCATCCGTCAAGCCACGGCAGCGCGCGTGCTGCAGCAGTCGGGAGGTTAGTCAGTAAATCTCATCTCCTCCCCTTGCGAACTTGGTTCTTTGACTGAGGAAATTCCGTTTCTGCACTTCAGCTATATATGGCAATTATCCCGCCAGGCCCTATGATCCCGAAAGGCCAGGTGTATCTTATCCCGGCAGGCCCTATGTTCGAGGCCGAGGGTGTCAATACCCCGCACTATACCGCTGCCGCACAAGCCCCCCGGCCCCCGACCGGGTATAGAATCTTTGGTGGCTGCCGCCGAAGAAATATGATGATATGAACAAGACTCAGCATGAGATGTGAGCGGAAATCATCTAGACCGTGATAAGTGATAAATAAATAAAGATGAGAGTAAAGATGTGCGAGAGAATGATCATTTGGCAGTAGCCAATGTGAAATAAAACGGTGCATGTTTCACATGTGTGTAGGCTTTTGTAGTATTACTAGCATGGTGCCTGTGCAAAGCACGCGGGTCTCTATTGAAATACAGTAGTGTAATATTACGTACAAAAGATGAGCATTTATTACATATATTTTGGTGTGTATACCACATACATCCATCTACTACAAATTTCCAAAATTTTATAGAATTGTTCACACTTTTTCCATTGCTTTTTCTCTCATGTTCAGATTTAAAATATTTTATTCAATTTTTGTTATCAACAAGTTATATATTAATATTATTAATGTACAATAATCATAGCCATAAAGATTAACACAACCAATAGAGCCTTACTGTAAAATTGTGCATGTTTCATACGTGCGTTAGGCAATTTAGTATTAAATCAGGTGTCAGTATGTGCGCACACATAAACGTGCATATGTAGTGAACAACAACTTCGACCAACTAGGTTAGAAAAATTCTAAAGTCTAAATCTGTTGTTTCGAAGATGCTGTCCGAGACATGTCATTATTAGTATTTATCATACACATTCCTCATTAATTATTTAAGAGTTGATTCTTTGCTGAATGTATGACAAAGGTTGTCTGAGACATAACCAGGACAACAAGATTGGGACAACAGATTTCGAGGCGATCAACCACCCGCCTACCCTCTTGCCCACCATGCTATAAAACCCTAACATCGGGACATAATATTTTTCTTTATTTTAAATAGGAGGGAAGCATGAAATAAGAAGTAAAAGAAAATTATTTTCCTCATAAATTTCAACTCATTATGATTTTTTTGTTGAAATAAAAAATATTAGATTCTTAGTAAAAAATATTTTCTAAGAAGACTAAAATTGACATGATTTAGTAAATGAATAAAATGAGAAAAAATATGGTAGTTTTGTTACATTGTACAATACACCATGCCTTGAGGTACAATACCCGTGTTTTGAGTATATCCCTTATATTTCATAAAATAAAATAAATTGACTTCTAACAAAAATGCTTTCCAAAAAGATTAATGTCGACATATTTTAAGTGGCACTTAAACATAAAATGCCCATATAGTTGAATGTATAGTGGTATTTTTTTTATATAAAATCCATAATATAAAATGTCAGTAATGAGTAATTTTATTATAGTATCTCATGACAAGTCTCCTAGTCTCAACGTTGAAGTAACCGAAGAGCATAAGCATCTTACCCGTAAAAGGGAGAGATACTTAACGGGGAGAAAGTCGACACTATCACATTGACAACATGAGGGACAATTTTTTTATCAGTTCTAGAAGAATGACAGGAGTTCCTAGTGGTCCGTTTGGACTATGTAAATCATGAAGGGTGTTGCCACCATACTAGGAGGACATTATCAACCGCCATTTAAAGCTATGCACCATGAGGCCGTTGCAGACAACCATCCAGGTGCTGCTTGAGAAAGATACATGTCACTGTAAAGATTGTCACTAGACTCATTCCTGAATCAGGTATATGTCTTAGAACCCTCCTTCCCATTTCAGAATTGTCGACGTGATCCACTGATTATGGAGAATATGCCAAGAAATTTTATTTCTATTGTCATCTCTGTCATCATACTTTCTGACATTTAAAATATCATCAACGTCTATGACTACATCCACATCAAACCAACAAATGGTTGATGTTTTGACAGTGTTACAAGTTCCTTTCCTCACATAATGAAAATTGAACCTTCTGATGGATCTCATTGCCTTCGTTAGCAGGAAAAGGTTAACACTGCATTAGTAATGTCTAACGTAGCATTTGCTTTGTCTAATCGAAAACTGGAAGCTGACTCTGTTAATGGGGAGAAAGCTAATAAGATTTGTCTTCATGTCATTCTGAACAATATTTATAATCAGTTATTTGATGTTTATTTTCACCTAAAACTTTCATTTGAAATTTGGGAAAAGATTAACAAAAGTAAGTTTTGATGAAGCTTCTATGCAAAACTTTAATTTTGTATGACTAAAGACAAATTAATTACAACTTAAATTCATGATTTTTTTTGATAATTCTTCATGGTATAATGAATTAAAAAAATGACCTGTCTGAATTTTTCATTTTCAATTATTTATTTGAAAAATTGTCAAGTTCTTGGAAAAAATATAAGAACATTTTAAAACATAAAAGAAATACAATGTCACTAATGATGTGATAATATATATTTTGATAGAAGATCAAAATCGATCTAGAGAATGATACGATTTAAAAAAATAATTGTCTTCTAGTGAAAGTTTTGTTAGTAATGAAACTAGAAAAATCATAATTCTTTTGATCAATCTAAAAATCATTGGAAGAACAAGAAAGGGAAAAGAAGTAACAATAAAAATAAAGGAAATAAAGACATTAAGAAAAATAATGATCTTGTTATGTTTGTAATAAATCTGGTTACGCCTCTCCTAAATATAGTCATAGAAAAAAGGAACTGGTCCAAGATTCTAAGGAACCAACAACAACCCTTGTGATGGAGAACATGCTTATAGAATTCATAAACATGTTCAACACGGTATCATTTCATCAACATGATTGGATCATTGACTCTGGGGCTACAAGACACAGTAGTGGAAATAGAGATGGCTTCATATCCTACTTAGAAGTAGGAGAGGATGAGCACCAACTTGTCATGGACAACTCAAATTCTTCCCCTATGATCGGAAAGGGCAAACTCATCATCAAGATGACTTTTCAAAAAATCATGTGATCAAAGATGTGTTGTATGTTCTAGACATTAGGGTTCATTTGATCTCCATGTCTCAACTTGTTATGTTTGGGATTAAGGTGTCTTTTGAATTTGATCTCCATGTCTCAACCAATCGATGTGCATATGTTAATTTTAAATATTTGCAACATGTGGAATCTTTGGTTTGTTGAAAGATATACATGGAGTTGATTTAAATATCAATATCACGTATCTGTTGAAACTTAAACTACATATAAATTGTGTCCTCCAATTTTACATAGAGATTCACAATTGCTAGATTTAGTTAGCCTCAATCATAGAGATTTAGAAGAAATTTAGTTAGACATGAGAAAAGATTTTATGTCATATTTGTAGATGATTTCTCATGCTATAGAAATTATATTTATTACATTCAAACGATGAAGCTTTGAGATGTTTGTTAAACATATAATAGAAGTAAAAAATCAACTAAATAGGAAAATACAATGTCTTTGCTCAAATAGGGATGATGAGCATGATTGTTCTCTATTTAGTGATTATTGTGTAACCCCAGGGTAGTATACATAAATACATTCATATTCACCTCTTCTAGAAGAGATGGTGTGTTCTATTTTAACAAAATAGGATCAATCAACAACTTGTGGGGGATGTAATTTTAGAATCTTGTTTTATTCAAAACCACATTCCTAGATGGAAGACAAATAAGACCATATGAATTATGGAAAATGTACTCTCCTAATTTGAAATATCTCCAAATGTGGGTGTATTTTTGGCTATAGTCTTATTAACTTAACCAACAGAATAATAATTAGGGTCTATAATTCTCGATGGTATATTTAGAGTTTATGTTCAAGATAGTAATGCATATAGATTCTTGGTTCTTAGATGTAGAAAAAATATTTTGTAACTTATTAATATTTTAAAAAAACATTTCAAATATTTCGAGCATATCTTCCCTATTAAAACTCATACGGAAAAAGTATCTAATCCTTCAAATGAAATTTTAAAGTACATACCAAGTACATCTAATAATTATAATATTTTAGAACATGATGATGTAAAACCTACAAGATCCACTAGGATGAGGAAGGAAAAGAATATTAGTGATGACTTCTATTTCTTAATTGTAGATAATGACCCTCAATCTTGCAATGATGGTATTTATTTATCTAATTCATCCCTATGGAAGGAAGCAATTAATAGTGAGATGAAATCTACATTATCAAATCACATAATAGAGTTAGTTAAGCTTCCACCATCTACGTAGAAAACCAATAGGATGAAAATGGATATACAAAAGAAAACTGAATGTGGATGGTACTGTCGATAAATAAAATGCTTGATAAGTTGCCAAGGGTTATAAATAATAAAAAATATTGACTATTTCAATAAGTTTTCTCCTGTAGCTAGAATATCTTCTAGTAAAAGTTTAAATTTTTAGCACAAATAAGAAGTTAAAACTACATTCTTGAATGGAGATTTAGAAGAAAAATTTATACAAATCAACAAAAGGTTATCTTGTACCAGGAAAAAAAATATGATTTGTAGACTAATCAAACTCTCTGTAGTTAGAAACAAGTCCCTAAATAATAGATTGAGAAATTTGATATAAAGTCATTGTATCATATGAGTTTCATATCAATGAAGGAATCAAATGTATTTATTCTAAAGTTGTATACTAAGGAATTGTTATTATATGTATTTATGTGGATGACATTCTTATTTTTCCACTAATGTTGATATCATAAATAATACAAAAAGTTTCCATGCTTCTAATTTTGACATGAACGATATGGAACAAGCGAACTTGATCTTGGGAATTAAATTTTTTTAAAACAGATGGTTGTATCATGCTCTCCCAATAAAATTATGTTGAGAATATTCTAAACACATTTTCAACGATAAATTAAAATCTAGTTAGCACATTTTAAATTTCTAATTGTGATATAAAGAAAAATAAGAGTACTATCATTCAACAAATCAAATAGGCACAAGTAATTCAAAGCTTAATGTACTTAATGAACTTCACTCATCCAAGTATAGTATATTTGGTTGGGAGATTACATAAATATACAAAAAATACTAACAAGGATCATTGGGATGCTCTACAAAGGGTTTTAAGATACCTAAAAGGCATAATTGATCATGTATTGATTTTTTGTGGATCTTGAACAATATTAGAAATATATTGTGATGCAAATTTGATTTCTGATTCAGATGACTTAAAATCTACAAGTGGATACATCTTCACTATAGGTGGAGGTGTTGTATGTTGGAAATCCACCAAGCAAACATGTATAACATGTACCACAATAGAATTTGAGTTTATTGCCTTAGAAAAGGCTAGAATTGAAGTCAAATGGCTAGGACATGTCCTAATGGATGTCCCAATGGGATAAACCTTCTCCACTAGTATCTATACATTGTAATAATCATTATGCCATAGCATGAGCTAAATACAAAGATTACAATGGGAAAAGTATACATATTTATTTACGTCACAATATTGTAAAAAAAATCTTCTATATGATACCATAATATCAATGGATTATGTAAATTTAGAGTTAGACTTGACCGACCCTCTAAAAAAGACATTAAATCAAAGACTAGTGAGCAACAGACCATTTACAATGAGATTATATCGAAACCAAAAATAAAGTGATCGATAACTGAACCTTCATGAATGATGATCTCGAGAAGGAAGTTCAGTGGAAAAACAAAGTCACTGGATGACTCAATGCACTAAAATATTTTGTATCTCATTATTTTGATGTAAACTATAACTTGCATTGATTAGTTAAATATGTTTTCTTAATGAATTGCATAGCCATTGATGGTGGTGATGTAGTTGTAATAAATACTTGATGATAGTCCAACTATATCAGTGTGGAGTAGGGGCGATCATGTTGAGGTTTGAGCTGATCTCTAGAGCACATATGAAATTTCATAGTAAGCGCATGGCCCAAGCCAACCATAAGAATGATAATTGTTTTTCTAAATGTCATGTGAGTAAGTGGCCTTTAATTAGACAAAATGAGAATGTGTCTGGAACATAATTCTACTAATCCTCTAGGGATTACACACATATACTATATGCTTTTGTTTTAAGTATCTAGTTCAACTAAATCTTATGAATGTCATTTGTTTAACTTCTTCAAGTGAGCACTTTTCAAAAATTTAGTATTTTATTTTTGGAATAGTGAGGGATTGTTGTGTTTTGTGATATTTTAAATATAAAAGGAAAGAGATTTAGTCCCATATGTGGGCTTTGTATAATCTATATCCTCCTTATATATGATTCATAATCCATTTGATATTTTAGGACCATATAGGACCTCAGCTTCGGACACACATGGTGGGGCAGCCTAGCTGGATTTGGGTCAGGCCAGACAGGAAACTCTTTATGTGACGTCCCTGGATTTTCTAAAACATAATCTAATGAGTGACGTCCAAATTGAAACCTCACCTCAATGAGCATCCCAATTTAAACACCCCGCACTAGGCTAAGAAGAAAAAAAATTTGAGGAAGTCAGAAGGAAATAATAGTAGGACATGCACATGAAAAATAATAAAACCATACAACACATGTTCACCATTCAACATATAATTACATAATGAATTGTTACAACATTTGATTACATATTGAAAGGTAAACTTCTACATATACATGTACTACCACTAAACAACATGATCTTAAGACAACAGGTCCACATATATATCATCTCGCCACACAACTCTCAACTATCCTAGTTCTTCAAGAGCACATGTCAACATCTAAACAAGAGATTACATGTGGTACATGTAAGGACAATATTTAAGAATATTGTACTGAGTATGCCTACGTGTCTTTTGATATACCTCTCAATACTAAGCTTGGCAATAAGATAAAACTAATACTTGGTAGGTATAAAGAAATATAAGAAAAATCATATACTTGCACAAAGATGTTTATTAATAAAAGAGAATACATATTTTAAGCACATTTTCCATTATATATCAATGCATTAACTGCCGAATGTTTTAATGAATTCTCTAGACTCTCAAGGAGCTCAAGATAAAGGCCTTTATGATCGACTAGCAAAGAGTTAGATCATATGTACAATGTGACCGACTACCAAAGAGTTAAGTCACTTCCAAGCACTATACTATCAAATAGTTTAGTGCTTTAATATAATGGAATAGGTATATTATGTTTTCAAGTGTTAATAGCCATAAGTATGGAAAATCAAGTAAGATATCAAAGAATCATTTCATCCAATATCATATGCCAAGTGTTTACTACACATATAATGCAAGCATATTGTATAATAAGCCAAGTAATAGGTAATGGTGTACCTTGACCACATATATTCTAATCATCAAATATTCCTCATGTCAACTGTATCCTAGGTCAAACCCTGGTTAAAACAAGACCACATATACCATCAGGTTCTCATCATTTTACATCTCATCTTAACCCTAATATGCTTGTTTGGGTTTAACCTAGTCATTAGGATATTCTCATTTTTACTTGCATTCTTGTCTTAGAATTATCTTATTGATGTTATTTTCCAATTATGTTACATATTATGGTACATCATCTGAACATTAGCTTCCATTGTATTTTGTACAACTATTAACCCTTGTTACATTCATTATAAAATCAGGGTTACAAAACATTTATTAAGGATCATCTTCATATAGCTTGAATTCCATGCATCTAACTGATATCGAAGTTACATATTAGTTTCCAGTTACTGATATGAGCATATTTTATAAATTTTGTCATTTAGTGATCATAAATGTATTTATTGTATTTTAATTAGGGTTATTAGCACTAATTTGGAATATTAAACAAATTACATCATTTTACATACAAACATCATCATCTTAGACCTCAGATGTATTTTGGATATGATAATATAGTTTCTGATGTAGTTCCAAATTATTCAATCATCATTAGTTTATTGTTATGCATAAAATTAGTATACATCTTACATGATTTCATCCAATTTTATGCATCAAAGTACTGATATTATGTACTCATGATGTTCTACATAATTTTTTGAGAAAAACAATACCTTATTTTTTGTTCTTCTTATAATCAAGCTATTTTCTATGATTTATCTAATATCTGTGCAATTACTAAACTATTTACCTCTTTCGGCCACTCAGGACCCGCCACATGGCCATTAGGGTTGGCGCAACTCCTTTGCTTGGCCTGCTGGGGTCCGATCGGGCCAGGGTTGGTTTGACTCGAGTTTGCCTCCTCTCTTTTCTGGTCCACGTGAAATTGAACCCCTTAACTCGTTGTCCGCCCTATGCCTGCACGTGAGTCCACAAGACTCAGTTCCCACGGTCGCCGCCTCACGGCTCTCCTCTGGAGATTACCAGATGTCGCTATCCTCTTTGTCATAGACCAAAAATGTAGTACCAGGCTTCGTATCTTCTCCCTCTCTGTCACCGGTAGGGTTACTACCTCTAGGGCCTCCCCTGTCTGTAGCTTCGGGAGCTCACCGGGATAGTCGCTGATGCCACAGTGGGAAAGGGGATTTCCCTCTTTACCTGACCCGGCTTCAGGGTTTTGCTTCCAGGAGTACCGCAACATCTAACTCAAGTGCTCTGTGACTCCAAAATGTAGTGGGAGGACCTTCTTCTACCCCTCCGAACTCAGTCTTCTTCTTCGATCAAACTCGATTTCTCTAGCCTCCCCATTAGCACAACATGCCGTGAAAGCACTTGTGTTTGACTTTTTGGATCTCAACCATCCTTCACTAGTACTGAACCTTCTTTTCCCCTCTTCGATTCCTTCACACCAACTCTACTCTACTTTCGTTGTCCTTGTTTCCTACTGCTGTCGGGGCTAGAGGAACAGAAGGTATCAGGAGGTTTGTTTTTCCCTCCACCCGCCGCCAGTGGGCACACATGTAAGGGGTCAAACTGTTCATTCTAGTGATTCGAGATCAACTGCTCACTTAGCATACCCTCTCATTCCATGATGAGGGTATTGGGCATCATGGGAGATCCCTTCCCAGAGACTGATTATAACTACTAGATAGAAGACAAAATCTCAGTTGCTGGTTCCTCGAGATGAAGCATATGCTATAGTGAATCCATGGCTAACCCCTTCTAATAGGGAGTGTGACACAACATGCCCAAAACTAAGTTAAATAATCATGTACATGGTGCCCTTGCAAAGCACGCGGGTCTCTATTGAAATACAATAGTATCATATTACGTACAAAAGATGAGCATTTATTACATATATTTTGGTGTATACCACATACATCCATCTACTACAAATTTCCAAAATTTTATAGAATTTTTCACACTTTTTCCATTGTTTTTTTCTCATGTTCAGATTTAAAATATTTTATTCAATTTTTTGTTATCAACAAGTTATATATTAATATTATCAATGTACAATAATCATAGCCATAAAGATTAACACAACCAATAGAGCCTTACTGTAAAATTGTGCATGTTTTGTAAGATACATGATTACTGTAGCTATTAGTTACTGTAGCAGTTCATTACTGTAGCGATGTTACTATAGTAATCACTTATTTAGCATGGGTTAAGCCCAATGTAGTACAACAAGTACATGTGAGAATGTAGTGTTGTCCCTAGTGCAAATGGCAAAGAAGTTTTATCCCATATTGCTCACTCCTAGAACTTTTGTGGTTCTCATATGTAGGATCACATGGGGAACTACTGTCTAAAGGAGTCCTAGGAAGGAGGTATGCTCACCTCCTTGGTGGGTGGTATTACCACATCACAACGCACGTGTGCGCGCGTCACGCCACGCCTGGCCTGGCCGGGCTCGGGCTCGGGCTTGTGGATTGTGAAGAATGTCTTCCGTCTTCTTTCTCACTACGAGTGATGTGTCTGTTCCAGTTTATGCCGGATCAAGACTAGGAGAACGGTGCCTATCTACGAGGATTGTCGGGCACTAATTTCTTTAAGTAACACATTTGTTTCTCAATGAACGATCTGGTTTGCGAATCTAACTCCAGTTTTTTCTATTCTCCTACTTTGTTTGAACTTCGTTTCTTATTTTGGATCTGCCTGAATTGTTAATTACATTGCACCTGTTGCATTTGCATGAATGACAATAATAAATATTAACAACAGTCTTAAAGAAATCAGATTTCTGTCGTTAATTAACAATGGCCGGTCAGGGTGGTTCGGGATGTAAAATTGATACCAGCCATATGCCTGAAAAATTTATCGGTACCAACTTTTCCCGTGGCAGAGTCGGATGGAAATTTGGCTGAATATTGCGGGTTATGATCAGTACTTAGTTGAAACTGAACCTGTATCTGATGAAACAATTCTTGATAATGCAAATATAATTGCTAATTGGAAGAAGGGTGATAAAATATGCCGCAGTTTGATTCTGTTTGGTTTAAATAATAAAATGTATGATTTTTACTCAAAGCCGCCAGTCATAACGTCCAAGGTTTTGTGGGAATTGTTGATTAAGAATTTTAGCACTGAAAATCAAGGTGTTGAAAAATACTACGTGTCTAAATTTCTTAAGTTTCAGATGGTTGAGGGTAAGTCAGTTTCCGATTAAACACATGATCTACAACTCCTAGTTCATGAACTCTCAGATGCCAAGATGGTATTGCCTGAGAAGTTCGTTGTTATGTCTATCATAGAAAAGTTCCCTAAGTCTTGGGAATCGTTTGGTATGTCTATGAAGCATCGCAAAGGGACACACACCATGGATGAACTAATGATGGATATTAATATACAAGAAGAATACTTAAAGGAGAAAGGGGTCAAGGTGCCTACTGATGCAAATCCAACTATTAATCTTACTTCTACGAAAAACACCAAAGATAAGAAATCTAAGAATGCACATAAACCCAAGGAAAAGATCTAAAAGAAATCGAAGAACAAACCTTGTTGGACTTGTAGATAGGTTGGCCACTGGAACAAGGATTGTCCTACTAAGAAGGCAAAGAAAGCTACCACATCTGCAACTGAGGAGACTATGGCCAACATGATGACTACATCTTTGAACCTCAATGATGGGTACGTGTCTATTAAACATGAAATCCTTTCTATTTTTGAACCACTTTATTGGATAATAGACACTGGGGCTAATGTACACGTGTGTGCTGATAAATCCTTGTTTGTGTCTTACCAGGTATCTCGAGGTCGGTCCGTGACTTTGGGTGATTCCATCTATGCAGAAGTCAAATGCGAAGGATGGGTGGACTTGAAGTTCCCTTCGGGGAAGGTTTTGAATCTTAACAGGGTCAGACATGTTCCAACCATTCGACGCAATATCCTTAGTGGCGTCATATTAGTTAGGGAAGGTTATAGAGTAGACTGTAAATGTAATAAGGCTATTATTACATGCCTTTGTGATTCTTTGTTTTTTGGCAAGGGGTACTTATGTGATGTGGAGAACTTGTTTAAGATTCATGTTGAACCTATTTCAAATTCCGTTTTAAATTTGAATGATTATAGTTTTATTTGCATGAATCGTGTTTCATTCGATGTATGGCATTCACATTTGGGACATGTTAATGTTGCCTCAATGAAGCGTATGATGAATCTAAATTTGATCCCTAAATCTAAAATTAGCAACAATAAATGTAAAATCTGTGTACAAGCTAAATTGCCTAGGAAGCCTTTTCATTCTATGAATAGGAATTCAGAAATTTGGATTTAGTGCATACATATATCTATGAATTTAATGGTGTTGCTACAAGGGATCAAAAGCGTTATTTTATAACTTTTATTGACGATGCGAGTAGATACTGTTATGTCTTTTTACTTAGAAGTAAAGATGAGGCATTGGATAAATTTCAAATTTATAAGAACGAAGTCGAAACTCAAACTGGTAAAGTACTTGAGCGATTAAGGTCTGATAGGGGAGGAGGATACACCTCGAACTTGTTTTTGGAATTTTTCCAATTACATGGTATAGTTCATGAGGTCACTGCTCCTTATTCACCACAATCAAATGGGATAGCTGAACGTAAAAACTGAACCTTAATAGATATGGTAAATACCTTACTCCAAACATCTGGATTACCCAACTTTATGTGGGGGGAAGCTTTGAATACGGCTTGCCATATTCTGAATAGAGTTCCCCATAAACATTCAGAGAGTAGTCCGTTTGAGTTGTGGAGAGGAAGGAAACTGAGTCTTAAATATCTTCTAGTGTGGGGGTGCCTTGCTAAGGTACTTGTCCCTGAACATAAAAGGAAGAAATTGGGACTGAAAACGGTTGATGCCATATTTTTGGGTTATGTAGAGACAAGCTATGCTTACAGATTCCTGATTGTAAAATCAAATATCTCTGGCATTGAGGTCAATACAATTGTGCAATTACGTGATGTAACATTCTTTGAGGATGTGTTTCCTATGAAAACTGGTGTGCCCAATGAAGTTTCTCAAGAAGATTCATTCACCACAGGTTCCATTCCCAAGCATGTGAAAAGGATGACAAATGTGGGGGGCGACTCAGAACATGCTATTTCTGAATCTGATGATTATGAAGAAATAGTTGAACCAAGGAGAAGTAAACGGCCTAGGACATCTAAGGATTTTGGAAGTGAGTTTCTCACTTACAATGTTGAGGATGATCCTGTTACTTTCAAACAAGCTATGGAATCTCCAGAAGCTAAGTTTTGGAAAGAAGCCGTTAATGATGAAATCCAATCAATTCTCTCGAATGGAACTTGGGAATTGGTGGATTTGCCTCCTGGTTGTTCTGCAGTTGGTTGCAAATGGATTTTTAAGAAGAAACTTAATGCATACTGGACAATCAATAAGTATAAGGCTAGGTTAGTTGCTAAGGGTTACACACAAAGGGAAGGAATAGATTATTTTGATACCTATTCACATGTTTCCCGTATGACCACAATCCGAGTGCTTATAGCATTGGCTTCCATTTATAATCTCTATATCCATCAGATGGATGTGAAGACCACGTTCTTACACAGTGATCTTCAAGAAGAGATATATATGGAACAACCTGAGGGATTTTTGGGTCGTGGGAATGAGCTAGTCCAAAGTGTGTAAACTTGTTAAGTCATTATATGTCTTGAAACAAGCCCCTAAGAAATGGCGTGAGAAGTTTGATTCTATGATATCATCATTTGGCTTTATTTCTAAGGAATTTGATAAGTGTCAATAATGGATTCATTTTGTTATGCTTATACGTCGATGATATCTTGCTTTTTGGTTCCGATATAAAAGTAGTAAATGAGACAAAGTCATTCTTGTGTAGCAAGTTTGAGATGAAGGATATGGGTGTCGCTGATGTGATTTTAGGGCTTAAAATCATAAGGTCTATTGATGGTATACTCTCTCTCAGTCTCACTATGTTGAGAAGATACTAGAGAGGTTTGAGTACACATCACGTAAATTTGTTAAAACTCCATATGATTCATCCGAGCCCTTGTTCAAGAATGAGATTGGGGTTCCAGTGTCTCAATTATGATACTCTCAGATTATCGGAAGTTTGATGTATCTTATGAACTGTACACGTCCATACATTGTGTTTGCCGTGAACAAGTTAAGTAGATACACCAGTTGTCCCGACAAGACCCATTGGGAAGCTCTTGATAGAGTTCTAAGGTATATCAAGGGAACACATTCCCTTGGACTGCATTATGGTAAACATCCTTCCGTAGTCGAAGGATATAGTGATGCAAGCTGGATTGTCGTGAATTATGGGAGTAATGGTGTCTCAGGATATGTATTCCTGTTGGGAGGAGGAGCTATTTCCTGGAGGTCTAAGAAATAGACCATATTGTCTCGGTCCACTTTTGAGGCAGAGTTGTGTGCTTTAGATGAAACTGGATTGGAAGTTGAATGGCTACATGGACTTATGTCTAGTTTACCTATCGTAATGAAGCCGCTTCCTGCAATTTCAGTTCACTGTGACATCACTACAACTATTGCTAAGATAAAGAGTTTCAAGTACAATAAAAAATAGCGTAGACACATCCAAGTCAGATTGAAATATATAAGGGAGTTAGTGTCTAATGGGGTCGTGGCTGTGGACTACGTCGGTACCAAAGATAATACAGTTGATCCTTTTACTAAAGGTCTTACCTTGGCTTTAGTGGAAAAATCCAGGTTGGGAATGGGACTGAAACCCCTATAGATTTGCAGGCAGTAGCAACCCAACCCAAAAGAGTGGAGATCCTACAAATTGGGTTCAATGTGGTAATAACAAGCTGTCGGGTAAATCAGATGACACTATGTATTCTTGTTTGATGCTTATTGCATCTGTGTGTCTATTCCCTGGGAAACCTGTTAGTGTCATGACTGCAAGTTAGTAAGAGAGTAGTCTCTTAATGGTGTCAAGTCTTAGGACATGATGTTAGTAGTACATCCTTGGAGACTCCAGCTAAGTGATTGATGTTGTGTAGGCCGCAACAGGAGAATTGGGTTGTTCTCTGTTATCAATCATGATATAAAATTTTGTATGCATGGCCTTAATGCATTGTTTTCTTTACTACCATGTCTTTATTGTGTTGTTACCAACCTATACTCTTGTACCCAAGGTTCAGGTTCAAGACTTTTGTTCACCTAGTTCCTACAGGGGTCACAGTTGGATAACTCAGGTAGATTCAAACCAAAAGGTATCTATTGAAAGTACATTATGGAGGACTGAATGGTAGATCACACTACATATTGGACTTTGTGGGGGATCGTTAGATAAATGATTATTGTAGCTATTAGTTACCGTAGCATCTCATTACTGTAGCGATGTTACTGTAGTAATCACTTATTTAGTATGGGTTAAGCCCAATGTAGTGCAGTAAGTACATGCGAGAATGTAGTGTTGTCCCTAGTGCAAATGGCAAAGTAGTTTTATCCGATATTGCACACTCCTAGAACTTTTGTGGTCCTCATATGTAGGATCACATCGGGCACTAGTGTCCAAAGGAGTCCTAGGAAGGAGGTATGCTCACCTCCTTAGTGGGTAGTGTTACCACATCACAATGCACGCACGCACGTGCCACGCCACACCTTGCCTGGCCTGGCTGGGCCGGGCTCAGGATCGGGCTCGGGCTTGTGGATTGTGGAGAATGTCTTCCGTCTTCTTTTATACTAGGATACAACTAAGTAATTAATTACCTGTGTAATTAATTGTTTCTTTCCTATTCAGATTTCTTAAGTGTTTCTCTTTTGCAGATTATTCCTTATTGTGTACAAGAGAAACTGAGTGTTTACGTCTCATTGGGAATAGGATTAGGGACGTGCGTGGCTATATATATGCCTCCGGTCATTAGGGTTAAACACACCGAAAACAGTCTTCTGCCGTGGTGTGTTTTGAGAGCCCTAATCCAGAGTGCGAGAGCTGTCGTCCTGGAGTCACTTCATGGGGTCGTTCTCCTGTGCGAAGCGCGACTTCTCCTTCCCTTCACCGAGATGCAACTGTCAGGCGGTGGTTCCTGCGGTTGTTGTGTTGCGCCGGTGGTGGTGCAACGAGACAACGTCGACTGCGAGCGACGTGTCTGTTCCAGGTTCGTGCCGGATCGAGACTAGGAGAACGGTGCCTATCCACGAGGATTGCTGGCAGTGGCAGAACCAGAAAATTACATGGAGGGGGGCTGAAATCATATATGTGTGCATTTTAACACAAAGGGGGGCTGAGTCGAAAAAATATAAACATTAAGAATGGAACTTGAGTCTCTAGTTTTTGGAAACCAATTTTTTACCACTCCAACTAGCTCATTTTTTGTTAACTACTACGAAGTTAATGTATTTCATTACACGTGATCCACTACTTATATTAATTTTTTTGGGGGAGGGGGGCTAAAGCCCCGGCAGCCTCCCCCCTAGTTCCGCCCCTGATTGCTGGGTACTGATTTCTTTAAGTAACACATTCGTTTCTCAACGAACGATCTGGTTTGCGAATTTAACTCCTATTTTTTCTGTTCTCCTGCTTTGTTTGAACTTCATTTCTTATTTTGGATCTGCCTGAATTGTTAATTATATTGCACCTGTTGCTGTTGCATGAATGAAAATAATAAATATTAACAACATGTTTTGTACGTGCGTTAGGCAATTTAGTATTAAACTAGGTGTCACTATGTGCGCACACATCAATGTTCATGTGTAGTGAACAACAACTTTGACCAACTAGGTTAGAAAAATTCTAGAGTCTAAATCTGTTGTTTCGAAGATGCTGTCCGAGACACGTCATTATTAGTATTTATCGTACACATTCCTCATTAATTATTTAAGAGTTGATTCTTTGCTGAATGTATGACAAAGGTTGTCTGAGACATAATCTGGACAACAAGATTGGGACAACAGATTTGGAGGCGATCAACCACCCAGCTACCCTCTTGCCCACCAGGATATAAACCCTAACATCGTGACATAATTTTTTTTAATTTTAAATAGGAGGGAAGCATGAAATTGGAAGTAAAATAAGATTATTTCCTCATAAATTTCAACCCATTATGAATTTTTCGTTGAAATAAAAAATATTAGATTCTTAGTAAACAAATATTTTTTAAGAAGACTAAAGTTGACATGACTTACTAAAAGAATAAAATGAGAAAATGTGGTAGTTTTGTTACATGGTACAATACACCATGCCTTGAGGTACAATACTCGTATTCTGAGTATATCCCTTATATTTCATAAAATAAAATAATTTGACTTCTTACAAAAATGCTTTTCAAAAAGATTAATGTCGACATATTTTAGAAAAAGAATAATATGAGAAAAATATACAACTTGTCTTTTGGGGCACATACTTCATTTTTTAGGTATAGTACATCAACAAATTTATACAATACACATGTTTTGATGTACATATTTGTATTTTGGGGTACAATACAACAATAAGTAAGATTGATGTCGTTTCAAGATGGGACTAATGAACCCCAAAATATGAATACCATACTTCAAGTAACACATACTATATAAAGTCAAAATACAGGTACTGTACCCCACAACACGGGAGTGATGTACCTTGAAATGAGTAATGTATCCAAAATTATAGGTAATATACTCCAAAAAACACGTACTATACCCCAACAATGAGTATTATAACCTAAAACACAATATTTATCTCAAAACAAGAAATAAACATTGGTAGTATACTCCTGAAATGGAAGTAATGTACCCCGAGATATGGGTATATCCTAAAATATTGGTATTATACTCACATATACATTACCCGTGTTTTTGAGCACATTACTCCCTTTTGTGGGCACAATAGGATGTTTACTTGTCAGTAATTGTACCCAAAATATTGGTATTGTACTTAAAAAATGGTAAAACACTTATATTAACTTCTTTATTACTATTATTTTTTCCAGACTATGTTAACATTGGTCTTGCCAGAAAAAATATTTTTCATATGAGACTTAATGCATTTTATTTTGACAAAAAATTCAAAGTTATGAGTAAAATAATTTTTTTCTCTTTCTTTATCTCCTTTATTATTTAATAGGCTTTGTCAACTACATCAGTAGGACTCCACCTCCCAATTACCTGGTGGGCGTATCGGGGTGTGTAGTGTTGCTCACTAAGTTAGTTGTATGTGTACTAATGTATTTGTATGTGTTTTTGTGGTAGTGTGTAATGGTGTTTCGGTATGGGTGACATATGTATCTAAATCTGAGTTTATACAACCGTTAACCTTGTGTAAACTTCTGGTGGCAGCTGGTGTGGAGATTCTTCCTATGACACAAGCTAAAAATTCAATTTTGTTTGAAGCAAAGTGGGTACTTTTTTTTTATGAAAAGTGGATTACAAGGAAAGTTTTTGTTCCCAAATTTTTTTCTGTAAAAGTTAAAATGAAAAAGAAAAAGAGTATGTTGTTGTCATTTTGAAAGGTGTAAGGATCATCAAAGTAATATCTAAAGCTAATTATTTGACAAGAAAGGACAAAAGATTTTGAAACATAAAAAGACTATTTTTAGTTGTCTTGACACTTATGTCAGAATAAAGAATGTGCTTGTTATAAAAGTGATGATTATTAATAAATATAGTGCTAATACTTTATTCTACTCTACTAAGCTCTGATTGGTTTGGTGTAAGTCATAAGTTACACAGAACTCATTTTCTGATAACTTCAGTTCGATTTCTGGAATTTAACTTCCATTCACTATCATGTGATTGGTTTGTTATAAGTGTAAATATGGAAATCATTAAAAAATAATGTTTCTTTTTTACTGTGTAAATATAACAAGGATGGCAAAGACATAAAAAAGAGTCATATTCGTGAACAATAATAATAAATTTTAATCATAATAACCTCAACAAGTAGTCATATTACAAACCTTGCTCTTTAAAAAAATATTTTTGAGTGGTATAATTATTTCTAATAAAAATATCGTGATTAAAATCACATTAATAATTTTATTTTACTTTGTATGTACAAAGTGAAAAAAGTATTGTAATGTGATTGAAATCATGTTACAATATTTTTATTTTTCTTTGTATGCACAAAGTGAAAAACATTGCAAAGTGATTACAATCGTAATATAATATTTTATTTCACTTTATATGTACAAAGTGAAAAAATATTGTAATGTAATTAAAATTACATTATAATATTTTTGTTTCACTTTGTATGTACAAAGTAAGAAAATGTAATGTGATTAAACTCACATTATAATATTTTTATATCATTTGGTATGTACAAAGTTTTATAATATTACCCACAATTTGATTCGTCATTGTTTAACACAATATACGATATTAATTTTAATATATTATTCACACACAATCATAGCTAATTATTATTTTTGACATCAAGTTGTATAAATATGAAGAATAACAATATTTTAGTTAAATCATATTTTTTTCACATGGTTCAGCGTGTTATGTTTTTCATAATGTTTATATATTTTTTAGTTTATAAGTTGTATTGATAATAGTGGTTATAATGTAAAATGTTTTACATAGTAAAATTATAGTGTAGTATTTTGTCATATTATATTATGGCTTGGCAATAAATCATGTATAGACTTCTAACATTTATAGTCAGAAATAATTTATATGTATCATTTGTGAAGAATGAAGAATGTAATTATATATTTAAATGTTATTAATTGTTCCGAAACTCATTTTCTGCTCTTTTTAAGGCTTCGATTGGTTTGGTAAGTCATAAGTTAAATCATTTCTTAAAAACTCTAATTTAATTTCTAGAACTTAAGTTCCATTCACTTCCATATGATTGGTGTGTTGTAAGTAAATATGGAAATCAATCAAAAAATTAATTTTATTGTGTGATATATAAAAAGTAAGGACCAAAAAAATGGTAAAGAAAGAATCATGTTCGTGACTTATCAAAATAATTTTTAACCACAATAACCTCAACAAGGAATCATGATGCGGATGTCACTCCTTTAAAAATATTTTAATGTGATATGGTTATAATTTTTATAAAAATATTATGGTTCAAAGCACATTATAATATTTTTACTTCATTTTGTGTGTACAAACAATTGTAATGATATGCACATTTTATGTGTTTGTAAATATATATTTGGTTCATTATTATTTAACAATATGTACAACATTAAATTTTTAGTATATATTTTTCGCGTATGGTTAAAGTTCATTATCATTTTTAACATCTTATTATTTAAATGTGAGAAGTATAAAAATATGTTAAATAAATCATATATTTGTGACAGGTGCGGTGTGATAACATTTTAATAGTGTTTGTATATTTTTTATTTTATAGACCACAATGATAATGGTAGTTATAGTGTAAAATATTTGTGATGGCGCCACTTGTAGTGTACGGTGTTTTGTCATATTATGTTATGATTTTGACAAAAAAACATATCCACACCGCTAACATTCCATCATAAATATTTTACACCTATTATTTACAAAGAATGAAAAATATAATTGTATAAAAAATATTGTTAGTTGTTTCAGAACTCGTTTTCCGTTCTTTTAAGAGGGAGTTCAAGAACTCTATTTTGTAACTCTGTAAGTCACTGGAACTCACAGAACTCAAGTTCCAGCACTTACTTTAAACTAATCATGAAGAACTATTTTAAAAACTCCAGTTTATGAGTTTTCCGAACTAGTTACAGCAAATCAATCGGAACCAAGAGAGAACTCAGGAACTACATTTTGTATGTAAGTTTGTAACTCGTCGGAAGTCACGTAACTCAAATTTCAACATTTATTTTAAATCAATCGTGAAAAACTGCTTAATAAACTTCAGTTCATAAGTTTTCTGAACCGGTTATGTCTAATCAATCGGAACCAGTGACACCACTCGTACTCTCGTTCCTCATAACAAATGCCGCCCTAGATCTTCTCCTGTTTCTTTTCTTTTGGGTCCAAATCTCCTGTTCCGTCTGCCAGTTACAGTTCCTATTATAGCCATTAGGACTCTGCCACGTATCTAGCAGGGGTAGTGCACGGTCTGTATTTATAGCTGGCCTGGGAAAGGAACAAACCGGCAAACATGAAGTGCAGGAAAAGAATACACAAACGCTGCCCCTCGCGATTGTGGTTATCATTGACAATTAACAAGTAAAGAACGAAGCGGCAACTTGTTTTTTTGCCGAGATGGCTGGCCCATTGGTTTGTGATCAAGAAATTTCAACCACGTTGCCATGCTACATAACCAACGAAATTTTGTCATGTATACCGGTCATCAAGGTCGAAACGGATAGTACTTACAGACATTTTCTGCCAGTTCAACACTATTATGGTTAATAAATTTAAACAATGTATATCAGCCGTTGTTTGTTACTTAGTGTAAATGATAAATAAGACGTCACATGGGTTAGATAATCAAAATAAATTTAAGTAACATGGCACTTGAAATCCTTGCGGCAGAGAATAGATTTAGCTATCGTGGTTATATATTTCTCACAAAACTCCTCTTACATATTCCTCAATATATACAATGATATTTATGTACATGACATAATAGACTTTGTAAAAATAGTAAAAGATTTCATACATGTACTATGGACATCTTATCATCATGTTTATTTGTCATTGCTTCAGACAATAATTATCTCACACAAAATTAGTATATGACAACTAAACTTATCAAAATGGTATACCGAACACAACTTAAATATGAAAATTTATGTGGAGGTGTTTGAAACGATTTTTTCTTTTATTTTTAAAATTACAATTTAGTCCTTCTATCCATGTCATATTTGTATGTTGTTTTTATATTGAAGTTACATCCTCCGAGGAAGTGTCACTTACTAACACTTTTAACAACAGAAAATCTTTGTGCTCTGAGGGAACATAATAATTATGAAAACTGATAACCAACTCTTACATATCATATATACAACCTTATAGGAAAACCATGTATAGAAAAAAATTGTAAGATTCATTATAAATTATAATAATAACTAACAAAACCAAAACTACAAAAAGTAGGCCAACTTCATTTAACACATGAATATTTCCTATCCATAATCTACTACACACATTGTTAAGGACACTGACGAAGAAGATCAATAAAAGAAAAGGAATAACGAAGGATCCCACTGTTGGTAAGGTATGCCTATAGAGCTAATTATAGGATGATTGATATGGCATAATTACCTAAAATGATTCGATTAATAATAACATATATATAATGGCAAGCTTCTAATTCATCTGTTTCACTCAGTTATGAGATAATGAGGATACAAAGTGAATGTCTAGAGAATGATATTACTCAATGATGTATGTCTTCATGTATTATCTTTTTCAAAATGAGATCATACGAATGTTAAGAGTACATATACATATTCTCAATATGTCCCTAGTCGGTTGTTACTGTGGAAGACAGATAGATACCAGTAACACATAAGATTGGAGTATGAGTTGGTTGATGATTGAGTCTCACTAAGTCATGATATGGCAATATCAAACCAAGTACATAGATACATGTTAGGGAACAATGTATTCGATAGACCCACCTTGAGAGTGACACATAGTTTTGGTGGTCATAGTCATCTCTTATAGTGAAGGTGGTAATTGTGATTCTTAGACCTAAAATCACTACACTTGTCACATATTGTTGGGTACACGTTGAAATCATCATATGCAGTCATGAAACATGGGTTGTTATAACAGTGATAATTGGGTGGCTTTGACATATGGGGATAGACTGTGAGTGATAGATATGGGATTTGTCCCTCCTACTAGAGTATGATATCCTGGCCACTTGATAAGAGAGACTGAGAAACTCATACATATGTACATGTGAATCAATATATGATATTGAAGTCACATTATCTCTGAGAGTCTGCTCTATATTCAAGGAACATGGATTGAACATTGAGAGAATGACCTTCAATGCCTCGACTTCATCATAGATATTAGTGACAAAGGAATTATACAATCACTACAACACCTTACCCAGATTGTAGGTTGAAGTTGTTCTCCAACTTTCCATTCATTAGGGTAGCAGTGATGTGCGACTAAGCACCACTCTTTGCTTGTGATGTCATAAGCTAGTTATGAACATCCACTACCAATGTGACATGTGACCTATAGGATAACACATATAGGAACTCATCTAGAAGAGGAGTTTAATCTTGAATGACAATTGGATTGATTACTAAAGTGTTTAGGTATTCAATTCACGGAACATATTGACTGATTGGCTAACCAAGCCTGCCGTGCGACCATCTCACTGGATAAGATGACTATTTGGGTAAGCTAGATGAGTGTCTCAAGTAGTTGAGATGGCCGTTTGGAGGTCAGGCTGATCGAATGATCGAATTGCCTCATTTCTTCCCTTGAACCAACCGACTCAATATGATTGAATAGATCGGTTCATCTCAACTCACCAGATGTCCGTCTAGGTGAGTGAGATAGGTATCTAGCTCCAGTGAGATAGGTATCTCACTCGAGTGAGATGGCCCAGTTGGGGTCGAATGAAGATTTAGGATGTTTCTCGGATAGTTTTGATTGCATATACTTGGAAAGTAAGTAAAATTAATATGTATATCATTTGGAATCAAAATTGTCAAATTTGTGTGTGGTTAGAAAATTGCAAACAGTTGTTTGTCAGTGTGAGACGACTGTCTCACACCCCAGACGGCCGTCTGGGTGTTCCAGATGACCGTTTGGCATGACCTGTTGGCATCTCACATGTTGAGAAAGTTCAAGTCCTTCCAGTCCTTTCCACTCTCATACAATGCCATACAAACTGAGAACTCTGACCCTAACCTTGCCTATAAAAGGAGGGTATTGGGGGATTCTCAAGGCACAACACAGATAACTGAGAATCAGTTCCTCTAACAACTGTTGTCCTTTCTAGTTGTGATAACAAAGAGATCCTAGAAAAGTTCTACCCAACAGTGAGGGATAGAAAAAGGGAGAGAACAAATGATAGTTGCCATTATGGGAGAGTAGGTTGGTAACTAATGCACTAATGGGAGGGACAACTCCTTATCCATTCTTGGTAACTGACATGAGTTCTAGTTGGTCCGTGTGGACTACTCTAGAGGAAGGAGTCTTTTGGCTGCTTCTCAGAGAGCAAAGTCAACTTACAGTCCTTGGTGAGACTATCAGAGATGTTGCAGATAGCTGTTCATGGTGATGACCCGGGGATGTACATCCACCATCCAAGAGAAACTTGTCAGCAGTTGCAAAGAAGCGAGTTTTGTCATTGGACTTTCTCCAGGACTAGGTATAGCTTGCTAAAACCATCCTTCCTATTTCATAGTAGTTAACGTGATCTTATTATTATGGGAATACATACAGATAATTTTTTTTGTTTCCTCTACCCTACTCTGATCTGATATTTGCCAACAGTTGTATCAGAGCCACGCCAATTTACTATGTTTTAGGATAATCGAAATGATCAATTTTTTTATTTTATCATTTATTTGTTGCATATGATGTGATTATTTAAACTTCTCTCATATCTGTATTCGATCAAAGAACACATAATCCCAAACTAATATATATATACATATATATACACATATATACATATATATATATATATGCAATTTTACACACATCTCCCTAAAATCGGTTTTAAGTGGATGTGTAATGTGGTTATGGCCTATACCCTTTATCTGGGTCTGCATACCGAGCCTCTACCTCCCTCTTTCCAATGTAAAGTGAATGCTTTCCTACCTCTGTGCCCCTCGAATTTAACTCGAGGTTTCTCTTCTTCAATGTAATAAAGTAGTAATAGGATAGTTTTTTTTCATGCAACAACAATGATTATGATCATCGCTGGTTGAGATGACCAGTTCACGAGATGAGCTAACCATTTGGAAGACCAAGGAGGACAAAGCGATGGAACCAGATGACTGCCTGGTGGACCAAACCAACCATTTAGAAGGAGTCCAAACATTGATTGGATAGGAGGCCACACGACCATCCTAGAAGACCCAACCGACCGTTTGGAAGGAATCCAAAAATGAGTTGGATAGTAGGCCGCACGACCGTCCCAGAAGGCCCAACCGAACATCTGGAAGGTGTTTAGACATTGGTTGTACAAGAGGACCAACTGGCCGCCCAAGAGGCAAACTGACTGGTTCAAGGATTGAACTGATCTACCCAGATTGGCAAACATAGGTCTACACCAACAAGAAGTTCATACATGTGTTGTGATGAGTGACCAAGGTGGTAGTAATCCCTTGTGGCTCCAAAGAATTACAAGTAGATATGTCCATAACCATCATCTTTTTTTATATTGCATTTTTACATTGTGGGATATAGCATGTACACGATACATACTATATATGTGGTGATTGGATACAATATATGTATATGTATGATATATATAAAACCCCCCAATATTAATTCTAAGATGCTTTTTAATAGAAATACATATGAAAAGCTTGTTCGTGTTGGGTATTAGGGGAGACAGAGAAGGCAGCGGAAACAAAAAAAAAATTCTTCTCCTCAAACCCAGAACAAAGGAAATGCGTCAACGTCTGTACAATAGGAAGGATGATTTGTGGAGGCGTACCTTGTCCCGAGGCTTGCTCGGCGACGTTACCTCGCGGCTTGTGCGGTCTTCACCTCTGGTCTTGGACGGTGTTTGTGCAGCTCTTGGTCTCACCAGGACTGTCGGGATTGACAGTTGTGCTCCGAGCGGCAGAAGTCTCCCACCTCTGAAGTAGTCCACACGGACCACCTGGAACTCCGATCTCCTTGTCTCATAAGGAATCGAAAGGAGTCACACCCTCCTATCGACACACTAGCCACCGACACACTCTCCTGCCACCAGTCGCTTTCTGTAGTTGTCTTTCCCTTATTGTGCCTCCCTTATCGGGTAGCACTTTCTCGAGCTCTCTCGGTTACCAAAACCATAGAGAATGACAACTTTACAGAGCAACTGGTGCACTAAGTTGTACTTCTAAGAAGCCCCCACTACCACTATATATAGGAGGGTCATGGGACAGGGTTCTCTATCCCGGGCAATGCAAGATTAATGTAAGAGTAGAAGGGTTCAAGATTTTCCATAAAACAACCAACTACGCCACCTGAACCGATCGTTTCATGCATGAAACGGTCGGTTGGGGAGTTGAGCCGATCGGTTCACACCTCAACCGATCGGTTGGGGCACCTGAGCCGATCGGTTCACTTCTGAGCGGATGGGTCGTGGTCCTGATCCTACTCAAATTGACTTTCAAATTTGTTTCCGATTAATCAAATATTAATCCTTGTCCAAATTGAATTTGTACAAGTGAAACAAATTATATTTGTAAAATCGACTTTCCAAACGATCTCCGTTGGTCACATGAGCTGACCGATTCAATAATTGAGCTGATCATCTCATTGCACATGATTCGATCGTCTCACCAGTTGAGCCAATCGATTCACCAACTTGAGCCGATCGGTTCATCTTATGAGCCAATCGGTTGGAAGTGTAGATTGTGCAAAATCAGTCAATCGTAGTTTCAATCAATCTGATACTCTAATCAATTGGTCCAACACCTTAAACACTATGATTTTGAGCTATCAATCAACTGAGTGTTTAATTGAACTACTAAACTCCTTTAGTAATCAATCTAAACATGATTTGTGGATAAACTCCTTTTCCAAGTTAAATCCTATGTGTGTGACCCTGCATGTCCATTTCATGTTGGTAGTGAAAGTCCATAACACTTATGACTTCACAAGCAAAGAGCGATGCCTAGTCACACATCAGTGCTACCCAAGTGAAATAGAAAGTTAGAGAACAACTTTCAATCCTACAATCCGTGAATGGTGTTACAGTGAATGTATAATTCCTTTGTCACTAATGTCCTGAATGAACTCAAGGCATGGTACAATCATCCTTTCAACGTTCCTCCATTTCCTTGATCTCATAGCAGATTGGGTGAGATGTGTGTGACATCAATATCACATATTGATTCACACATGCATGCGCATGCCTTTCTCAATCCGACTCATCAAGTGGCCATGGACATTAAACTCCCTTAGGAGGGATAAATCCCATATCTATCACTCACCCCTCAGAAACCCCATGTGTTACAGTCACTCAATCATCACTTTTATAACAACCCATGTTTCAGGACTACGTTTGATGATGTCAAGGTGTACCCAACAACATGTGTTGAGTGTAGTGATTTTAGGTCGAAGAATCACACTCACCACCATCACTGTGAGAGATGACTGTGACTACCAAATCAATGTTCCATGTGTCACTCTCACGGTGGGTCTGTCCGGTACACTTGTTCTCTAACAAGTACCTATGTGCTTGGTTTGATATCACTATATCATGACTAATGAGATCCTCTCATCAACCAACACACAATCTAGTCTTTAGTGTTATTGATGTCTATGGTTATTTCCACAATAACAACTGACTAGGGACTGAGCAAGAATGCATACTCTTAACATTCATATGTTCTCATCATTTAGGTCCTCAACCCAAAAGCATACGTCATCGAGTAAAACAATTCTTTAGACATCTATCATATTATACTATCATCTCAGAAACAGTTAAACATATAGATCGGAAATTGCCTTTATTATTATTCAAATCATTTACAAAGTATCCCATTACAATCATCACATGCTATATGGGCATACGTACCAACAGACTCCCACTTTCACTTAGAGCCAGTCACCTAGGAAGCTCAGTCCTTGTGACCTAGCATGACCATCATGCTTCTGCTGAGAAAGGGGCTTAGTCAGTGGATCAGCTATGTTGTCTTCAATTGGTACTTTGCAAATCTTCACAACTCCTCGCTATACGATCTCTCATATGAGATGGAAGCGCCGCAGTATGTTCTTGGACCGCTGATGTGATCTGGGCTCCTTAGCTTGAGAAATAGCTCCATTATTGTCACAATAAAGCTCAATTGCATCACAGCTACTGGGAACTACACCAAGTTCAGAGATGAACTTCCTGATCTACACAACCTCCTTTGCTGCATGTGAAGCAGCAATATACTCGGCCTCTGTAGTAGAATCGGCAACTGTTTCTTGCTTGGAACTCTTCCAGCTCACAGCTCCATTGTTTAGGCAAAACACAAATCCTGACTGTGATCTGTAATCATCTTTGTCAGTTTGGAAGATTGCATCGGTGTAACCTCTTACAACCAGTTCTTCCTCGCCGCCGTATATGAGGAACTGATCCTTAGTCCTTCACAAGTACTTGAGGATGTTCTTTATGGCTTTCCAGTGAGCATCCTCGGGATCTGACTAGTACCTGCTCATCATGCTAAGAGAATACAAGACATCTGGGTGTGTGCACAACATAGCGTACATTATGGATCTGATGGCTAATGCATATGGGATCCCATTCATACACTCCCTCTATTCACAAGATTGGGGACATTGAGCTCTAGAGATGGTAACTCCATGTGACATGGGGATGTAGCCTCTCTTTGAGTTCTCCATGTTGAACCGCTTCAGCACTTTGTCAATGTACGTGCTTTGACTTAATCTGATAAGCCTTTTAGATCTATAGCTATAGATCTTAATGCCTAAAATGTAGGATGCTTCTCCTAATTCCTTCATTGAGAAAGTATTCCCAAGCCAAGTCTTTACCTTCTCTAAGGCTGAGATATCATTCCCCATCAATAGTATGTCATCCACATACAATATGAGTAATGTGGTCGTGCTCCCACTAACCTTCTTGTACACACAAGGTTCATCTTCATTTTGAATAAAGCCAAACACTTTGACTTCCTCATCAAATTGAAGATTCCAACTCCGAGATGCTTGCTTCAATCTATAAATTGACCTTTGTAGCTTACAAACTTTATTGGCGTTCTTTGGATCTATAAAACCTTCAGGTTGTGCCATGTACACATCCTCATTTATATTCCCATTAAGGAATGTGGTTTTAACATCGATTTGCCAAATCTCATAGTCATAGTAATCTGCAATAGCAAGCATAATCCTAATGGACTTAATCATGGCAACTGGAGAAAAGTTTCATCATAGTCAACACCTTAAACTTGTCGGAAATCCTTTGCAACCAATCTGCCTTTATAAGTTTGCTCATTGCCATCCATTTTGGTCTTCTTCTTGAAGACCGACTTGCACCCTATGGGTTTTACCCCTTCAGGTGGTTCCAACAAAGTCCATACTTTGTTGGAGTACATGGATTCCATCTCAGATTTCATGGCCTCAAGCCATTTCTTAGAATTTGGCCCCTCCATAGACTCTAGATAGGTAGTTGGATCATCATCTATGATCAAATCACCACCTTCCTAAGTCACAAGGTATCCAATACTCTTAGGTTCAAGGCGTGTCCTACTAGATCTATGAGGTCCTTGTGTTACTTGAGGAGACTGAGATTACACAACACCTTGTGAATCTCTATGTTCCTCTTGTACATCTACTGGTTCAATGTTTTCTTATTGGGCTTGAACCTCTTCAAGCTCTATTTTCCTCCCACTATTTCCTCCGGAAATAAATTCCTTTTCTAGGAACATAGTTGTCCTAGAAACAAACACTTTGTTGTCAGTAGGGTGGTATAAATAGTATCCCCTCATTTCCTTGGGGTATCCAACAAAATAACATTTATCGGACTTGGGTCCAAGCTTATCAGGAAACATTTTCCTGACGTAAGCCTCACAACCCCAAATCTTAATAAAAGACAAATCGGGTTGCTTCCCATGCCATATCTCATATGGCGTCTTTTGAACCGATTTAGACAGTACTCGGTTAAGTGTAAACGTGGCGGTTTCAAGAGCATATGCCCAGAAGGAAATCAGAAGATCAGCAAAACTCATCATTGATCGCACCATATCTAGTAATGTGTGATTCCTTCTCTCAGACACACCGTTATGCTGTGGTTTTCCAGACGGAGTCCATTGTGATATAATACCATGGGCTCGTAGAAGGTTCTCAAACTCCTAGCTTAAGTATTCTCCACCTCGATCAGATCGAAGTGCTTTAATACTTTTACCAAGTTGGTTTTGTACTTCATTCATGAAATCCTTGAACCTTTCAAGGGTTTCTGACTTATGTTTCATCAGGTACACATAGCCATACCTACTGAAGTCATCAGTGAAGGTAACGAAGTACTGATACCCACCTCTGGCATTAGTTCTAAAAGGCCCACATACATCAGTATGTATGAGTCCTAATAGATCACTAGCTCTCTCAACTTTACCTGAAAAGGGAGTCTTGGTCATCTTGCCCAACAAACAAGATTCACATGTCTCTATTGATTCATAATCAAAAGAGTCTAGATAACCATCTTTATGGAGTCTAGAAATGCACTTCTCATTTATGTGCCCTAGACGACAATGCCAAAGATATGTTTTATTTGAGTTATTGAGTTTTTGCCTTTTGGTGTTTACGTTGTATACACTTGTCTCTAGATCTATCAAGTATAGACCATAAGACATTGGGGCACTTCCATAAAAGATCCCATCTTTTGAAATAGAACACTTTCCATTCTTAATAATAAATTCAAAACCATCCTTGTCCAAGCAAGAGACGAAAATGATATTCCTATTTATGGCAGGTACATAATAGCAGTTCTTCAACTCTATTATTAGCCCACTAGGTAGAGTTAACTCATAGGTTCCTACGGCACTAGAGGCAACTCTTTCCCCATTGGAAACAGGTAGTTCAACCTCGCCTTTCCCTAAAGGCCTACTTCTTTTAAGATCCTTCACATTTGAACAAATGTGAGATCCACATCCGGTATCAAGTACCCATGACAAAGAAGTAGTAAAGTTAATCTCTATCATGTATACACTAGAAGTAGAGATCTATATCTCTTGCTTCTTCTTACATCGTTCCTTCCATCCTCTCCATGTTTTGAGCGCAGAAGATTCTGACATTGGATTGGTGAGAGAACCCTTCTCTCCTTCACCTTTGTCTTTAGACTTTGTTCTATTGATCTCCATCAATGAACTATCCTTCTTCTTAAGAACACATAGAGTGGATTCAAAGGCTACCAGTATATCTTAATTGTGTAAAACACTTCTCACAATCCCCAACCAATTATGGAATTTATTCTCAATTAATTTGCCCATTTTAAAAGATGATTCTTTTGCCATTATACAAGAGAAAATTGCATTTGCCAAAACTCCTTTTGATTTGATTTGATTTGAATAAAATTTAACAATAGTTAATTATGCCTTTAATTAATTATCACTCCCACTATTTTGATTCAAATTGACAACCCTCACAATGAATTCGGAAGAATGCAGTTACAATCTTCTAGCGGGTCAAGATCATGAAATCCTCTGAGTCATGGACCAGCTAGGGCTGTCACCCACAACTCAGATCTTCCTGGTAGGCAACTTTTGACAATTGCATCATATGAAACTCTTGAAAGATATCATGCACAACTCCTTGCCATGATCACCTCCATGCCTCAAGGTGCTAGATCCTATCTAGGTCACCTTGTTAAGTCCGACCTAAAGCCAACACGATGAATATGCACCCTACTAGGGCAGACCCACATATCCATCCTTCACGCTTCCATGAGATAGACGGTGCACCACTCTAGGGCGTGCCCACACTTGGCCGATCAAGCTTTTTATGTGTGTCGCATTTGGAAGGCATCTAAAACTTTAATATTTAATGAGGGATTTGGTTTTATAGGTACATATACATATCCAATCACCACAATA
The DNA here is from genome assembly GCA_963693085.1 of Alisma plantago-aquatica. Classification (NCBI taxonomy): domain Eukaryota; kingdom Viridiplantae; phylum Streptophyta; class Magnoliopsida; order Alismatales; family Alismataceae; genus Alisma; species Alisma plantago-aquatica. Next base: position 799,922,759 of record OY856412.1, read on the forward strand.
TAGTAAGTATCATATACATGCTATATCCCAAAGAAAACATGTGAAATGATAAAAGCAATGATTATGGCCATCCTAATGTGATTCCTCGAGCCAAGAGGAACCACGGTCATCTAGGTCCACATAACATGCAACCTTTACAAGATGAACTTTGTGCTTTGCCTTTCTGGGTTTGATCAACTCATCGCCATGATTGATCTGCTTGCCATCAGGTTGTTCGGTTGGGTGCCACCAGCCGATCGAATGGCACCTCCAGCTGATCGGTACACTGGTCGTCGTGCATCTCCTCAGGCCACCACCCACTCATCTTGCTCCACGAACCGGTCATCAAGATGTCTGCCGTTCATTGACATAACAGGAAATAAGATTCTATCGTATTTAAATTTGTAAAAGGAAACCCTGAGTCACATTCGGGGGGAGCAAAGGTAAGAAAGAAATCTTGAGTTATCTTGAGTTACATCAGGAATATGAGATAGGGAAACGGTGCACAGACTGAGATGCAAGCAACCACATTCAACCAAGCACACACAAACATATGGTTTATTGGCCATAACCATGTTATACATCCACCACAAAACTCGTTTAAGGGTAGCACGTATCGAGTGCATTCATATTACATATCATATATGTATATTGGGATTTGTGGATTTATGATTGGACATGCATAAAGCCAATTTTATTCGCATCGTATGCAATAAATAAACGCGACAAACTAAAATCAATCATATCGATAATCCTAAAGTATAGAGCAGTTGACGTGGCTCTGATACCACTGTTGGGTATTAGGGGAGACAGAGAAGGCAGCGGAAACAAAAAAATTTCTTCTCCCCAAACCCAGAACAAAGGAAACGCGTCAATGTCTGTACAATAGGAAGGATGGTTTGTGGAGGAGTACCTTGTCCCGAGGCTTGCTCGGCAACGTTATCTCGCGGCTTGCACGGTCTTCACCTCCGGTCTTGGATGGTGTCTGTGCAGCTCCTGGTCTTACATGGACTATCAGGATTGACAACTGTCCTCTAAGCGGTAGAAGTCTCACACCTCTGAAGTAGTCCACACGGACTACCTGGAACTCCGATCTCCTTGTCTCACAAGTAATCAGAAGGAGTCGTACCCTCCTATCGACTCACTAGCCACAGACACACTCTCCTACCACCATTCGCTTTCTACATTTGTCTTTCCCTTGTTGTGCCTCCCTTATCGAGTCACTTTCTCGGGCTCTCTCAGTTACCAAAACCAGAGAGAACAACAACTTTACAAAGCAACTGGTGCATTGAGTTGTACTTTTAAGAAGACCCCACTACCCCTATATATATAGGAGGGTCATGAGACAGGGTTCTCTATCCCGGGCAATGCGAGATTAATGTAGGAGTAGAAGGGTTCAAGATTTTCCACAAAATAACCAACTGTGCCACCTGAACCAATCGTTTCATGAATGAAATGGTCGGTTGTGGAGTTGAGATGATCGGTTCACACCTCAACTGATCGGTTGGGGCACCTGAGCTGATCAATTCACTTCTGAGCCGATCAGTTTGTGGTCCTGATCAAACTCAAATTGACTTTCAAATTTGTTTCCAATTAATCAAATATTAATCCTTGTCCAAATCGAATTTGTACAAGTGAAACAAATTATATTTGTAAAATTGACTTTCCAAATGATCTCCGTTGGTCACATGAGCCGACCGGTTCAATAATTGAGCTGATAATCTCATTGCACATGAGCCGATCATCTCACCAGTTGAGCCGATCGGTTCACCAACCTGAGCCGATCGATTCATCTTATGAGCCGATAAGTTGGAAGTGCAGATTGTGCAAAATCAATCAATCACAGTTTCAATCAATCCGATACTCTAATCAATTGGTCTAACACCTTGAACACTATGATTTTGAGATATCAATCAACTGAGTGTTTAATTAAACTACTAAACTCTTTTAGTAATCAATCTAAACATGATTTGTGGATAAACTCCTTTTCCAGGTTAAATCCTATGTGTGTGATCCTGCAGGTCCATTTCATGTTGGCAGTGAAAGTCCATAACACTTATGACTTCACAAGCAAAGAGCAGTGCCTACTCACACATCAGTGCTACCCAAGTGAAATAGAAAGTTGGAGAACAACTTTGAATCCTACAATCCGTGAATGGTGTTACAGTGAATATATAATTCCTTTATCACTAATGTCCTGAATGAACTCAAGGCATGGTACAGTCATCCTTTCAATGTTCATCCATTTCCTTGATCTCAGAGCAGACTGGGTGAGATGTGTGTGACATCAATATCACATATTGATTCACACATGCATGCACATACCTTTCTCAATCCTACTCATCAAGTGGTCATGTACATTAAACTCCCTTAGGAGGGACAAATCCCATATCTATCACTCACCCCTCAAAAGCCCCATGTGTTAAAGTCACTCAATCATCACTTTTATAACAACCCATGTTTCAGGACTGTGTTTGATGATGTCAAGGTGTACCCAACAACATGTGTTGAGTGTAGTGATTTTAGGTCGAAGAATCACACTCACCACCATCACTGTGAGAGATGACTGTGACTACAAAATCATGGTTCCATGTGTCACTCTCACAGTGGGTCTATCTGGTACACTTGTTCTCTAACAAGTACCTATGTGCTTGGTTTGATATCACTATATCATGACTAATGAGATCCTGTCATCAACCAACACACAATCTAGTCTTTAGTGTTATTAGTGTCTATGGTTATTTCCACAATAACAACTGACTAGGGATTGAGCAAGAATGCATACTCTTAACATTCGTATGATCTCATCGTTTAGGTCCTCAACCCAAAAGCATATGTCATCAAGTAAAACAATTCTTTAGACATCTATCATGTTAACTATCATCTCAGAAATAGTTAAACATACAGATCGGAAATTGCCTTTATTATTATTCAAATTATTTACAAAGTATCCCATTACAATCATCACATGACTTGCTCCATGGGCATACGTTCCAATAGTTCTAATAAGTGTAGGTTACACCTTTGCGTGGTATGTCATCTACCTTGTGGAAGTGTGATGGTAATAATATAGGTTTCACCTCTGCGGAGTGCATTATTATCGTATTGGCTATTAGGTCAGGCTTAACTGGTGATTATTCAAGCGTCTGGGCCCAGATGCATGCAATGGTTAGGAAAGCAGTTGCATATATCATCTATCTAGAATTTCATATTATGTATTTGGAAAAAGTTTCCTACCTTGTTGATTGATTGTGTTTGCAGTGTTGATCGGGCCATAGTTGAATTATCTTGGGTCTGACTCATTAGAAAATTGTTCATTGTAATTTTCTGAATTGATACTTCACATTTGTCAATTTGATTAAAATAATGATAATGATAATGAATTAAAAACCTAATTGGTTTATAATTATTGTGTGCGGAGCGGGCTCTGGCTCTGGCGATTGCGATTGCGATCGCGACCTAGGTGCCCCCGCATGGCGTCCCAGCTTGGGGGAGGGGTCAAGGAAGCCTTTACTTGCCACCTTCTCCCCCCAGGCCTCTTCCTCGGTTCACTTCTTCCCCGTCTTCTGGCGCATGCCTTTCTCTGGGCTTCCTCTGGTCTCTCCTCCGTTTGGTGGTAGCTGTGGCAGGTCCGGATCTCTGATCTGGTTTTCCCGCAGTGGCTGTTCGGAGTGGCGAGCTGGGAGGCTGGCGAGCCGGGCTCCTGCTTCTGGTGCTTGCTGAGGCGGCACCCTCTCCTCAGTCTTGTTCTCTTCTCTTTTCTTGTTTTGCTTTAGTCGATCTTGGTTTGGGCAGGTTGTTCTGCCTTTTTCCTTCTTGTTTCTTTCCAGTTTCGGTCTGGGTTGGTGTCTCCTTGGTCGGGCGGTGGGCTACTGTGCCTCTGTGTGTGCAGAGGGTAGGTAACAAGTAGGGGTCCCGGTCCGGGCGGAGCTTCTTAGCCTCTCCTTCCTCCTTCCCTCTTTTAGCGCGGTAGGTTTAGGTTTGTTCTGTTTGGTTGTTTATCAGTGGTAGGTGTCTTTTGTTTTTGTCTCCGCCTATCGATTTCTGTGGTTGTCATTTGTGGATCGTGTCGTGCCTCGGGTTCCGTCCTGGGCAGACGGGGAGGTCGGGCACCCCTTGGTGCTCCAGGCTGAGGAGGAGTAAGCTGGGTTTGGGCTTTGTGCGGGTCTTCCACCCCCTGTTCGCAGTGGTGGTCGGTAGTGGTGGTGGAGTTCTTGGCACTCTCTACTCCCCGCCTTTGTATCCACATGAGCCATCCTTCCTCTGTATCTGCATTGCTGGGTTTTGGCCTCCTTTCCAGGTCTCCTGTTTGGTGCAACCTTTGTGCTCGTCACTGGTAGTTGGGTTTCTTGTCTAGTGTTGGGTAGGTGTTGTGTCTGTGTTGTTTGGTCAGTGTTGTTGCTTTATGGTCGAGCTCTTTGTCTGGTGATCTTGCGTTGTCTTCATGATGGTAATCTTAGTAAGTGGCTATGCTAACTCCTCTCAAGATGTACTCACAAGCTCTTATAGATTGATGAATTCCATCCCAGATAGCTGTTTGAGACAGCCACTATAAGAGGTGGACGGTGCAGAAGCGTACCTATCGCATCCCAGTCTGAGCTTTGTGTTATGTCTTTTCACAAAAGGAGTTGCTGCTTGGTTACTTGTTGAGAGATGTATATCTTGTAGATGCCGTATGGCTTACTTTTAATGATATTGAGCTATTTAAAAAAAAACATAATTATTATCACCCACTTTAATAAAATCAAATCAAATCAAAATGAGTTTTTGACAAAACTACAAATTCTTTTGTAGAATCAAGTATCAACAACAAACTATCACTTTTCTCTATTATCGGTCCTTGAGAAGGACACACTTATTGAGAACAACTTCTACGACTGGTTCAGGATGCTGAGAATTGTTCTCAAGTAGGAGCACAAGCTCTATGTCCTGGAAACTCCAGAACTAGAGGAACCGAATCAAAATGCTCTAAGGGTTGATAAGGATGCTTATAAGAAGAATATTGAAGATGTGTGATGTCAAGTGTCTGATATTATGCTCCATGAACCATGAGTTGCAAAGGCAACATGAGAACATGCGGCAATTGAGATGGTCACACATCTCAGGAATATGTACCAAGATTAGGCAAGACAAAATATACGATGTCTCCAAGGCATTATTCAAGTACAACATGCTAGAAGGAGATCCAATAGGTCCTCATATACTCAAACGCATTGGGTATGTGGAGAACCTTGCTAGACAGGGATTCTCCTTGGGTCAAGAGTTGGCCACTGACGTGATTCTACATTCTCTTCCAGAGTCATATAGTCAGTTTGTCATGAACTACAACATGATTGACTTTGATAAACCGTTGACAGAGTTGTTAGGCATGTTGAGAACAAATGAGACACAAATGAAGAAAGACAAGCTCAAGTTTGTGATGATGATCAACAAGACAAAGGGGAAGTCTAAAGGCAAAAGCAAATCTAAGAAGAGTTCTAAAGCTATCTAGAAGCCCAAGTCTTTTAGATCTCAAGGAAAAAGGTGGAGGAAAGAAAAGAGGCAATTCTCACCATTGTTACCAGCCTGAACATTGGAAGAGAAATTGCCCACTCTGGTTAGAGGAACTAAAGAATAAGAAGGATGGAACTGAGGCCTCTACTTTAGGTATAAAGAATATAAGATAAATTTGATTACTTCTTAAGTTTTTATATATGATACTAGTTTAGAGATCTGACATACATATGTGCAAGATCTGACAAGAAGTAAAAGTCCTCATAAAAGGACAAAGATAGACAAGGCGGAATAAGTGTTGCAAAATCCATAGTCTATATTTAAATGTATCTTAGCCAATGGGCATGAAATAGAGAACTGCTATTTCATTATGCCATTAGAATAGAAACATTTTCTTTATGCATCTTGCAAGGACACATATGATTATCAATAAAGATTTCTTAATGCTTCTATTTCAAAATATATGATCTTGTATGGCATTGGCCCAAAAAACATCTTGAGATATTTATGCAAAATGATCCAAAGATGAATGTTTATAATTTTTATTACCAAAGGATTATAACTGATAACTCAAGACTATCATTAGCATTAGTCATCTTGTGCAAATTGGAGAATTGCATGCCTGGAATACATATTGATGATTGATCTAGATTCCCTTGGTTATTGAACTTAAGGAAACATGTAAGTCTTATTCACACACAATATGACATGACACCCTTCACTAGATGTAGTGGGAGGATAAGTCTTCTGTTAGACCTCATACACATGATGCATGGAGATATTATGGATGAATTCTATAGATATACTTCATTTCATTTACTAGTAATATAATGATGTACTCACTAAATAGAAACATAAATCTCTTGAACTGTTCAAGGAGATTATAAATGAAGTATAACTTTGATGAAATTATTAAGAAACTTTGCTAAGATCAAAGGTTGAAATACTTTGCATCAATACCTTGAGAACCTTCTAAGGAAAGAACTGTGATAATGTATCACAAATCATATCTATCTAAACATGATGATGTGTCAGATTGAAGGAATTGTACCATCATGAGTCATGGTATAATTAATCAATTAATATAGTCTTCTTATATACTCATAAATATATACCTATCAATAAATCATGTACCATATGAATAGTTTATCTAGACATCATATATGATGTAATTTGGGAGTGTTCCAATATGTCTAATGGATTGAAACTATTATTGAGAAAGTAATTTCTTGAGAGGGTTCATCCACAATCCATAATTGATGATTATTACTATTAATTCCAATCTAATAGAATTTTTTTTCTATTATTAGGATTACTAAATTCCTAGAGATCTAGTGGGAGTAAAAGTAATACTCAATTATTTGAGGCCAACAAAGAGGTACAATGAGAACAATGAGAATCACAAGTTTTTGTGGAATCTCAAGTTCATCATGTAGCATATAATAAATTTGAGATTGGAGGATTGTGAATCCAATAATTTAGATGGTTTGTTCATACAAGATGAGCCAACTAGTCAACTAGAAGCTACTTCTGAGCTATATGGAATCCATGTAAGCTAACAAGGTAGAACCTTGATAGAGCCACCTAAAGGGTAATACCGAAAGGGTGCATTAAGGTATTATGGAAAAGACCCACATGGATAATATAAAATAACAAATTGGTTGAATGGTTTTTCAAATCATCTCAATTTGTTGAACATGATAGAAATTCCGTTGCCAATTGTTAAGCTTGTTGTTGTAGTAATGGACTATGAGATTTGGCATATGAACATAAAATTGGATTCCTTAATGGAATACATCATAGGATGTGTACATGACTTAGTCTAAAGGGTTTTATAACTTCATAAAGGAAAATAAAGTCTCTAAACTACAAAGTTCAATCTAGGATTGAAATAAGAAACTTGGAAGTGGGATCTTTTCCTTTGACCCGATAGTCAAAGAGTTTACTTAAGTCAAGATAAAAGATGAAATTTGTGATTAGAAAATATTTTGTGGGAGCATATATGAATATTCCACAAATGATGAGGAATGACATCTCAATATTGTAAATATTGAGAACTGGCATGAAAACCCCTTCAGCAATGAGGGATAAGATGAAACATCTTATGAGATAAGGATTAAGACCTATGAGACAGTTCTTGAATGTTTCACAATGGAAGTTTGAACATGTATAATAGCAATGTGTTGAAAGAGTTCAACACGAATGGATTCAATAAAGGATAATCCAAATTAGTCTCTTATGAACCATATTTTCCTATTGTTGTGAAGAATGGAAATATCATAAATAAGATTCCATGGGCCAACCCCAATAATGGATGTATCATGTAAGCTATTGACATACTTATCCCATATAATCTTATATGTATTGAACATCACAAGATGATAGTAAATTCCAATAAAGGTTATTGGAATGTCATAAAAGATATCTATTAATACTTATGAAGTACTTAAGGATAAGATTGCTAGTTAGAGATTATAGCAATAAAAGGAAGAGTTGGATGAAAAGGGTTGCATCGATGCAAGCTTCCATAGTGAGAGAAGTGATCAAAAATTAAAATATATTTGATTTAAAAGGAGAAGTATTGATTAATTGGAAATTTTCCAAACTAATAGACTTTAATTCTACTGTATAAGAGAAGCTGAGTATACTTGTCTTGTGAACATAGAGTGATACTATATGGATCTAAAAGGTTCATGTGATGAACTTATATATGTTCCAATCATTGATGACTCAGTAGAGATACTATGACAGCAATGGAGCTAATTGTTAGGTATGGAATGTCAGATACCATATTAAGGTGGTTTCATCTGAGAGAGAAGAGATAAGAAACATAAAATATACCAACTATAAGAAAAGTATTACTAACCTGCTAAATTATCACTAGTGCAGCAAGCATGTTGGACATTTTAGGTCACTAAGGATGAGATCCATTAGTGATTGGTTCTAAGTGTGAGTAAGAGTCTATTGGTAAGGTATGTATGTAGAGCCAATCATATGATGATTGACATGGCATAATTACCTAAAAGAATTTGATTAATAATAACATATGTAAAGGCAAGTTTCCAATTCATGTGTTTCACTTAGTTATGAGATAATGAGGATACAGAGTGAATGTCTAGAGAATGATATTACTCAATGACATATGTATTCAAGTATTAGCTTTGTTGAAATGAGATCATACAGATGTTAAGAGTACATAATACATATTCTCAATATGTCCCTAGTCAATTATGACTATGGAAGGTAGATAGACACCATTAACACACCAGAAAGGAGTGTGATTTGGTTTATGACTGAATCTCACTAAGTCATGACATGGCAATATCAAACCAAGCACACATGTATATGTTAGGTAATATTGTATCAGACATTGGTGCGCTCCTGCCAATGGTGTTACACACTACTCAATTTGGAGTTTTGAATAGATGCAACCCCGCAGACGGAAGAGCATGTGTGGATTCACTTTCAAAATTTATAAAACCTAACTTAACACCTACTTCTACTAAAACAGCTACACCCACAAGCGCACGGGGTCATGTCATAGTATAGGGAGGTGGCAAGTTTAGGGTCAATCCATAGGGAAAAGAGGGGGCACTAGATCTAGATTTAGTTTGGCTAGGTTCCTATTGGGGAGACTAGGGTTAAGGGTTTAATGGTGATTTGATTGTTAACTAAGGACGAACAAGAAAGCAATTAAAGGCAAGAATGAAATCTACGTTAACATTAGACTAGATTAAGGCTAAACAGGCAAGAAAGGATTAAGCTAAGCATGAAAGAGCAAACTACACTAAGGCAAGCAAGAGCAAAAGAGAAACTAAAGAGCTAAACTAGCATGAACAAGACATGAGCAAAGCAAGAAGCTAACTAAGCAACAAAAGAGCCAATTAAGCTAAGCAAGCACAAAACTAGGGTTTTAAGCAGTAAAGAGAGGTATGGGTTGTTTAGGGGTATGAACTTATCACTTAAGTTGGGGGGTGACATATGAACATTATGATTCCATTTAGATTATCCAAACCAAACAACAAGTTAGAGTCTAATGAATTAACCTAAGCTACTAATTGGCCATGGATATACTAGGTTGTGTATAGGGGAACTAGTCCCTAACACCCTACTACCCTTACGAGGCTCAATTGGGTTAGGGATTAGGTTCAATTCAAGTAGAGTCTAATCAAGCCTAGGTTTCTAGATTAGACATTCTTAGGACAATTAGGGGCCGAGGGTAGTAATGGGGAGGTGAAATTAGGGCTTTGGACCCCAATTCCCCCACATTCTAGCCTTGAGAAGGCTCCATGCTAATTGCACTAGAATTATCCAATCTAGCTACTTAGATCTCTCACTTAGGTTTAGAGAGATTGATTAGGATGTAGGAAGATGGGAGGCAACCTAGGGATCCAAGAATTTGACCTAGGGGCAAATCCAAAAAATTCACACATATAAGCAATTTGCCTAAATTCCTAGGTGATTTCACACACAAACCAACAAGCAATCCATGGCGAATGAGATAGAAATAGAATATAATCATTAAAAAATGGAATTACAACATTTACATGTCATTTTCCCTCAACATGGTATCAAAGTAACATAATTTCCCCCAAACATCCCACCCAAGGGGCCTAGTTACTCATAACAAAGCAAAATACAAAAAGAAAGGAGATAGAGGAAGAAGTAGCCATGGAGCTCGGTGTAGATGAGGAATCTCCTCCCTCCAGCTACTGCAAGGACGTCCTCCTTCTTCTCCTTGGATGGAATGGAGTGGGATGATGGTGGGAAGTGGATGGAAGGCTTAGATATGGGGGGTTATGTGGTGGAAATGGTGAAATGGAGTGGATTTGAGGTGGAGGTGAAATGGAATGGAGTGGAGGTGACAAGGAAGCAAAAATGGGACTCTAAGCAGCCAAACCCCCCGACCCCCAGCCGCCACTCGGGCTTATATAGGGATCTAGGGGTCTAGGGTTAAGTTAGGGGTAAAATGGGGAAATAAGTGGAAAAATGGGTAGGTTTTGTGAGTAGCACGACCGTGGTAGGTAGGGTAGACCACGACCGTGGTGGATGGGCACGGTCATGGGTTTATTCCATCAAAGTTAATAGGGTTTTGGTCTATTTTTGGCTGAAATGGCCACGACTGTGGCGGTCACCATGGTCATGGTGGGTTGAGGGTAGCATGGTCGTGCTACGTGGAACGACTGTGGTGGGACATGGTAGCACAGTCGTGCTGCATGGCATGACCGTGGTGGGTGGTCGTAGAATGGCCGTGCCGCGTGGCACGACCGTGGTAGAGTACGCTCTGCAGCTGCTTCAAAATTGAGATTTTTCCTGTGATTTCTTCATTTGTAGCACGACCGTTTTGTGTTACCACGGCCAGCTGGGGGCTTTGCTTGCACTTTGAGATTCAAACTTCATTATCCATGGACTTTTTTGCTTTAGCTTGACTCTTGGCCACTAGGGGTAGGTTGGGGAGCTCTGGGGCCTTCTTTGGGCTCCTCCATCTCTCTCGTCCATCCAAGTGTGGTCCAAGTACCTGAAAAACATGCAAATAATGTCCGTAAGTGAATTTTACACAAATATGCATATTAAGTGAAATAACATGTAATCTAATAGGTATAGATGTGATTGAAATGCAAAATGCCACAAGATGAAGCCCTAAAATAGGGCTAAATCACCACCCCAAACTTGAAACATACTTGTCCTCAAGTATGCTCCAACTCAATCTCTCTACAAATCTTCCACAAATAAGAAATGACATATGCAATGTAAAAGATGATTATTGCTGAATGGTATCAAAGATGAGTAAGTACATGCATTCCACCTCTCTCCTCTCATGCTTTCACAATCCAATCATGAAAAGAGCACAAAGCATATGAACTTCAAATATAGCACATAGAATACACAAGTTATACATATTGCTTCCACTAAGTTCCGAGTAAACTGTTTCATGATGGTGTTAATCAAGGATGACTAGGAGTATTGTTTCGCATTTATGCATTCAATCTTATATTTCAAATCACACCAAAAGACCCATGTGGCTGCGAAAAAAGGCAAAATGAGCTAGGTTTGATGTTTCCTATCTCAATGGGTATGAAAGTGGAAGAAAGGGTTGTGGTAAGATTTTTGGAGTGCTTTTACACCCTCGTCTTTTCTTTATTTGAATGCTCTTAAACAGGATCATCCTTTTATTTTATTTTTGCATTTTTTTTTCTTTGCCCTTGGGGTAGGTAGGGCATATGGTGATAGGAGTGATGCGTTGAGATGTAGATGTGGCCACCCCAAACTTTTGGAGGTGGCCACGGCTAATATGTGCACTTTGGCATCCTTTCATGGGGCGGAGGGGTTAGAAGATGGTGAGTGAAAAGTCGGGTCAAAAAGGGGTCATAGGTATGATTCTTCTCATAAGACATCCTGCATGAAAATTAATCCAATACTTCATCCTAGATATCACACCACATGAATAAACAAGATGAAATTGATATATCAAACAAGTGATTCCACAAGCACTAAGCATTTAAAGTTTGCTCAACTTCACAATTCATCCAAATCAATCACAATCATAAGAGAGGTGATGCACATGTAAAAAGTGAAACATTGATACCACTTAGCAACAAACAATGGTAATTCACTTGCATTTGCCAAAGGTCATCATTTTTACTTAAAACAGTAGAGATTGGGTCAAAACACACTTTTTAGACAAGAAATCTCAAATTTGGGCAAAATTGTGCCAAGTTGCCTCGAATCACATCTAATCCTATATTATTAAACTTAAAGTAGCAAATAAGCAAATCCTAGCCAAAACATGCAAAAATTACCAAAAATCTACATGATATGCAATGCATGGCAAAAATAGCAACATTTTTGAAAATTACGCAAAAATAGCAAGGAAGCAAACTACATGGCATGCAAGTATGCAAAACAAGCACACAAAGTATGTATACACAAATATGAGAGATGGTTATACTATTCAGTCCTCTTGAGCAAAAACTTAGAACAACGAACATAGAAGAAAGTGGGGTAAACAGGGGCTTACTGTCCTACTACCCCAAACTTTTAAACCATATTGTCCTCAACATGAAATAGAAGCTCAGAATGATAGGGTAGAGGGAATGGAGTCATGGTAGATAAATGCCAAGAGGGGAGAGAGATCCCAATGTGTCCATTGAGAAGGGGATAGCCTCCACAGACGTGGTGTGCACCATGCCCATTTGGGAATGCATGCAACACGGCCGTGTTGTGTGGCACGACCGTGCTGATATCCTTTTCGTAGCTTCTCTACTGATTCACAATTTTCTCTTCATTTTTGTTCTCCTCCTTGTCAATATCATCCATGCATCACTATCCTTCCAATGTACCTATCCTAAAATGACATAAACAACAAAAATCATCAAGCATAAAGTGTGTGTGTGTGTGTTTTTTCTTAGAAAGTTTAAAAGCAAAGCAAAAGTATAAAAAATTGAAGTTTGGGTGAAAAAATCCCAAACCTAGGTTGGTTGCCTCCCACAAGCGCTAAGTTTCATGCCTTCAGCTGGGTTTGTTGTTCTTTCACCATCAATGACACGATTTTACTGTGCGTATAATGCAAGTGCACGTGTCAAAGTAGTATAGGCCCTTGTGAGGCCCGAGTCAAACTCAGGGACACTGAATTATCAGTAGACTACTACTAACTACTCACAATCAGCTAGACCAGTAAAAAAGGTTATGATAGTTGTTTTAAAAATAAAAGAAAATAAAATAAAACAAAGCAATCGATTAAATGTTTAGTTTAATCAATTCAGATGGAGATCTTTAGGGTTGCAGTTTCACCACGAGTTTTCATTGTATGAATTTCCATATAGTTACTCAGGTTCATCTCTCAATCCGGGTAGTGGCCTATAGTCAGAATTGTCCACTGTCGTGGTACAATTCACTACCTATGTCTAGGTCAGTTCCACCATCATAGTAACCTATACCCTAAACTAGGTTCATTAGAATCGACCTCTGGGTTTCCACCATTAACCTTACATCACCTTGTTCAAGGGATTTGTTAATTAATGTGAATTTTGTCTCTTTTCAACCATTAATTCTTATTTCAAAGTAATTAAAGGCATTAGATTATCATTATGGTGATCAAGCATAACAATATAATTGAGAAAACGAAGTCATACCATAGATTTAAGAGATAAATTATGAATTACTATGATAAAAATGTCATACAATGCTTCCCCGGGCTACTCCCGGTCCTAAAGATAAAGGGTATTAGCCCCGCATGTTCATCTCAGAGAAAAACATGGTTGAGAAAAGGGGAAACATGGAGGAAAATGTGAATAAGTAATGAAACCCCTAAACGGAGAAGATCCAAGCATTCCTTGGCGGAGAATGCACGATCTACAACCTGTCGGCGGTGGAAAACGTCTTCTTCGGCTTCTGGAACGGTCGGGGCATGCTTCTGGGCTCCGTTCTTCTCTTCACACCTTCTCGGGACGTGTGCAGCGGCTAATGACGGATCCTCTGCTCTTGGCCGCCATCATTAGGTATAATCATCGAGTTAGGTTGTAAAAATATCACAGCCGTTAGATTTGGATCGATCTGAAACAAACTTTAATCTGACGGTGTCGATACCATCGACGTAAGTCGATGGTATCGACACTGCGTGATATCGACAAGTCTTCTTTTCTTCTCTTCATTGCGCCTGATGCTGACTCGATACCATCGACACATGTCGATGGTATCGACACCCTGAGGCGTCGGTTTTATCCTTTTTCCGTTGCTGAATCTTCTTATGTCGATAGTATCGACTTTTGGGTCGATAGTATCGACTGTCTGCTCACCAGCAACCTGATGGTAACTCGATATCATCGACATCCCTGTCGATGGTATCGACTATGTGCTGCTCCTTGCGGCTGGCTGCCTGTGGCTGTATCGATAGTATCGACAGCCATCGATGGTATCGACAGCTGCAGATATGCGTTTTTCCTGAAATTTCAAAACAAAACCACATAAGCCGAGATAAAACCTATCATTGTAATCATTTATACTCAAAACAATAAAATAAGGGAAATTTGACACTGAGAAGGGTTATAGAATAAAATAAGTAAATTATGCAATATTCACCGCCAACATGACCAATAAATGCATAAAACACAAGTAAAACAAGTCTATAAATGCGACTCAAAATCATCGCATCAAACTCCCCTAAGCTTGAACATTGCTCATCCTCGAGTAGCTAAACTTTAGAATAGAATTGTGAGGGTCAACTAAAGAACAGATTATCACAACAAACAACACCATGTGATCCCCTCCAGACATTCACATTCCAGCCCTCACTAACCACAGAATGATAATTAACCTAAAGGCGAAAGTAATCATCCATAAATGGTTTCTACCTCAAAATTGATGAACACTATCACATAAGGCAGTTAACATAATAAAATTCTCCGGTTCAGACTCGGTGCATCTTATGATCTCCTATCTATGTTGCTTGCCCTAACTACCATCTACATGGAAGCAGTTCTCCTGGTATTAATGAGTGAGGAGAAAATCACGGAGGCCTACCAATTTGAGCAACGGGTGGATGGAATGGGTGGCTCATGGAAGAAATGGAAGCATTATACGGCTTTAACATGCATAAAACATTAATGACCTAAATGATGCATATGCAAGTGAAAATGCCCTAATGCCTACATTTGGGTGGAATGATGCATGCTTTATCATCCCGTCTCAAGGTGAGATGGAATATCTAGGAGAACTACATCATGTCCTTATTCTTCTTAAGATGCAGGTGAGACTATGTTCCTTTCTCCCTCTCATTCTACTTGCTTCTCACTACTTTTTTTTTCTTTTTTTTGTCAAATTTTTTTTTCTTTCTCTTATTCTTTTTCTTCAAGCCCGTATTTTCATAGCTGACAATGAATTGTTTGTCGGGCTCACTTATTGCTGCATAACTTATACATTTGAAACATTCAGAAGGTATGGAACAAGTTCATCACCTTTTATGTTCAGAAGACATAAGATGCAAGATGTACTTTATGCACAAAAATGTGAATGCAGTTACAAAATGATGATTATGCAACTAAATGACACGAACCTAAGGATAATGTGCATGTATAACTTATCTATTCTTTTTTTCATGCAAATTATGTGAAAATAGTTGCAATTCAATACCTATCTACATGGAATGCAATCAAAGAAATTAAAACCGTAATGTGCTTCTAGTTCTTTAGGTGGATTATGAAAACAATGGAGTGGATAGATCACAAGACTAATGGACCGAACCTTTGAAAATTATTATGTGTCCCTCCTTACTGACCTGTGTAGTAATTAAGAGGTTTCTCTCTCTTATTTCAAATTAAAGTCTCATTATCCTTTGGTCAGTTTAGGCTCAAACAACCAGTTCCGTCCAATTTTCATGAATCATAGGAATGTATAGTTGTGATTTCCTATTTTAGAGTTGACAAACCCAATTATTTCCTTAAGTTATGTGCTCAAAGTTAAACAACACTAGCTTGCAAAACACTAAATTTTTTTAAAATTTTCCATTGATTCCCATGTACAAGCAACGAGATGACACATGACTTAAGACATCCACAATTACACTAGATAGAGTGTGGATCCTACAAACAAACTAAGAACTAAGAAAAAAAACAATAAAAACTTAAAAACTGAGAAAACTAAAGGATAGAGATATTCCAACCCCCCCCCCCAAGATTGAATTCGACTATGGTCTCATAGTAAAAAACAACCTTAAAAGGTGGAACAAAGATACCAATCATTCTTCAGGAGGAGGTGGGTACTGCGGTGCCATGGGGTCCCAAGATGGGTACTGCCCCTGAAAGCTCGAATCGTACTGGGGCATTGGTGGAGGTTGTGGATACCCCCAAAAATGATTCTGGCTCCAATAATGATCGTAGAAGGGCTGCTGCTGCATCTCCATCCTATGCAACTTGTCGTGGATGTGCTGTTGGTTGTCGAGGAGGAGGCGCTCATTCTCGAAAATAGCCCTCTGATTATCTAACAGCCGGTTCGTTGTATCTTGAATACCGACATATGAAGCTGTATGCTGCTGCTGCGTCTGATGAATCTCCTACAGCATTGTATACATCCCCTGCATGGAGTAGGCATCCTCTCCTTGATAAGAGGGATGTGGTGGCGGAGGCTGTGAAGGTGAAGATGCACCCGGATGCATGCGGGGACGCTTCCTAGGTGCCACTCATGCGCGAAGAGGGGTGAAAGCCTCCTCTTCCTCTTTAGGCTCATGTCATTGTCATCATTGCCACCGTCTTCATCTGAGTCATCAATGGCTATGATGGGCCACCTGAAATGCTGAGCGCCCTCGATGTTGAAGACGGGGTCTGGAAGTGAACACTCTTGATATGCTTGATTGACATGGCAGTGAGCATATGTCAAGCCATCATGAAGTAGAATGAGGTTGGAGCGGTGCAGATGCTGCAAGTTGACCTTGCTCCTGTTGGAGAGGGGAGTAAGCTGAGAGAAATTTAACCCAAGATAGTGGGCCAGCAATGTGATGAGCCCTCCAAGGTGGATTGGAGCCTTCCGCCTACTCCTCTTTACAGCCAACACACACGTTAAGAAGAACGCGCCCCAATTGCACTCCTCACACTTCAACAATTTATATAGAAAAAATAAATATGACTCTTGAAATTTACTGAGAGACAGATCGCCATGAGTGAACAGCATGGTGCAGAGCATTCGGTGCAGAATCCGCACAAACAGATGCTCAAAATCTGCAACTGCGGCATTATGGTAGCTCACGGATTTGCCAGGGGGCGCAATCACTAGCTCGGTGAAAATAGCATCATAGTTAGTCCGGTTGTCTGGCCTCCGGTACTAGTCTCTCCCATGATTCCAGTTGTAGATGGAATTGAACTGCCTGAGGGTGAGAGTGTAATCGTTGTTGTATAACCGAGAAAGAAACACGGCCCTTGATCCATTCCCGATCAGTGGCGATGACGTCGTTTGGCACGACACATATGTCCAACGACACTATGAACTCTGCCACTAGCTCCTTGTATGTCGGCCATTCACCGAAGAATGGTTGGACATCGGCGTGGAATTCCATCTCATCGGGCTTCCAGCCCGTATGCCTTGCCTGCCCCTTGAGAATGTAGGCAAGATTGGGCTTGAACCCAAGATAACAAACATGTCCTGATCGACGTAGCGGGTCGTCTCTATCTTTCTCTTCATCAGCTCCTCGTACACCTTCCGGATCTCCGCGGAAGGATGGACAATCCTCAGATGAGGAATTGATGCAGTAGGTGCAGGAATGAACTCGGGGATCTCCATAGGATCTGCCCTTGAAGAAGATGCATCGGCTGTACGCACCATCATCGCAAAGAAAGAAGGTAAAGAAGACGGAGCTCGGTGAAGATCAGAGAAGACAATCTCCACTCGGTGAAGGATCGGGGAAGAACTCGCTCCTTGGATGCTCGTAGCCGGGATCTGATTGCACATCAAGATGCACGGTACAAGTGGAGGAGAAAGGCTCGGAAGGTGTGATGTCATATGACAACAAGCCCTCCCTTTTATAGATGAGGCCGTCACTCCTGTGCACCCGTCGATACCATTGACGCGGGTGGATGGTATCGACACCTATAGCACAATCCGATCTTCCGCTAGTATCGACTACTGTCGATAGCCCGATGTGGGGGCCCAGATCGATGACACATCGATACCATCGACATGGGTCGATGGTATCGAACCATCCCACAGATCGACTCTGTTGATGTAGCGATCACTGTTGATTTCCTCTCGCGGATTGGTGACATGTCACGTCGATACTATCGACTGCTGCTTAGGGCAAACACCCTCGCGAGGCCCGGCTGCCACTTTTTGTGTGTAACTGGGTTGATACCATCGATAGGCCCGTCGATGGTATCGACTTCACTGAGACAAATTCGTCTGAATATCTCTAGAGATCTCGCGAGTATCGACAGCCATGTCGATACTATCGACTCCATTTTGGCGAGCAACCTAATGGCAGGTCGATACCATCGACGAGGCCGTTGATAGTATCGACTCAGAACGATTTCTGCAGCCACCTAACTATACCCCTATCGATACCATCGACACAAGGGTCGATGGTATCGACCTTGACTCAGTACTACACATTAAATAAACGATTAAGGTATCTTGTTTACACTAAAATTACTATAAAATCAAACTAACTTACAAATGTGAAAGAAACTAAACAAAACTACCAATGGCTGGGTTGCCTCCCAACAAGCGCCCTTATTTAACATCTTAGGCTAGACAAAATAAAGCTCCTCATGCATCTGGAAGCGCAATGAGTTTGACATCATTCACTTTCCTTGTGTAATCCTCACCGAAATACAACTTCAATCGTTGCCCATTAACCAAGAATGTTGTCTCACCATCACGTGCCATGATTGTGCCATGTGGCCTGACCTCCTCTACGGTGAAAGGTCCACTCCATCGGGATTTCAATTTCCCGGGATGCAACATCAACCTGGAGTTGAACAAGAGTACACGACCTCCCTTCTTGAAGACACACATATGAATATGTTGATCGTGAATCAGCTTTGTTCGCTCCTTGTAGATCCACGAGCTTTCATATGCGTTCAACCTCAGCTCGTCAAGTTCATTTAGCTCTAACGCACGTTTCTTTCCGGCTTCATCATATAGCTCAAATTCAACTTCCTCAGTGCCCAATGCGCCTTATGCTCCAACTCCACCGACAAATGGCAGGCCCGACTGTAAGCCAACCTAAAAGGCGTAGTGCCTATAGGTGTCTTAAACGCCGCCCTGTACGCCCACAAAGTGTCCGACAGCAAGGTGCTCTAGTTTTTTCTCGTCGAATCCACAGTGCGCTCCAAGATCTTCTTAATTTCCCTATTGGAGACTTCCACTTGCCCCTGTGTGTGCGGGTGGTACGGGGTACCAATGTTATGCTTTACATCGTACGTTTTCAACAATGCCGCAAACTTCTGATTCTGGAAATGTGTACCTCCATCACTAATAATCATTCTTGGTACACCAAACCTGCAGAAAATGTATTCTTTGATAAACATGCACACTACGACAGCATCATTAGTCCTAGTGGGTATTGCCTCTACCCACTTCGATACATAGTCAACAGCTAATAGAATGTACAAGTTAGAATTGGAGGACACAAAGGGTCCCATAAAATCAATACCCCACAGATCAAACACCTCGACCTCTTGAAATACATCGAGGGGCATCTCCTGTCTTTTTGAAATGTTACCTGCCCGTTGGCAGGAATCACATCGCCGCACATAGTCATATGCGTCCCTGAGCAAAGTAGGCCAGTAAAGGCCACTCTTAAGTACCTTGGCCGCAGTTTGAGAACTAGCATAGTGGCCACCCGTCGGTAGAGTATGGCAATGACGAAGGACACTTTCATATTCCACCTCCGGTACACACCTACGCAACACACCATCCCTACACTGCTTCAACAGAATAGGGTCATCCCAGAAATAATAACACAAAGAATGGAAAAATTTTCTTTTTTCTCTTGGTATGTCCAATCATCCGGGATAATTTTGTAGGAAAGATAATTAACAATGTAAGAAAACCAACTATCTTTCAATTTCACAAATAGAAGTTGTTCATCAGGAAACGTCTCGGTAATGGGTATATACACGTCCTTCTCATCTACCCTTTCCAACCTAGACAAGTGGTCCGCAACCACATTTTCTATGCCCGCGTTATCTTTGATTTCAATATCAAATTCTTATACCAGTAGGATCCACCTAATCAGTCTAGTTTTGGCATCCTTTTTCTCCATCAAGTACTTAATGGCAGCGTGGTCCATCCATACCACAACTTTAGACCCTACAAGATATTGTCGAAATTTTACAAAAGCAAAAACAATGGCGAGAAGTTCTTTTTTGGTTGTCGTGTAATTCAGTTGTGCTTCATTTAAGGTTTTGGACGCATAGAAAATCACAGCGGGTTTATTGTCCACACATTGTCCCAAACTGCCCCCACTGCAAAATCCGATGCATCACACATCAGTTCGAACGACTTTGTCCAATCCGGTGTTTGCACAACCGGTGCGGAAATCAATTTTTCTTTGAGCACATTAAACACATTTAAGCACTTTTCATTAAAATCAAACACAACATCCTTCTCCAGCAGCTCAGATAATGTTTTGGCGATTTTTGAGAAATCTTTTATAAATCGGTGATAAAACCCAGCATGACCTAGAAAACTCCTTACCCCTTTTACCGAATTCGTTGGGGGCAATTTGGAAATAACTTCAATCTTCACCGGATCTACCTCCAACCCCTTGCTAGACACTTTATGTCCAAGCACGATCCCTTCGCTAACCATCATATGACATTTTTCCCAATTGAGAACCAAATGCGTGTCCTCACATCATTGCAAAACTTTGTCCAAATTGTATAAACATTCGTCGAAAGACGCACCATGGATGGAGAAATCATCCATAAAGACTTCCAAACAACATTCAACCATATCAGAGAAAATGGCAAGCATGCAACACTGAAAGGTTGCCGGTGCGTTACACAAACCGAAGGGCATATGGTAGTATGCAAAGGTTCCATAAGGACAAGTGAAGGTGGACTTCTCTTAGTCCTTAGGATCAATGGAAATATGATTGTAGCCCGAATAACCATCGAGAAAATAAAAATGAGATCGACCTGCCAATCGCTCTAAAATATGATCAATGAATGGGAGAGGAAAATGATCCTTAAGCGTAGCAGCATTCAATCTACGGTAGTCTATACATACACGCCACCTGGTTACCAGACGGGTCGTGACTGGCTCATTCAACAAGTTATGTGTAACAGTAATTCCCCCATTTTTAGGGACTACCTGTGTAGGACTCACCCACGTCGAGTCGGATATGGCATAGATGATACCTGCAGAAAGGAGCTTGATCACCTCCTTCTTGACGACCTCCATCATGCTAGGATTTAGTCGGCGCTGTGGCTGAATTACCGGTTTGGCTCCTTCCTCGAGCCAGATCTTGTGCTGGCACAAAGTAGGGGAAATCCCCTTAATGTCTACTACCGACCACCCGAATGCACCTCGGTGGTTCTTCAGCACGATCAGCAGTTGATCCTCCTCTTCGGCACTCAGATATGTTGAAATAATCACTGTCAGCTTTTCACCTTCATCTAGAAATGCATATTTCAAGTGCGGTGGCAATGACTTCAATTCTAAATCTGGCGGGATGATTAAGGATGACTGAAGCGGTGGTGGGAGTTCTCCAAGGTCTTCATAGTACCTAGGGTAGAAACACGGCATCACCTGAAGCATCTTGGCACACTCTTGAAATGACTTGCTTCTCATCCAATCATGTGTTATGTTAACCAGGCAGGCTTCAAGAGGCAGTTTCAGATATGCATTAAAGACTAAACTTATTATGGCCTCATCTTCAGTAGAAGGCGGAATGTCCTCCTCTTCATCATTGGGAAAACCCACAGCCTTACTAAGAGACACAACCTTGGTCTACTCCATTATGTCTACAGCCAGTGTCCCTTTTTCTACTTTAGTCATTACATGAGCCATATCTAGAAATGGTTTCCCTAGACAAATAGTAATATTCTGATCAAAGTGCTTCATCATGCGGCATTGCTCCTTTACTTTATATGGCGTAGTGCTTGAGGGCATGACCATTTCAAACTGATCATTGGCGATACCCAAGGTCAAACGACCTCTCCCCATCCCAAGTATCATGTCAGCAGTGGCTTGGAAGGGTTGTCCAAGGAGTAGCTCATTACCGAGTTCGTCTTGCATTTCCATTACAACAAAGTCTGCTGAAAATACAAACCGATCAACTTTCACCAACACATCTTTGCAAATACCATACGGTTTTACCACGGAATTATCCGCCAACTGTATTGTCATATTGCTCGGCCTTGATTCTTTCAATCCCAATTTCTTGAACATAGAGAGAGGCATCAGATTTATGCTTGCCCCAGAATCACACAGTGCTTCGCCGAATTTCACCTTACCAATGTAACATGAAATATTGAAGCAGCCTGGATCCTGCCTTTTAGGTGGTAATGTGCCCATGATGAAGGCACTCACCTGCTCCTTGAGAACCACAACCTCAGTATCAGAGATTTTCCTTTTCTTTGTGATGATGTCTTTCAAAAATTTCCCGTAGGAGGGTATCTGTTCGATTGCTTCTAAAAGAGGAATATTGACCGACAACTTCCTAAAGCTATCTAGAAACTTCTTGAATTGAGCGTCCACTTTCTTGGCTTTCATGCTATTGGGGTATGGGATCGGGACAGTCTATTCCCTTTGATGTGGTGGCACATATGGCGTCCTCTTCTGTGTCTCCTCCTCAACAATTGATTTGGATGTGACTTTCTCCACTACATCCTCTACCGGCTCGGTGATTGGAATTTGAACATCCTCAGTGGCCTCACCTATGGTTTCTGGTTGGTGTATGCTTGATTCATCAGCCCTGGGGTTTAAAATCATCTTACCGCTCCTTAGTAAGATTGCCTTAGCCTGTTGGTTTCCTCCTGGAATGTTTGTATTACCCGGAAAACCTTGTTGCACTGGCTTCTTCAGATTTGCTATCTCAGCTGCCATCTGCGCCAAGGATGTCTCTATCATCCTCATCTGAGCCCCATGGCTTTGTAGGGTCTTCCCAAATTGGTTCATGAATTCCCCTTGTTTCTTGATCTGCTGACCAAACGTGCTCATTAGTTCTTGATTTTGCTTGATTACTTGGTTGAGTAACTCATTGCTCTTATCCTCCGCCACCGGTTGGGGTTTTGCGTCGGGGTCCTGCAAGAAATTATTTGGATCCTTCTAGGAAAATTTCTTATCTTTCCTCCATGAATAATCATTGTTTCTGTACCCCTACTGTTGGCGCATGAACTTTACATGAGCCTCATCATCTGATTTTGTGTCTTCTTTTGCAAGCAGTTTCTTTGCTAGAAGGTCCATCTTCTCATTTAGTTCTTTGATGGCCTTTGACTCCCCTGCAACCCGAACATGCTCTACGACGTCTCTATCGCCTCAAGATTGCTTCTTATCCATGTTCTTCCAAATTTCCCAACACCTCGTTCCTGTGTTGTTTAAGAAGAAACCTGAACCTACGGAGTCTAAGTTACTTCTATCATGCTCGGAGAGAGCAAAATAGAAGATTTTAACCTGCTTCTCCTTGTCAAGCCCATGATGCGGGCACCTCCTTAGCATGATCTGAAACCTTTCCCAGGTCTCAGAGTACGTCTCCCCTTTTGGCTGAAATTATGAATTTTTCTGATCATATCATTTGTCTTCTCGTGCGGAAAGAACCTTTCAAAGAACACTTCCACCATGTGGTTCCATGATTCCACATACTCATCATCAAGATTGTGTAGCCATTCACGTGCATTTCACGCCAAAGAGCTGGGAAATAGCTTCAAGTACAACGTCTCCTGTGGAAACATGTCTATCTAGATCATGTCGTAGTTCTCCACGAACTGACTTATGTGCGTAACCGGATCTTCGTTTTTAAGCCCATGAAATGTATTTGACTTGACCAAGTTGATTAATGCAGGATCAATCTTATAAGTCAGAATATTGATCGTCTGCTTCTTTATTGGCCACTTTGAAGTGGATGAGGAATAAGCCTTTATCTTCTCCCATATCGTCTGCTCTTCTGCCATGGCTTCTGGTTCAGAATCTGAATCTATTTCGTTTGGTTGGTCTTGAATACAGTTCTTCTCGTTGTTTGGTCCCGACAATGGAACCTATGGTTATTGCTGCGTGTAGTCGGTGCCACACGTCCTCACCATACACCAGTACCTACAAGATGATATTTTCAATTCAGTACCGTGCTAGACGATTTCAATAATATGAAAGATAAAGCTATGAATTTCTCAAATGATAATTAAAATAGTACAATAAAAATGTGGCCTTGAATGGCCGCTTGTAACACTCGTAGTGCCGACAATTACTGTGTCCCCAACAACGGCGCCAAAAACTTGACACAATTTTACCGTGCGTATAACACAAGTGCACACGTCAAAGTAGTATAGGCCCTTGTGAGGCCCGAGTCGAACTCAGGGACACTGAATTATCGATAGACTACTACTAACTACTCGCAATCAGCTAGACTAGTAAAAAAAGTTATAATAATTGTTTTAAAAATAAAATAAAATAAAATAAAATAAAACAAAGCAATCGATTAAATGTTTAGTTTAATCAATTCAGATGGAGATCTTTAGGGTTGCGGTTTCACCGCAGGTTTTCATTGTATGAATTTCCATATAGTTACTCAGGTTCATCTCTCAATCCGGGTAGTGGCATGTAGTCAGAATTGTCCACTGTCGTGGTACAATTCACTACCTATGTCTAGGTCAGTTCCACTGTCATAGTAACCTATACCCTAAACTAGGTGCATTAGAATCGACCTCTGGGTTTCCACCATTAACCTTACATCACCTTGTTCAAGGGATTTGTTAATTCATGCGAATTTTGTCTCTTTTCAACCGTTAATTCTTCTTTCAAAGTAATTAAAGGCATTAGATTATCATTATGGTGATCAAGCATAACAATATAATCGAGAAAATGAAGTCATACCATGGATTTAAGAGATAAATTATGAATTACTATGATAAAAATGTCATACAATGCTTCCCCGGGCTACTCCCGGTCCTAAAGATAAAGGGGATTAGCCCCACATGTTCATCTCAGAGCAAAACATGGTTGAGAAAAGGGGAACATGGAGAAAAACGTGAATGAGTAATGAAACCCCTGAACGAAGAAGATCCAAGAATTCCTTGGTGGATAATGTGCGACCTACAGCCTGTCGACGGTGGAAAACGTCTTCTTTGGCTTCCAGAACGGTCGGGGTGTGCTTCTGGGCTCCGTTCTTCTCTCCACACCTTCTCGGGACGTGTGCAGCGGCTAATGACGTGATCCTCTGCTCTTGGCTGCCGTCATTAGGTATAATCACCGAGTTAGGTTGCAAAAATATCACAGCCGTCAGATTTGGATCGATCTGAAACAAACTTTAATCTGATGGTGTTGATACCATCGACGCAAGTCGATGGTATCGACACTGCGCGATATCGACAAGTCTTCTTTTCTTCTCTTCATTGTGCCTGATGCTGACTCAATACCATCGACACAGTTCGATGGTATCGACACCCTAAGGTGTCAGTTTTATCCCTTTTCCGTTGCTGAATCTTCTTATGTGGATAGTATCGTCTTTTGGGTCGATAGTATTGACTGTCTGCTCGCCAGCAACCTGATGGTAACTCGATACCATCGACATCTCTGTCGATGGTATCGACTCTGTGCTGCTCCTTGCGGCTGGCTTCCTGTGACTGTGTCGATAGTATCGATAGACGTCGATGGTATCGATAGCTGTCGATGGTATCGACAGCTGCAGATATGCGTTTTTCCTGAAATTTCAAAACAAAACCACATAAGCCGACATAAAACCTATCATTGTAATCATTTATACTCAAAACAATAAAATACGGGAAATTTGACACTGAGAAGGGTCATAGACTAAAGTAAGTGAATTATGCAATATTAACCGCCAACATGACCAATAAATGCATAAAACACAAGTAAAACAAGTCTATAAATGCGACTCAAAATCATCGCATCAATCAACCATGGTCCAAAAACAAAATGTTTTCACCCCCATCATAAGCAATCCTATCAAATGCTTTCCTTGATTGATCTTCCTCCCATGGGTCATGCGAGCTTCATAAGTCTTTTTCAACAATTCTCTCTCATTGGGGATCATCATCATAGATCTTAATCAGCCTTAAGACCCTCAGAAATCTCATGCCATAGCTTTTCTGTCTCTTGAGGAATGGGTCTTCATAGGCACCAAAGAGAGGGGTCTCAATCATATCCATTTTCTCATGGGAAGTAGGGGGAGTATGTGATAGTTGTGGTGGTGGCATCAGTGTTGATGGTCATTGGACTTTAGGTGGAGGAGGGCATTGAGGTTGGAAGGTGAATTGGTGGGAGGGTTGTGGTGATGGTGGTGGTAGAATGAATTGAGGTTGGAAAGTGAAGTGGTGGGAAGGTTGCAGCAATGGAGGTGGTGGAGGTGTCTAAGGCTTAGGATAGCCTTAGAGGTAGTGTGGTGGAGGAAATGGATGGGTTTGTGCATTTTGGCCTTCCATCTTATCTTCTCCGAGTGGCTTGTCACATGCATAAGGAACAACCAAACAAAAGAAAGCAAGTTAGCAAACCAATATACACAAAGAATGCAAAGAGTAATGAATAAAGAATAGCAATGATGAGGGTAGTAGGAAAAGTCAAAGCAAAACTAACTAGCTAGGTCGAGTGCCTCTATCCCCGGTAACAATGCCAGAAATCTTGGTGCGCTCCCGCCAATGATGGTACACACTACTCAATTTGAAGTTTTGAATAGATGCAACCCCATGGACGGAAGCGCACATGTGGATTCACTTTCAAAATTATAAAACCTAACTTAACATCTGCTTCTACTAAAACAGCTACACCTGCAAGCGCACAGGTTCATGTCATAGTATAGGAAGGTGGCAAGTATAGGGTCGATCCACAGGGAAAAGAGGGGGCACTAGAGCTAGATTTAGTTTGGCTAGGTTCCAACTGCGGAGACTAGGGTTAAGGATTTAAATGTGATTTGATTGTTAACTAAGGATGAACAAGAAAGCAATTAAAGGCAAGAATGAATCTATGTTAACACTAGACTAGATTAAGGCTAAACATGCAAGAAAGGATCAAGCTAAGCATGAAAGAGCAAACTACACTAAGGAAAGCAAGAGAAAAAGAGCAACTAAAGAGCTAAAATAGCATGAACAAGACAAGTGCAAAGCAAGAAGCTAATTAAGCAACAAAAGAGCCAATTAAGCTAAGCAAGCACAAAACTAGGGTTTTAAGCAGTAAAGAGAGGTATGGGCTGTTTAGGGGTATGAACTAATCACTTAAGTTGGGGGGTGACATATGAACATTATGATTCCATTTATATTATCCAAACCAAACAACCAGTAAGAGTCTAATGAATTAACCTAAGCTACTAACTGGCCATGGATATACTAGGTTGTGTATAGGGGAATTAGTCCCTAACACCCCCTACTACCCTTACGAAGCTCAATTGGGTTAGGGATTAGGCTCAATTCAAGTAGAGTCTAATCAGGCCTAGGTTTCTCGATTAGACATTTCTAGGACAATTAGGGGCCAAGGGTAGTAATGGGGAGGTGAAATTATGGTTTTCGACCCCAATTCCCCCACATTCTACCCTTGAGAAGGCTCCATGCTAATTGCACTAGAATTATCCAATATAGCTACTTAGATCTCTCACTTAACTTTATAGAGATTGATTAGGATGTAGGAAGATGGGAGGCAAACTAGGGATCCAATAATTGGACCTAGGGGCAAATCCCAAAAATTCACACATATAAGCAATTGGCGTAAATTCCCAGGTGATTTCACACACAAACCAACAAGCAATCCATGGAGAATGAGATAGAAATAGAATATTATCATTAACAAATGGAATTACAACGTTTACATGTCATTTTCACCCAAGATGGTATCAAAGTAACATAATTTCCCCCAAACAGCCCACCCAAGGTGCCTAGCTACTCATAACAAATCAAAATACAAAAAGAAAGGAGATAGAGGAAGAAGTAGCCATGGAGCTCGATGTAGATGAGGAATCTCCTCCCTCCAGCTACTGCAAGGACGTCCTCCTCCTTCTCCTTGGATGGAATGGAGTGGGATGATGGTGGGAAGTGGATGGAAGGCTTAGATATGGGGGGTTATGTGGTGGAAATGGTGAAATGGAGTGGATTTGAGGTGGAGGTGAAGTGGAATGGAGTGGAGGTGACAAGGGAACAAAAATGGGACTATTAGCAGCCAAACCCCCTAACCCCCAGCCGCCACTAGGGCTTATATAGGGATCTAGTGGGTCTAGGGTTAAGTTAGGGGTAAAATAGAGAAATCAGTGGAAAAATGGGTAAGTTTTGTGAGTAGCACGGCCGTGGTGGGTAGGGTAGACCACGGACGTGGTGGATGGGCATGGTCGTGGGTTTATTCCATCAAAGTTAATAGGGTTTTGGTCGATTTTGGGCTGAAATGGCCACGGCCGTGGTGGTCACCACGATCGTGGTGGGTTGAGGGTAGCACGGTCGTGGTGGGATCTGGTAGCATGGTTGTGTTGTGTGGCACGACCGTGGTGGGTGGTCATAGAACGGTCGTGTTGCGTGGCACGGCCGTGGTAGAGTATGCTCTGCAGTTGCTTCAAAATTTAGATTTTTCCTGTGATTTCTTCATTTGCAGCACGACCGTTCTGTGTTACCACGACCGTGCTGGGGGATTTTCTTTCACTTTGAGCTTCAAACTTCGTTATCCATGGACTTCTTTTCTTAATCTTGGCTCTTGGCCACCAAGGGTAGGTTGGGGGAGCTCTGGAGCCTTTTTTGGGCCCCTCCATCTCTCTCGTCCATCCAAGTGTGGTCTAAGTACTTGAAAAACATGCAAATAATGTCCATAAGTGCATTTTACACAAATATGCATATTAAGGGAAATAACATGTAATCAAATAGGTATAGATGTGATTGAAATGCAAAAAGCTACAAGATGAAGCCCTAAAATAGGGATGAATCACCACCCCAAACTTGAAACATACTTGTCCTCAAGTATGCTCCAACTCAATCTCTCTATAAATCTTCTACAAATAAGAAATGACATATGCAATGTAAAAGATGATTATTGCTGAATGGTACCAAAGATGAGTAAGTACATGCATTCCACCTCTCTGCTCTCATGCTTTCACAATCCAATCATGAAATGAGTACAAAGCATATGAACTTCAAATATAGCGCATAGAATACACAAGTTATCCATATTTCTTCCATAATGTTCCGGGTAATCTTTTTCATGATGGTGTTAATCAAGGATGACTAGGAGTATTGTTTCACATTTATGCATTCAATCTTATGTTTCAAATCAAAAGACCCACGTGGTTGCGAAAAAAGGCAAAATGAGCTAGGTTTGATGTTTCCTAGATCAATGGGTATGAAAGTGGAAGAAAGGGTTGTGGTAAGATTTTTGGAGTGTTTTACACACTCATCTTTTCTTTATTTGAATGCTCTTAAACAGGAGCATCCTTTTATTTTATTTTTGCATTTTTTTCTTTTCCCTTGGGGTAGGTAGGGAATATGTTGAAGGGAGTGAAGCAGTGAGATGTATATGTGGCCATCACAAACTTTTGGAGGTGGCCACGACTAATATGTGCACTTTGGCATCCTTTCATGAGGCAGAGGGGTAAGAAGATGGTGAGTGAAAAGTCTGGTCAAAGAGGGGTCATAGGTATGATTCTCCACATAAGACATCCTGCATGAAAATTAATCCAATACTTCATCCTAGATATCACACCACATGAATGAACAAGATGAAATTGATATATCAAACAAGTGATTCCACAAGCACTAAGCGTTCAAAGCTTGCTCAACTTCACAATTCATCCAAATCAATCACAATCATAAGAGAGGTGATGAACATGTAAAAAGTCAAACATTGATACCACTTAGCAACAAACAATGGTAATTCACTTGCATTTGTTAAAGGTCATCATGTTTACTTAAAACAGTAGAGATTGGGTCAAAACACACTTTTCAGACAAGAAATCTCAAATTTGGGCAAAATTGGCCAAAACTGTGCCAAATTGCCTCCAATCACATCTAATCCTATATTATTAAAATTAAAGCAGCAAACAAGAAAATCCTAGCCAAAACATGCAAAAATTACCAAAAAATCTACATGATATGCAATGCATGGCAAAAATAGCAACATTTTTGAAAATTATGCAAAAATAGCAAGGAAGCAAACTACATGGCATGCAATTATGCAAAACAAGCACACAAAGTATGGATACACAAATATGAAAGATGGTTATACTATCCAGTCATCTTGAGCAAAAACTTAGAACAAGGAACATAGAAGAAAGTGGGGTAAATAGGGGCTTACCGCCCTACCAACCCAAACTTTTAAACCATGTTGTCCTCAACATGAAATAGAAGCTCATAATGGTAGGGTAAAGGGCATGGAGTCGTGGTAGATAAATGCCAAGAGGGGAGAGAGATCCCAATGTGTCCATTGAGCAGGGGATAGCCTCCATGACCGTGGTGTGCACCATGCTTGTTTTGGAATGCATGCAACACGGCCGTGTTGTGTGGCACGAGCATGCTGATATCCTTTCCATAGCTTATCTACTGATTCACAATTTTCTCTTCATTTTTGTTCTCCTCCTTATCAATATCTTCCATGCATCACTCTCCTTCTAATGTACCTATCCTAAAATGACATAAACAACAAAAACCATCAAGCATAAAGTGTGTGTGTGTGTTTTCTTGGAAAGTGTAAAAGCAAAGCAAAAGTATCAAAAATTGAAGTTTGGGTGAAAAAATCCCAAAACTAGGTGGGTTGTCTCCCACAAGCACTAAGTTTCATGCCTTCATTTGGGTTTGTTGTTCTTTCACCGTCAACCATGGTCCAAAAACAAAATGTTTCACCCCCATCATAAGCAATCCTCTCAAATTCTTTCCTTGATTGATCTTCCTCCCAATGGTCATGCGAGCTTCGTAAGTCTTTTTCAACAATTCTCTCTCCTTGGGGATAATCATCATAGATCTTAATCAACCTTAAGACCCTCAGAAATCTTATGCCATAGGTTTTCTCTCTCTTGAGGAATGGTTCTTCATAGGAACCAAAAAGAGGGGTCTCAATCATATCCATTTTCTCATGGGAAGTAGGGGGAGCATGTGATAGTTGTGGTGGTGGCATCAGTGTTGATGGTCGTTGGACTTTAGGTGGAAGAGGGCATTGAGGTTGGAAGGTGAATTGGTGGGAGGGTTGTGGTGATGGTGGTGGTAGAATGAATTGAGGTTGGAAAGTGAAGTGGTGGGAAGGTTGCGGCAATGGAGGTGGTGGAGGTGTGTAAGGCTTAGGATAGTCTTGGAGGTAGGGTGGTGGAGGAAATGGATGGGTTTGTGCATTTTGGCCTTCCATCTTGTCTTCTATGAGTGGCTTTTTACATGCACAAGGCACAACCAAAAAAAAGAAAGCAAGTTAGCAAACCAATATACACAAAGAATGCAAAGAGTAATGAATAAACAATAGAAATTATGAGGGCAGTAGAAAAAGTCAAAGAAAAACTAACTAGCTAGGCCGAGCACCTCTATCCTCGGCAACGACGCCAGAAAGCTTGGTGTGCTCCCGCCAATGGTGTTACACACTACTCAATTTGGAGTTTTGAATAGATGCAACCCCAGAGACGGAAGCGCACCTATGGATTCACTTTTGAAATTTATAAAACCTAACTTAACACCTACTTCTACTAAAACAGCTACACGCACAAGCGCAGGGGGTCGTGTCGTAGTATAGGAAGGTGGAAAGTATAGGGTCGATCCACAGGGAAAAGAGGGGGCACTAGAGCTAGATTTAGTTTGGCTAGGTTCCTACTATGGAGACTAGGGTTAAGGGTTTAAAGGTGATTTGATTGTTAACTAAGGACAAACAAGAAAGAAATTAAAGGCAAGAATGAAATCTACGTTAACACTAGACTAGATTAAGGCTAAACATGCAAGAAAGGATTAAGCTAAGAATGAAAGAGCAAACTACACTAAGGCAAGCAAGAGCAAAAGAGAAACTAAAGAGCTAAAATAGCATGAACAAGACAAGAGCAAATCAAGAAGCTAACTAAGAAACAAAAGAGAAAATTAAGCTAAGCAAGCATAAAACTAGGGTTTTAAGCAGTAAAGAGAGGTATGGGCTGTTTAGGAGTATGAACTTATCACTTAATTTGGGGGGTGACACGTGAACATTATGATTCCATTTAGATTATCCATACCAAAAAACAAGTTAGAGTCTAATGAATTAACCTAAGCTACTAACTGTCCATGGATATACTAGGTTGTGTATAGGGGAACTAGTCCCTAACACCCCCTACTACCCTTACGAGGCTGAATTGGGTTAGGGATTAGGTTCAATTCAAGTAGAGTATAATCAAGCCTAGGTTTCTAGATTAGAAATTCCTAGGACAATTAGGGGCCGAGGGTAGTAATGGGGAGGTGAAATTAGGGTTTTGGACCCCAATTCCCCCACATTCTAGTCTTGAGAAGTCTCCATGCTAATTGCAATAGAATTATCCAATCTAGCTACTTAGATCTCTCACTTAGGTTTAGAGAGATTGATTAGGATGTAAGAAGATGGGAGGAAACCTAATGATCCAAGAATTGGACCTAGGGGCCAATCCCAAAAATTCACACTTATAAGTAATTTGCCTAAATTCCTAGGTGATTTCACACACAAACCAACAAGCAATCCATGAAGAATGAGATAGAAATAGAATATAATCATTAATAAATGGAATTACAATGTTTACATGTCATTTCCCCCCAACATGGTATCAAAGTAACATAATTTCCCCCAAACAGCCCACCCAAGGGGCCTAGCTACTCATAACAAAGCAAAATACAAAAAGAAAGGAGATAGAGGAAGAAGTAGCCATGGAGCTCAGTGTAGATGAGGAATCTCTTCCCTCCAGCTACTGCAAGGACGTCCTCCTTCTTTTCCTTGATTGGAATGGAGTGGGATGATGGTGGGAAGTGGATGGAAGGCTTAGATATGGGGGGTTATGTTGTGGAAATTGTGAAATGGAGTGGATTTGAGGTGGAAGTGAAGTGGAATGGAGTGGAGGTGACAAGGGGGTGAAAATGGGACTCTAAGCAGCCAAACCCCCTGACCCCCAGCCAGCTACTAGGGCTTATATAGGGATCTAGGGGGTCTAGGGTTAAGTTAGGTGTAAAATGGAGAAAGCAGTGGAAAAATGGGTTGGTTTTGTGAGTAGCACAGCCGTGGTGAGTAGGGTAGACCACGACCATGGTGGATGGGCATAGTCGTGGGTTTATTCCATCAAAGTTAACAGTGTTTTGGTCAATTTTGGGCTGAAATGGCCACAGCCGTGGTGGTCACCACGACTGTGGTGGGTTGAGGGTAGCACGACCGTGGAGGCTAGACAAAAATCCATTGATGACAAAAATCTAGTAGCAGCATCAGTAGACGGTCACATGTTTTGATCGGTTGATGTCGCTCAAGGCGTTTTGGCTATCAGATCCTATACTTCCATCAGTGGAGGCTAGACATGAATCTCATTTATAGTTGGAGTTTTGATTCCCGTCAATTTATAGAGCCATGCAGTCAGGACAACCGTAGAAAGAAAAGTTGAGTCATTGGTTGGTGTCTTAGTCCCTCTATTGAATCAATGCTCTCGAAGGAGTTGTAGAATCTCTAGTGTCATCAATTTTTGGTATAGATGGACCATCAACTATTGGTATCAATGAAGTTCTAGTCTTCAAGCTGATGGCCCGCTTGGTTGTCAGTGGACATGCTTAGTTCCTTCCGTCAGTTGTTGGATGCTCCCAACCGATGAAATAATTGTTTTATATGAAACTTGCTGCTTTCATAACAAAAAGATGAAAAGTTATTTGTAATAAAAGGAAATGCTGATTAATTCAAGTAAATACTATACTTATGATATCACTCTAAGAATAATACAGGAAATGGAGGGTAAATATGCACATAACATGCACAAAATTGGATGTTATAGTCTATGCCAAGTTAGGTCAAATATGATTTGCTCATCTTTTGGATTTTTTTTTCACTTCTTAGTTACCAATAAAAATTCCATGCATTAACTTTTTTTGTATATTCTTTGTCGTACTTATGTATCCTGATCATTCATGACATATCTCCTATGGATAAGTTAGCTTCTTTCTCTCTTTTTTCCTCCCTTTTCCTCTATTTTCTTGTTGTTTGAATGACTAGTGTAATAGATGATTCAATCCACTATTTGATTCACATAGGTGGTGCATCTGTTATTTCAACTCGTACGACCTTGTTTCTTGTGAAATGAAATTGAAAGAGGGGTTGATGTTTGTTTTGAACAAGCATCTCCTTTTTATACTACTTGCAACAAGTATCATGTGTTCAGGCTCCATGAAACAAGGTTATACTACATATGTCAATCAGGACACTCATCTCATCATATGAATTAAGCTACTCTGCATTGTAATTTTAGATTTAAATAAAAGATTGATCAAAGTTTATATTCATTTAGATAGTGAATTGCTTGTTGAATCTAGTATGAGAAGTTTAGTGGGTTTTAACTTGTTTAATGAGGGATTGATATTTGTTGCAAACACGTATCTCTTATCAGTTTATTTATTTGAATAGGGATCAAGTGTAGTTATTCATGAAATAAGTGTTTCCTATTGATGTTAATCAACATTCAAACAAACATTACATACAAGGTCCAATTAGTAGTAAAATTCATGAAGTAAGGGAATCATTTGTTTAATCCAGTATCGGCCCTTGTTTCTTGTAGCTAGATAATAGTCCAAAAAGGGAATGGTATTTATTCTAAATATAATCACCAAATAATTTTTTGAACACAAATCTAGTGCCATGATACATGCAAAAAGGGTTTGAAAGCTTACATAAATGACTAATTATACAATCTAAATCTGCTATATATTCCAACAAAAAGTAAAAGTAGATGATCTATGCAGCCTAAAATTTCTTGCAGATAGTATGAGACTTCTTATTGATTTTATGGGCTTGTGGCTCTTATACCAATAGTATGAAAAGGGAATGATGTTTTTTTACTAGCATCACTTATTGATATTGATGACAACAAGCATCAAATAATGTTCCTACTATTCACAACAAGTAGCACACTATTGTAGAAATCATCACATTGATTTGATCAACTTAAGGTAAAATTTATATAAAAAGTATAAAACATGATCTAATTTGAGGTCCTAGTCATGCATAGAGTACATTTCTTGTCACAACTAGTATTGGTCCTTGGTGATTGGGGGAACACTATACAAAGAGGAATGATACTTGTCGCGAACAAGTATTACAAATTTATACGTATGATAGAGATCATCAGGTTTGTTTCTACTTAATAAGTGTCAAGATATATACAACAATGATCATGTTGGTATGCCATTAGAACCTAAATTTCATACGGAAAACTAAATTGATGATGATTACCTATTTTGTTCATGCATAATTTATGTGGCTTGTTTTGCCTATTAAGGGTCTATGCTCAGTGGAAATGGACCAAACAAGGAATGATTATTGTTTCAAGCAAGAATAACCTATTCATACCATTTGTACCGAGCATCAAATTTTAATGTTACTTAGTAGCAAGTATCATACTATCGACAACAATCACCACATTAATCTCATCATTTAACATCCAAATTCAAACAATCTTATACATGGAATCCTGATGTTTTCCCTTCTTAATTTGGCATTGTCCTCAATAAAAGGTGTTAGAATATTTTAATGATTTCTTTTTCTATATCATTGATTTCTTATACAAAGTTTGTGGTGCATGCATTGAACTTGGTTTAGGTGTGTTATTTTAGTACAAGGTATACATGGATATGGAAATGTAAATTATTTAAATGAACAATCAAATTTTGTCTTACTGATGTGACAATATTTTTTCTACATTTAAACAACTATTGTGTCAATTGATGTGATGCCCCAGGAGACACAAAAGCAAGATTACTCAATACAAAATGTGGAACGAATGTAATCAAGTAGTTTATTGAAAAACACAAGAAATTAAAACCATTACCACATATACACGTCAAGTGGAAGGATATCACATTGGAGTCCACAAAAGCCACCTTTATATATAACACTTGCCAAAATATTATTACATAGCACTATTTACTAGCTCAATGGACACAACTTGTTCATATGATAACCTATTCACATGCTACATGCCATATCTGTACAACAAAGGCATATAGCCCAAACTTCATCTCGATATACAACATCTACACAACTCCTGTGGGTATTTATGTCCTGAGAGCCAATCATGGGAAGATTGGTGGGATACATTAAGATTGATTTGATAAACATAAAAGGCAAGCTTCCAATTCTTTCTGGTTCAGTCATATGAGATAGTGATAGAACATATTGAATGTCTATAGAATGACAGTACTCAATGATGTAGCTTTCAAGTTGAGGACCTGAACGATGAGATCATACAGATGCTAAGAGTTTGTACATTCTTGTTATGTCCCTAGTCGGATGTCATTGTGGAAGGTAGATAGACAGCAATGACACACAAGACTAGATTGTGGTGTTGGTTGATGACAGAATCTCATTAGTCATGATATAGAGATATCAAACCAAACACATAGGTACTTGTTAGAGAACAAGTGTACCGGACAGACCCACCGTGAGTTTGACACATGGAACCATGACTTGGTAGTCACAGTCAGTACTCACAGTGATGGTGGTGAGTGTGATTCTTTGACCTGAAATCACTACACTCAACACATGTCATTGGACACACTTTGACATCATCAAACGCAGTCCTGAAACATGGGTTGTTATAAAGGTGATGATTGGGTGGCTTTGACACATGGGGCTTTTGAGGGGTGAGTGATAGATATGGGATTTGTCCCTCCTGAGGGAGTTTGATATCAGTAGGATTGAAATAGGCATGTGCATGCATGTGTGAATCAGTATGTGATATTGATGTCATACATATCTCTTCCAATCTACTCTGATATCAAGAAAGTGAATGAACGTTGACAGGATGACTGTTCCATGCCTCGAGTTCATTCGGGATATCAATGACAAAAGAATTATACATTCGTTATAACACCATTCACGGATTGTAGGATTGAAAGTTGTTCTCCAAATTTCTATTTCACTTGGGTAGCACTGATGTGTGACTAGGCACCACTCTTTGCTTGTGAAGTCATAAGTGTTATGGACTTTCACTGCCAATGTGAAAAGGACATGCAGGGTCACACACATAGGATTTAACCTGGAAGAGGAGTTTTGTCCACAAACAATGTTTTGATTGATTACTAAAGGAGTTTAGTAGTTCAATTAAACACTCAATCAATTGATAGCTCAATATCATAATGTTCAAGGTGTTGGACACATTGAGTGGAGTATCAGATTGATTGAAACCGTAATTGACTGATTCTGCACAATCTGCACTCCCAACCGATCGGCTCATGTGATGAACCAATCGGTTGAGCTTGGTGAACCTGTCGGCTCAAGTGTTGAATCGATCGGCTCATGGATAGGGTGAAATGATTGCTTCAAGTGTTGAAACGATCGATTCAACTGGTGCAACCGAGCAAGTTGGGAAAGTAGGATTGGTGAGAATTTTCCTTTCATTTCAGTTTCCCAATTTGATTGGGAAAAAGGATTGGTATTCGATACCAAT
This sequence comes from Alisma plantago-aquatica, assembly GCA_963693085.1. Classification (NCBI taxonomy): domain Eukaryota; kingdom Viridiplantae; phylum Streptophyta; class Magnoliopsida; order Alismatales; family Alismataceae; genus Alisma; species Alisma plantago-aquatica. The sequence continues at coordinate 799,960,455 of OY856412.1, forward strand.
TAGAAACAAAAGAAGGAAAGTCAATCGGGAACTGATCAGGACCACAAACCGACCGGTTCAGTAGTGAACTGATCAGCTCATGGGTCCCAACCGATCGGTTGAGGTGTCAACCGACCGGCTCAGGTCCCCAACCTACCGTTTTAGTTGTGAAATGATCAGTTCAGGTTGCGAGTTGGTTGTTTTTGGTGGAAAATCGTGAACCCTTCTACTCCTGCTTTAGTCCCATATTGCCCGGGATAGAGAACCCTGTCCCATGACCCTCCTATTTATAGGGGTATTGGGGGCTTCTCAAAGTACAACTCAGTGCAAACCAGTTGCTCTGCAAAGTTGTCGTTCTCTCTGGTTTTGGTAACCGAGAGAGCCCGAGCAAGTGCTAACCGATAAGGGAGGCACAGTAAGGGAATGACAACTGCAGTTGTGAATGGTAGCAGGAGAGTGTGTTGGCAACTAGTACGCTGACAGGAGGGTGCGACTCCTTCCAATTCCTTGTGGGACAAGGAGATTGGAGTTCCATGTGGTCCGTGTGGACTACTTCAGAGGCGGGAGGTTTCTTCCACTTAGGAGGACAACTGTCAATCCCGACAGTCCCGGTGAGACCAGGAGTCGTCAGTCCCGGTGTGACCAGGAGCTGCACAGACACCGTCCAAGACCAGAGGTGAAGACCGTGCAAGCCGCGAGGTATTGTCGCCGAGCGAGCCTCGGGACAAGGTATGATTCCACAAACCATCCCTTTCCTATTGTATAGACGTTGACGTGTTTCCTTGTTCTGGGTTTGGGGAGGAGAAATATTTTTTTGTTTCTGCTGCCTTCTCTGCCTCCCCTAAAACCCAACAGTGGTATCAGAGCCAGGTCAACTGCTCTATACTTTAGGGATCATCGATATGATCGATTTTGATTTGTCGCCTTTATTTATTGCATATGATGTGAATAATATTGGCTTTATGGATGTCCAATCCTAAATCCACAAATCCCAATTTACATATATGATATGTATTGTTAATGCACTCGATACGCATCGCCCTTAAACGAGTTTTGTGGTGGATGTATAGCGTGGTTATGGCCAATAAACCCTATCTGTGTATGGTTGTATGTGGTTGCTTGCATCTCGTTCTGCGCACCGATCTTCCATCTCCTATTCCTGATGTAACTCAAAATATTTTGAGAATTCTTTCCTATCTTTTCTCCCCTCGAATGTAACTCAAGGTTTCTCTTTTTACAATGTAAAATAGGATAGATTTTATTTCATGTTATGTCAAAGAACGGAGGACATCCTGACGACAACTGTGACAATCGGATGAGGTGTGAAGTGATTGGTTGACGTTCCAGACGATCGGTTCAAGGTGTGAGACGATCGGTTGATGACTGGTTCGAGGAGCGAGACGAGCGGGTGGCGGACATGATGAGATGCACAATGACTAGGCGAACCAATCGTTGGAGGAGCCAACTGATCGGATGGTGGCACCCAGATGACCAACCAGTTCAAACAGGTCGCTCATGTGATGAGTTGATCTACTCGGAAGACAAAGCACATAGTTCATCTTGTACAGGTTGCATATGATGTAGACCTAGATGACTGTGATTCCTCTTGGCTCGAGGAAACACATTAGGATGGCCATAATCATCACTTTTATCGTTTAGCATGTTTTCTGTTGGATATAGCATGTATATGATACATACTATGTATTGTGGTGATTGGATATGTATATGTATATAAAAAAAACCAAATCACTCATTGAATATTAAGTTTTAGATGCCTTCCAAATGTGACACATGTGAAAAGCTTGATCAACCAAGTGTGGGCACGCCCTAGCGTGGTGCACCGTCTATCTCGTGAAGGGTGAAGGATGAATGTGTGGGTCTGCCCAAGCAGGGTGCATATTCATCATGTTTGCTTTGGGTTGGACTTAACAAGGTGACCTAGATAGGATCTAGCACCATGAGGCATGGAGGTGCTCATGGCAAGGAGTTGCATATGACATCTTATCAAGATTTGCATATGATGCAATTGGTAAGAGTTGCCTACCTGAGAGATCTAAGTTGTGGGTGGCAGCCCAAGCTGGTCCATGACTTAGAGGATTTCAGGATCTTGCCCACTAGAAGTTTGTACGCTGCAATCTTCCGAATTAATGGTGAGGGCTATCAATTTGAAGTAAAATAGTGGGAACGATAATTAATTAAAGGCCTAATTATATCGTCAACTTTTCAAATCAATCAAATAAGTCAAAAATGAGTTTTTGGACTAAAATTGCATATTTTCCTTTTGTAGTACAAATGGCAACAAACAACAATCACTTTTCTTTGCAATCGGTCCTTGAAAAGGACAAGCTAAATGGGACAAACTTCTACGACTGGTATAGGACATTGAGAATTGTTCTCACTCAAGAGCGAAAGCTTTATGTCCTGGATACTCCAATTCCAGAGGAACCTGCTCCTAATGCACCAAAGGTAGAAAAGGATGCTTATAAGAAGCATTCTGATGATGCCATTGATGCAAAGTGCTTGATGTTGTGCTCTATGAACCACGAGTTGCAGAAACAACATGAGAACATGGGTGTTATTGAGATGATTCAGCATCTCAGGAATATGTATGAAGATCAAGCACGACAAGAGAGATACAATGTCTCAAGGGCACTGTTCAAGTGTGTCATGACAGAAGGAGATCTAGTTGGTCCTCACACACTCAAGATGATTGGGTATGTAGAGAACCTGCAAAGACTGGGATTTCCACTGAGCCAAGAGTTGGCTACTGACGTGATACTATAATCGTTGCCAGAATCCTACAGTCCGTTTGTGATGAACTACAACATGAACAACTTTGATAGGCCACTTTCAGAGTTGTTGGGTATGTTGAGGACAGCCGAGATACAGATGAAGAAGGACAAGCCTAAGTCTGTGATGGTGATCACAAGCAAGAAAGGCAAGTCCAAGCACAAGGGCAAGGGCAAAGCTAAGAAAGGTTCTGATGCTAGCCAGGAGCCCAAGTCGTCTTCAGCTCTCAAGGCCAAGGGAGGCGTGACCAAGAAAGGAAATTGCCACCATTGTCAAAAGCCAAGACATTGGAAAAGGAATTGTCCTCTCTATCTGGAAGAACAAAAGAAGAAGGAGGCGACAGACGTCTCTACTTAAAGGTGTCATGAAAGTAAACTTGTAACACTTTTGAGGTATATGATACCAAGATGTAAAGTGTAAAGCACTCAATAAATGGGGCAAGTGTTTCTGCCATAGATAGGAGTACTTTAGTTTATTTTCAGCCTAAAAGGCATGTAATACAGTTATGAACTGCTATTTCATATTTGCCAATAGATAGAAACACTTTATTTTTTGCATATTGTATGACAATGATGGCAATCAATAAAGAGATGTTTCAATTTCTAAAGATATGATCTTTGTGGCAATGCCTTGTTTATCTTGTGGTATTTGATATTCATAAGATAAAATGATACCTAAAAGTTATAGATAACTCAAACAATCAAATTAGCATTAATCATGAGAAATTCATTTCTAGTTTCCTTGTGATGGATAAATCTAGACTCTTTTGGTTAGAGAACCAGTAAGAGACATGAATATCTTGGACATGATTAATCAATCTTCACTAATGGTAGTGGGAGAATGATTATCCTATTAGGAATAATACATGTGATGTATTTATATACCTATTGGAACAAATGCTAATACTTCAAATGGTGTTTAGAGAAATACCAATATGAATATCTTGAGGTGTTCAAGATTATCATAGA